>NQII01003192.1:159998-281587 GCA_002778355.1 Clitarchus hookeri
GGAGGCGCTGCGGTGCGGGAGGTTCTGGGTTAGAATCCCAGGTAAAGCATGGGTGTTAGTTTAAGTTAATGCACAAGTTAATTCATAAGCCGTCCCCTGATAAGCCTTTAGGCATAACTCCCCGGGACGTTAACAAAACCTTTCCAATTCCAATACGTATTATAAATACTTATTTACTTAATAATGCTTTCAAGTGTATAGAAATATGATCAACGTTTCATGGCAGCCGTTAAATGAAGTAGCTACTTTTTTTTAAATGAAAAAGCAGCACGATGTTGTGGATACTCAAGAAGAAACTCCACACACTTATCACTCCCCAAACATAACACCACGTACGTCCTGGCCTGCATGACAAGCGGAGTCCGCTTGAGATCTAATTATTTGTAACACTACGAAATCTTCAATAAATTTCTAAATGCACAATTTGCTTGAAAGTTCCGATACCAAAAACAGCAATATGCAATACTCATCTACTTCATCACCGACGTTAGCATCTTTGATGGAGAGATACAAAACCGTGAAGATTTATATTGACACTTTCTCCAGCTATTAATAGTTCGACAATAATAATTCATCTTTCGAAGGGTGATACAAATTGAGAGTATTATTGTCACATGTTTGATTTTAAATGTCGTCTGCCTGTTTGTCGGGTATCACATGCATTCCTCGCGTGAAGTCAGTCATATTGACATGTTACTCCGGTCACTGGCGTACAGAGAAACATGTTAAGAGGAGCAAAGACTCTTTGAGACCATGCGGTGCCTTTTGGATTAGAGAATGTGAATGTAGATCAGCTCTCAGTTACCAGTGGAAGCAGAGCGTGGAATTATACATCAGTGAGGGTTCTAAGACCCCCTAAAGAAAAATGTGAATTGCACACAAGCATCTCGGAGCCCCTTCGGACTGCGGGGCTCCGAGATACAATTTTCTGTAAGTCATCGACGTGTTTCTCGTTTTTGCATGTAAGTCTACAGTGAAAAAATAATTCCAACAATTCTCACAGTTAGCAGTTTTAAAAAAACGTTAAAATAAAATTGCAAATAAAGGGTAGAAATAGAGAGCATGCAGATCGTTATGGCGCAACAAAATGTGTCGATTTATCAACCCTCCCGCGACTTCTTTATTACTGACTGCAGTAGGTAGATCACTATTGCACGCGGTCACACTGAGTTGGGGAGTGTTTGATTAATTCTTATAAGCCGTACTTTATTAAAGCGGCTATTAACATATCTCTTTTGCTACCCGACTCGTCTGTTGACTCACAGATACACACAGCTCACGTAAAAACNAAGCGGCTATTAACATATCTCTTTTGCTACCCGACTCGTCTGTTGACTCACAGATACACACAGCTCACGTAAAAAACATGTCGATAACTCTTCGGCAGAGGCTAGAAGTGGACTGCGTACTCTCGTACTTGAGAGTAGCAATCATGTNAAAAACATGTCGATAACTCTTCGGCAGAGGCTAGAAGTGGACTGCGTACTCTCGTACTTGAGAGTAGCAATCATGTCGTTAAATTCAGTCCTGACGTCGAAAACGAAGGAAAGTAGTTCCTTTCTTAAAACTGCCACATTGTAGAAAATTATACTTGTTATTTGCAGGCATCTTCAGTTGTTAACACTTATTTTTAGTAACACTCATTAATTTCGATCACTCGTCTCACGCTACAAATATTAGCAATCTAAGTTTCACATGTACAATTTGGACATTGCAGTCAAACAACTTAAATTTTAGACTTATCGAGAGCACCTATTACTGTGTTTTAAATGCATTCAAAGGATTAAATAGCAAAAATTACAGTTTTTTTTAACTCATTAGGTTATCTAATAATTTAACGAATTTAAGTTCCTTATAATAAAAGTAATCGTATATTAGCAATGCGAGGAATTTGTTGCTATTTATAAATGTGCATTATTTTGCTGAGACAGTCTTCTTACTTTAGTGCTTCCCAACTGACAACATAAAACAGAATAAATTTCATGAAAAATTTACATAATTGAAATTCGCAGTCGTATCCGTGCCTCTTACGAGTCTCAAACAATTATATCCTTTCCAAAGCTACGTACAAGCATGTAATTAAAGTCCGCGGAAAGAAACTTCAAATTACTTTTCACAAAGTAATTACAGTATTTGGTCTAAAGGCATGCTGGGGGGTTGGTAACTGCCGCTTCAAGTATGGTTTTCTTCTGTTCACAATATGTCTTAAAGCCTCTGCGCGTTTCTTTGCCAGTTTAATGTTAATCATTATTTTACACGGAAAAAACTTACCTATCTTAAAAAAACAAACTAAACAATGGACACATTTCGTGAGTGTGGGCTTCGCAATATTTTTTATTGACAGATATAGACACTTACTTATTTCATGACGTCATTTGTATTGAACAGCCATTTTTTTTATCTCAAAAACTATGAAACTAAATACAAATAAGAAACAAGCATTGAATGAGTTGAATACTCGAGACTTAAGCATAATCACTATAGATAGTTAAATTTTAACTAAACACAACTGAAATGAAACTTAAATAATATTCTACTGANCTTAAGCATAATCACTATAGATAGTTAAATTTTAACTAAACACAACTGAAATGAAACTTAAATAATATTCTACTGAAAACCACAAATATTTTAACTAAAACTTTATAATTTCGGCAATGTCAGCAGCGAACAGGGAAAATTAGTTATCTTGACGAGTAAGTAAAAAGTGGTTGCCACTGAAGGTGATCTATTTCTAGTAATACATTTCTGTTTCTATGAATTATAGTTTCATTTGAAGTGGAACGTTAATATTATTTTGTATGTCTACGGGAATTTTAATTTTTACATGTGGCATAAAACCAATGAACAGAATAATTAACCACCAGCTTAACATTTCAGCCCAATTTCAGATTCCCGCAAGCGTACATTAGAAAAGTGTTTTATACATCGCAGATAATTAGATATTTTAAGATGCTGCTGGCTCGCATAGCTTCCCTTGACCCATCTAAACTCCTGCGAACGAACTAGTGTGCCAAGAATAAAGTAGTAATGTGAGAATCGAGCGGAGACTTAAAAAGGCAAGCCACCGCGTGACACCGCGATAAGCCTATCGCGACTCGAGCACACCTGATATTCAGTGGATTGAATTCCTGGGGTTATCTTTGAAAGAATGTTCTGGTCGGGGTGCGGGGGCCATCGAGACTACTTAAGTCACGACGGACCTCAGAGCCGACGGTTTAGAGTTTGGAGGGTTGTGTGACCATGATGGACAGATGAGCGAAGACAGCGAAGCGACGAGCCAGCAGAGGCCGAGTGGCGGCGAGAGTGATAGGCGGGAGTGAAGTCTGCGGACTGCGAGCATCGGTACAGTGGAGAGTGAGACTGACGGGTGGGACTATTGAACTGGATGTGTGAGTGACAGAGATTTGGAATGATGGCAATAGACAGATTTAATATGTATAAAAAACGAGTGTGTATTAAGTGACTAACCAAGATAGAGGCATTGATAAGGATATTAATTAGAATTGAGGTAGACATTAAATATTGCGCTCACTGAGAATAAGAAGAATAGTGAAAATATACACTTTAAAGTTGTACATAGTAGCTGCATGGATAAACTAACTCAAATGTAGTTATTTTATTTTTATCAAGACCTCCATTCTTCATGAACTCGGATATGCCCCTCTGGCGTCTTGTAACAATAANGTAGTTATTTTATTTTTATCAAGACCTCCATTCTTCATGAACTCGGATATGCCCCTCTGGCGTCTTGTAACAATAAGTATACAGATTGAACAACTGGCTATATACACATCTCGGCTATGCTATTAGCTATCCTAGTCACATGTTTATTGTGTAACGAATTTACCGTTTCCCTGAAAATCTTCCTTAGTATAACTCAAGGTGATTGTATATATCATCCTTTATATAACTACCTATCGAAAAGAATTCATTTNAAATCTTCCTTAGTATAACTCAAGGTGATTGTATATATCATCCTTTATATAACTACCTATCGAAAAGAATTCATTTTAAAACAAGCAAGGAAACACTGAAAATCTGCAAATTAAACCGCTATAAAAAAACATGTTCCACGGTTTATAAATTCTCCTTAAAAGTACAACGACCTGAAAAACTTTTCGCAATATTTAATTCACAAGAAAAGTTTTCCTCTTGACGGTAAACAAAAACCCTTACTTACTGCTGTGGGTGTTCGGACTTGATATTTTAATTCTTAAGCTGTTTATTACACCCAGAAATAGAAATGATCCTTCAGAAAGGGATGAGGTAGGGGAAACATTATAGTTGGCCATAAAACTGTAATTACTTTACAACATACTTTATAGTGTCTTTCGAGCGGTTTTTGGTGTCTCCATTTGTTTATAAAGTTTACGTTGATCGGAACTGATGTAATAATGATGAACGCGGTGGCAAAAAAAAAATGGCAGCTGCAAATCACTAGTTAGATAAGTAGAGCCACAGAGCACTCAATAATGTACATGTGAAACAGCTTCTTATAACGCGAACTTCAGCCGCCGGCACCAGCAAAATGGCGTCACTGGCCTGCAAAATGTTGGAACGCCATTCGCCTATCAGCGCGTGCTAACCTACTCACCATTCGGCAGACCAGAAAATAGGGAAAATGTAGCAAAATACAACAGCCAATCAAACACAAGGCCCGTTTCCAGAGCCTCGCGCGCCAGAGTATGGGTTCAAAGGAACCGGTTGCGTAATTTCGTTTCTCTGTACTTATCTACTCTGTGATACAACATTGTTTTGATTCAGTTACAATAACTTTGTGAGCTAGTTGTCGGAAAACATTATGATGATGCTAAACACATGTGAATGCTCTAGTAAGAACAGCTGTTTACGTGGGTGCTAAACTTTGGACATCCATGTAACTTTGTCTATGGTCGTTGCCGTAGTTACTCAACGAGACATTTAACAAACAGTAATTGTGTTGTAAAGAGCCCGCGGCTGGCTCAGTGGTTTTGACTCTGGCCCTCCACCGCTGGGGGTTCCCGGTTCAATCCCAGGCTTCTGGTGGGCGGGAACTTCCGGCCTGGGATTCTCATTTGAGACGTGTGTTGGACACTGGCGTAGTGTGGAAATTTTCTCGGGCTGCTCCCGCTTTCATCATAATATTCTTTTCACTGCTGCTCCATCCCCATCTCATCCATTCTTCACGCTGTAAAAATATTTGTAAAATTAATTGAAAAATTATTTGTATACTTACAAAACCTTTGTAACAAAAATATCGATTGTAAAATATCTTCTTTGTAACTTTACAAGTGCCGTATTCGTATTAGGGCTGAATACATAATATTTTTGTAATGAGTATAATTACTTTAAAATGAAAAGTGAAAGTTAGAAATTATTACACATTAAGTGATAAGTATTTTGCCCAAAANTGAGTATAATTACTTTAAAATGAAAAGTGAAAGTTAGAAATTATTACACATTAAGTGATAAGTATTTTGCCCAAAAAAAGTTAATGTGTTTACAAATTACATGCTGTTAAATAAAAAATCATTAAACTGATAAAAAAAGGGTGAGGTGAGGTTGTTTCTTTGCAACATTCTTTCTAGAGAATAAAGCATCATGCCCTTTATCTTACTNAAAAAAAGGGTGAGGTGAGGTTGTTTCTTTGCAACATTCTTTCTAGAGAATAAAGCATCATGCCCTTTATCTTACTTTCCTATAAAAGATAAGTTTATGCGATCATGCAGCTATGTAAACTGAAGGTCCCAAATTAATATTAACTTATGTTTAGGGCCAGTGATTTTTCGCGTAAAAATCGGAGTACACATTATACTTCAATGCTATATAAAAACCTCAGCTGCTGTCATAACTCTATTGGCTGCTGGTGCCGTGTACGCATTTGACCGAACAACTCAGAATTACGCAACTCCGACACTGAACTTTCGTGATTTGTGCGCAAACAAGTTAACATGAACAATAACATGTTTCAGCCAATCAAAATAGCTGGACAATCCTACAGTGCTTTGGCATTTCATGTTTACTTTACTTCAGCCGCGTGCCGCAAGAAGTTGAAGTAACCGAGGTCGTATTCCGTTACCTCGGCAGCGCGCAAAATGCGCAAACGAGTAGTTCCGTTATTTGTNAGTTGAAGTAACCGAGGTCGTATTCCGTTACCTCGGCAGCGCGCAAAATGCGCAAACGAGTAGTTCCGTTATTTGTCCAGAGGCGCATCTGTGTAGATTACACGTCATTCTACTTCCGGCCAATTTCGCGCATCGACTGCATGTGGTCTACAGCACGAATGCTTCGTACGATGACGTCACGTTGGCGCGAATTACTGGCGGGGATGTGCCGCAAGTTAGGTTAGAAACCTAAAAGATCTTCAATGGTGCCATTAATTATTGTGTACGTGTGTGTGTATAAGATGTATTTGTGTGGTTTTCAGCATGATTAAGCTATGTTGCGTATACAACGTACATTATAGGCCTAATATTTAAGTCCGCAAAATAAGGTTTAGGNTATAAGATGTATTTGTGTGGTTTTCAGCATGATTAAGCTACTTTGCGTGTACAACGTACATTACAGGCCTAATATTTAAGTCCACAAAATAAGGTCTAGGCGCGCGGAGTTTATTTCATAGACTAAAGATGAGGTAGGCCGATTATTCGCCTTCTGCGCATGTACCCAACATTGACCTACCCCAAATGAACACAACTGTCAAAGTCACATGGTCAATACTGACGAAAGTGTTTGTTTATATCTTAATTTTCAAAATACAAGCACTTTTATAAGAATAAAACACTTTTACCAATTCGAATTTGATCAACTGCATTCCAAATTGGGTAGAGGAAATGTACAAACATCTCAAAGTAATTGTTTACTAATCAGTGTTCTAACCTCAAATCCAATCCGCGCCGTTTGCTAGACGTGTTGGCAGAAAAGCAATCCAGTGTTGGGACATGAAGATTGGATGTGCGAACGAGATCGGTCTACCTCATCTTTAGTCGATGGTTTGTTTACATAATGTGCAGTCTCTATCTTTATTTGCAACCAATGTCGAAATAGACATACGGCTGTTGTTTCCGTTGCCTTGTGCACTCAATAATTTATTTGATAAAGAAATACCACCTCACGGGTTTTCCATCATGTGCATTAGTGCAGGCAACGGAGCACGACCCGACGTCGACGGCAGTGATGCAGCACACATCACCTCCCATGCAAGAGCAGTGATCCAGCACACGTCACCTCCCATGCAAGAGCAGTGGTACACACACATTCCTGAGTTGCTGTTACACCCTGCGAACGGTGCTATAATATAGTTTTTTTTCCCTCAACTACCACAACGCAGCTACACTGTTAAAAATATGCCTTAATTTTACGGAAAAGTGCTGGTACAATTTAGCCAGAAGTGTCCGTAAACTCTCCGTAAAATTACGTACACATTGATTTTCGAAAACAGACTTTCCGTAGATTTCATAAAACTTTCCGTGAATTCACACAACCTATCTGTTAATTTGTTAGTAAGTTTTCTGCACATTCAGTTAAAAAAAATTTATAATGAAAATTTTTTAATTTTCGTTATGCAGGTGTTTTCCTATGTATTAAAAAAATTATATATTTTGAAAAGTTTAAAGATTTTATACTTGAACAAGATTTGAACCTGAGTCAAATAGTTAAAATTTCACGACTCTAACGACTTTAAAATTTTATTTAAAAGTAAACTTTATAGACATATTGGCCGATACATTTTCCGTTGGACAGAGTGCGTGTGACGTTTGACGAGCTCAAGTTAGACCGACTCGACGTCAGATTCATAGTACACATGTGCGTGACATACAAGCTGAGAGCCTGGTACGGAGGAACCGGGGCGCGAACTCCCGACCCTCCGACTACAAGTCGGCCACTCCGCCCCTCAGCTATGAGGGCAGAAGCACCACTCACCTACAACTTTTTTATAATGTTTTTGGTTTAACTTTGGGTCTTGGTGTGGATAACCGAGCTGACACAAAAACGATAATTTTCTGGCTACAGTGGCGAAGCAAGCTTCGTGTATGGACCCGGTATATTGTTCGTACCCGAAACTCTAAGCTATAGGAAATACAAAGACTTTCGGTATTTTGTTTTTACGGAGTTCGACTCTGACCGTGTTTCAATCGGCACTTTCTGTTACTAAATGGTCGGGTGACCGGTTTTGTCTACAAAATCTATTACGTATTTTTTTAATTGCGTTTTGCATTCAGTCAAGCTTTGAAACTGACAAATTACCAAACTGCCGACATATTATTTTCGCTTGTCTGACACGTTAAATACACATATAGACTAGGTTATTGGAATAATCAAATTTGTATTGTACACACAATATTTATTTCACGAAAGCAAGTTGCGGAAATATTCTTAAAATATGTATTTTCTCATGACAAAATTTTAGTTAAGTAACAATTTCACACCATAGGGGCTTCATTTTGTTAATATTATATTTTAAACGCCTTTCAAAAAACTTTCGGGAATAATTACTGTTTATTTTAAGACATCGTGTACTTTTAATTTTGGAATAATGATAACGTCAAAATAATAGCAGCATGGCGTGCTAGACAGTTCAATGTCATGGTGTTCCGACTAAACTATGCAAAATGCTAAATACAAATAACGAAAAACGAAACTCGAAACTAATTGGAACACTGCCTCCGTTTTTCGTCAACGCGGATTGCGTTTCCGTTTATTGTACATTTCCGTAAATATACAAACATTTTGAACAGCGTAAGCTTTTTTTTTTATCAAATGCGGCATCAGCGGAAAAAATGACACAAATATTTACCAAATAGGCATCTTTCATTAACATGGGCATTAACACACCTCGCGTGAAAAGACTTGTGAAAAAGCCGACCCGCTAATATATATTTTACCATTGGATGTTTTACTCATTAACGACCCTCTTTCTTTTTTTTTTGCGTAAGATTACAGCAGTTTTCGGACATAAAACGTTATCATAATAATGATTGCAGAAGTAAGTGAGTACATCCAGCTTACAGTAACCGATTTTATAAGATGTATCAACGCAAACGCCGCTGTTTCTCGCCTTCTGCCGAGCGAGGGGAATTGTGTCTGTGTTGTTCCGAGGCGGCGGTGCCATTTTAAGTGTTTGCACGAGGGGTTGGGAAGGACCGGCGGGGGTTGAAAGTGGGGTCAAGGAGGGTGCGTTACCCATTTAATTACTCAAATGCTTATTGTCTTGTTTGCAGCCCTCCGGAGAGCGGCGAGTGCGTGTACGCTGTGTGTCCCTCGCGAATCGATACCCGTTCCTTTCCCCCTTCCGGCAAGAGATAATCGACTCGCAGACAAATATGATGACGGCAACTTCACACAGCGGAGTGTCTCCCCTCCTGTTGTACAAACTCTTGCGCCTTAAGGGGTTGGGGGAGAGGGAGAACGCACTGGCCGTCCGCTGGTGTTTCAGCTGGTGTGGACTAGCGAGCGTCATCCTGCTGCCGCCATCGGAGTCCGAAGGCCAGCCAACATTCATACTCACAGCATTGCCATTACGTTGTTTTACTACCGATTATTTGTCGGTTACCTCCTTTATTGGTTTTCATGAGTAATGATAATAGAAAAAAAAATATTACCGACTTCAGACACTTGTAACTTTCAAAAGTTGCTTTTATTTTCACTTTTTACTAGGGGAAAATTTACGCGTCCTTCTGTTATTTACTTATTCTCGCTTTGACTCTTCTATCCCTCGCTCTCTACATCTCCCAGAGATATACATATACATCAAGTTAGTTTCTACACTAGTTCCTCCCCAATAAATAGGTCGATGGGGTTTCCTCTTCGACGAAAAATCGGTTGACGTCACAAACACGTCTCGGCTATGTTCGTTAGCCAGCAAACTCAACTGTTTCAATATTTATCCGCTACTAATTGTTTTGTAGATGAAATACTCTTTTGCATTTTCCTAGTCATAATGAGATCAATTTTACCTCCATTACGATTTCTATTCAATTGTAAAGTTTCAAAGGAAACTACGAAATTTTTTTTTTTAAAAATGCATACATTTAGTTCTTATTCGGCTTATGACCTGAAAACTTAGCTTGCTATAATGAAAACAGCTGTTACGAAAGACACTGATGTGCCTAAAGTAATTGAGTAGGTGCCGGTGTCGTGCACGACCACTTCTTGGTCCGACTAGTAACCCGACGTGGCGCCGATTCCACCAGGAGATGGTAGGCCCTGGGAGATGTTGGATCGTGCTTTTAAGATGTCGTCCCACTGTTCCCTAATACGTGTATGTGCATAATATCTTATGCGAAAGGCCCTCCGTCTCATTAATAATGTTCTATTGGGTTTACGTTGGGAAAATGTGGTGGCCACGCTGTTAGTAGGAACTCCAGGCAATGCTGCCCGAACCTGTTCTAAAACACTAAAGCCCGATTATACAGTGGATTCTTTTGCTGGAATATCCCACTGTTTTGTGTGTCTGCGTGTGAGGAAAAGAGAGAGTAGGGTGCATGGAATCCAAGAGGGGCTACCAAATGGTTACTGGCAGTGCAACGTAGCACTCAGCAGTCAACGACGAGTCCATTCGGACCAGCAGACACAACACATGCCACGTGGACACATCCCGAAGCAGTGAGGAGCCACAGCTGGCCTTCACAGCGCCAGCGCTCCTTATAGAACATTCACAATTACTCCAAACTTTTCTGAAACCCTGCTCAGGTTCTACTTTCAGGATATTCCTCCGCCTCATGCAAACAAAGTTCAATCGAGTATAGAAAATTGCACCAAAGGGATAACGCACCGCATTCGTGCACACTTGGCATTATATATATAATGACAAGTGTGAAATAGTCCTTATGCAATATATATATATACAATGCCAAGTATGAAATAGTCCTTATGCAATATATATATGTATATATATATATATATATTGCATAAGGACTATTTCATACTCGGCATTATCAACACACCTATTTTCTCTCTATTATTATTTGTATTGATTTATAATTTGTAGATATAATATGAGTAAAAGGTCAATTTAACCAAAAATAAGGTACTTTTGTTAATACAAGTATGAAACGCTTGTGATACGTGGCATATTTAGGAAACAATCAAGCATGCCATACATGGGTGATTTTTCGAAGGTTTGATTGAAGAATGCGAAGAAACCGTGAATAGGCTATAACTGCGGAGTCATGAATTCATCTCGGAGTGGGTAATTACACAGAAGCGAAATGGGGTGGCGGTTTATTTCCAACCCATTCGCTGATTGGCCGCACGAGGCCCTGGGACGGGTGAGCCTAGAGTTTGATTTATTACTGCGTGTTGCGGAAGACCCCCTACTGACTTGCTCCCTCCCGGTTGCCAAGTCAGCTATAGTTAGAGACCAGAAATATTCGCGAGTTCAATAACCTGCAGGCTAGACTCTCCAGTCTTATGTACAAATATGACGATATCAACTGCACATTGGTTGTCTGCTGTCACAGTAGAAGCTGACGATTGGGCCAACCTTCTCCAGGAGGTGTGAAACATCGTGTGGACTAATGACTGAAGTTTTATTAACACACGTGTTTCGAATTCTAGCTTGTCCCGAAATGAATCCGCGAATTTTTCAGGTCTCTAGCTATAGTCCATTCACGGTTTTTTCACACTTTTTTAATCAAACCTTTAAAAATCACCCCATGTATTTTATACTTGCGTTAACATAAAAAATACCTTATTTTTTACTAAATTGAACTTTTACTTATATATTATTCATAACTTATAGTTACTGTCACCTCTTTTTCGCGAAAAGATTTAAGCTCAAGCTAGACTTCAAGTTATTACGTGCAAGCTTGTAGATTTTCTTTGGCTATTGGCTGCGTGTGTTTGTCAGAAGACATTTTCTACTTGACTGGGCCAATCAGAATAAAGGTACCCTCACACTGAATTTCGGTGATTAGCTGGGAGACACTTATGACGTGTGCTGGATAAAACCATCCAACCGCGATATTGGTTCTGAACCAGACGTAGAATTATGGACACCCGAATTTCGCGAAAAGATATCCGCGCGTGTTGGATTTCAATACCTTGCGGATGTACCAGCTCTTTTTTTTTTTCCTTATTGGCAGCGTATATTTGTGAGAAGACATTTTCTTACTTGGCCAACCAATCAAAATTAGGTTACTGCGCTACTGTACGTCTGTGATTCGCGGGCAGACACCTAAAAACGCGAATTACCTAGATCATCCAATCATGAAAGAGGATCTGTGCTAAAGTGTTGTGAAATACAACTGGTAGTGAAATCTTTTCGCGAAAATCGGGTGTCTCTACAATTATTTCACTTTAAATTAATATGAATAAAGACATGTATCATGTTAGGCACCTTTATCGTTGTGTGTGGCAGCGTCCTTTATGATAAGCCGCTCGCTTCGTCGAAGTTGTATGACAGGGGCAATGAACATGAATTTTCTTCAGCCAAGGTGGATGGTGCTGGATTGTCAGTGATTGGACCCTTTCGAGAACCTTGCGTAGCCAATCAGAGATTTGCTTCTTTCGAGATGTCGGGAGTGATGTCTATGTTATGAATTTTACGACTATATCTTAAACATGTCGGCAATTATGGTTAACTATGCTTATAAGTATGCATAGGGCACAAACGGCCGTGTTTTAATTTTTTTTGTTGGGGGGGGGGATGCGTATGTTATGAATTTGGTGACTATATCTTATACGAATCGGAAATTGGGGCCTACTATGCTTATGCGATGTGAGAAGTGTCATGACAGCGTGCAATGAACACGAACCATCTTCAGCCAAGCTGGATGGTGCTGGTTTGTCAGCATATGGAGAAAACCTCGCCTGGGCATAATGACAGGGGATCTGGGAAGACTCGGAGAAAGTGCCCCTCGCAGGGACAAGTCGTCGTGGCGTCATGACGGGGACACCCCTAGTTTGGAATGCATGCGCATGTTGTAGGGTTCTGGATGACAACATGGCCACCATAGGTACTGGCTGAGCATTTGGGAATACTCGGAGACCACCCTCCTCGCTTGGAATGCGAGAGCATGAAGTAGGGACCAGTCGTGGCGTCGTCGCTGGGACCCGCTCACTTGGAATGAAAGAGCATGAAGTAGGGACCAGTCATGGCGTCGTCGCTGGGACCCGCTCACTTGGAATGCAAGAGCATGAAGTTGGGTACTGACTGACAAAATGGCCGCAATCGGTACTGACTGACAAAATGGATGCCATTGGTACTGGCTGTCAAAATGGTTGCCGTCGGGAAGGCGTGCATGAGCAGGAGGTTTTGGCTCTTGACGTCATTCTAGATGGGCGTCTCTCCTCCCCTCACCCTCCACCTCACGCCGGTGTCCTACAATTGCCTATTCCTAACTACTTGTGGTATTAGTGTTAGCACACTATAGACTTGGATTATTTTAGAAAACGCGAACTGCATAGAATAACTTCGTTTTTATTGCGGTAGTTGTGTGACATGCCCCGCTTAGCTGTGTTTAGACAGAGCAATGTTCAGAGAGTTACCCGCCGAACCCCAGAATCAATATTATAAAATGCTCTATTCGGAAAATAACTTGGCTTATACAAGTACACCGATGGCAGGAGAGCGTCTGCTGTTCGGAGAGCAACAACCTGCAAACCACAGCAAGCATTTAACTGTAGAGGTGCAGAGTACTTCACTGAGAAAAAGGTTTTGTTGAATCAAACAATGTTTGTTTGGCGCAACCAAATAAATTGTCCGAATAGGGCGAATAAAATATTTTGTTGTTGAAAACTAATTATTTTTCTGTTCTTATTTGGCTGCCCCAAACAGATTTGGTTGGGACAACTAAAGATTTATTTCACTGTACGTACATCAAACTCTTTCGGTTAATATAAAAAACTTAAGCGCGACCGATATTTGAATTTATACCAGCTGCGCCTTAGCAATTTCAGCTAAAGTGACTACTTATGAGATATGAATGTTTTGAATTACATACAATTCAAATACTGGACAACGTACGCAAATAAATGTTTCAAGTTTTGCAACTTTTATTCTTTGTTTATTTTTCAAATTGTTTTATTAGGATGTTTGTACCATTATTAAGCATAAATAAATGCACTAACAAACCCTATTACTATCCTAAATGTCATAAAATACAAACTCTCGAGCTGTATTTTCGAACGAAGGTAATCGAATGAATGGTTAAACAAATTGTTTCCTGATGATTAAATCAACCTAATCTTTTGTTGACAGTCTAATTTATTTTGGCCCAACACAGAGAATTTGTAAATGCTATCGTGTATTTTGTTACATGGACAAATTTATTTTGTTTTAATTGTAAGTTAACTATTAATACCACGAACTCCAGTCGTAGACGCCAACTAAATGGCGTCACTAGCTACCAAAATGTTGGATCGCCGTTCGCCAATCAGTTCCTGGTAACCTACCCACCAGCTGGCAGTTTAACCAATAGGAAACACTTCGCATCATGCAGTAACCAATCAGACGTAAGGCCCGCTCCTAAAGCCTCGCTCAGTCAGTCAGAGAAGAATACGTCCACATCAGAGGACCCGCCTCGCCATTTCGTCTCTGTGCACTAGTCTCTTCTTTGGTGGAGACGTGGCGTAGTTTTTTTTTTGTAAACTCCAAACTTCACCCATTTGAAAGAATCTAATCAGTATATTTAGTGAGTGTTTTTTTTACAGGCATTGCTCTTTCACACTCAAGACCTCAATTCTGATATATTCTGTGTGTGCCGACGATAATATGTATATATATATATATATATTTCGTGCGTTTTCAACAGAGTTCGTTCAACCGATATGTGCGATGAAATACATGTCTTAACAAGTTAATTTCCTTCCTTTCTCTTACAAGGATAGGCCGCGGTGGTGTAGTGGTCAGCCTACTTGCCTCCCACCTAGGCGAACCGGGTTAGATTACCGGTGGGGTCGTTTCCGGATTTTCGTAAGTGGGAATCGTGTCGGAAAGTACCGCCGATCTGCAGGTATTCTCAGGGATCTCCCGTTTACCCCTCGCTTGAATTCCAGCGCTGCTCTATGCTCACATCATCGGCTCTCAAAACCTTGATGTTAAGAGTAGCCCAGATATTTCCCTCCACTCTTACACGGAAAGTGACAGCAGTATGTACTTGTACTTGCAAAAAAAAATTCTACAAGGAACGTCTATAACTGTCTACGTTAAATCAGATTATTCTACTAATATTATGAATGCGAAGGTTTGTGTGTGTGTGTATGCATGTTTGTTACCACTCAGCCCCATAACGGCTGAACGGATTTTGATGAAATTTGGTATTTAGGTACTTTAGGTCCTGGAATAGGACATAGGATAATTTTTATCTCGGTAAACTGTACGGGTCCTGTGGAATAACAACAAAACGTAATTCTACAACGGCTGGGAACGTGACCGAAATATTTTTTCCTCTTGTGTCAGAGTTTATCAAGCCGCCCAAGGACCTCTTAAATGGCTTAACGACTGCTACCAATTGATAACAACCGATACCGAATATTTAACGTGCCCTCCGAAGCCCGGAAGTGCTCAGATTTTATGTCACTAAACGGTCAACCATCCAAATGTGTGCCGCTGGGAACGTTGCTTGATGGTGATCGATTAAGATCCCTCAGCCTAGCGCAAAAAATGGTACCTAGGTGCACTTATGTCTAAAGCTACAACTTGATGAAACTCACGCTTTTTATTTTCATACATCGACGCTGGAAAGCGCAAATGTGGTAACTACGCGATAGTTGCACATATACACTCCAAAAACAATACCCTACTTCTTGGCTTTCGGGTAAAAAATATTTTCTTCCTTTTTGGTTGCCGTAATCAGTTAAAACCTAGGCCAACATAGTATAATTCTATTATTCTGTTTTCACATAAATGAGTTGTCTTTTCCCAATTTATTTATTAGTGTATCACTGTAGAACTCAATTGTACCCGGGCAAAGACGGGCCGGTTCACTAGTTGTCAAACATATCGCTCCATGTATTGAGCACAATATTTGACACCAACTAATTCATGGGCCGAGAAAATATCGGTTTTTCCGGTAAATTTTAAACCATTGTGGAAATATTCACTATCCAACACTGCTCCCAAATAGGCGGATTTTTTTACTGATCGGATAAGAGGGAGGCTAACTATGATTTTTTTTTGTTTCTCATACTACATAAATACATTTGTAAGCGATAACGAAAACAGTACACAAAAAAAAAAAAAAAAAAAAGGAAATGAAGAGTGAGTGAGTGAAGAGATTTGAACTGCTCTTAATCCTTTCAGTCACAGTGTCATTGTTGCGTCAACAACGCAAATTGCGAACAAAACTACGAAAATAGCACAATATTACACCTTTTAGCAGCGATAAAAGCGAAAAACACGTGACATGAGAGATCTGATTACCTAACAAAGCTAAGACACCATCTTTACTGTTGTTTCCTGGTTGAAAAAACAGGCTGGCCAACCTAGGCAGCCGGAAGGTCCCTGCTGTATGCAGGGTTGCCAACAATCCATTAAAAAATATGCCCAGTTCATGTCCACAGTACACTATGTACACTATATACACTACAGACATCCCACCCAGCTTTAAATAAATTTAAATTTTCAGTAGGTAGGGGGCAAGCTTCACAGCTGGATGCTTTATGGGTCCATGGGAATTTCGCACGGTAGCTACTCGTGCAACACCATCACTTCATGTGTGGAGCTCGGCTAATCGTCCGAGGCACCACTGCAGAGGTGGGATGTGGTCCTCCTTAATCAAAACAAGCTGGTTGAGGCTAAGCTGGGGTCCTTGGTGCTGCCACTTGGATCGCTGCCGGAAGGTGTGGAAGTAGTCGCGACGCCACTGGTGCCAAAATCCTAATGGAAGTGCTCTGCTAGTTGCCAGTGCTGGAGTCAGTTCACTTTGACTTCACCAAGATCTAGCTCTGGCAGGGTGACGAGAAATTCAAGCATTAGGAAATGACCTGGAGGTAGACCATAGAAATCGTTAGCATCGGAACTGAGAGGGCACAGAGGCCTCAAGTTTAAAACAGTTTCTACCTAGATCAACACTGTGTTCAGCTCCTTAAATGTAAGGATTTTCTCACCAATGACTCTACTCAGATGCCCTTTAAATTACTTCACACCAGCTTCCCAAAGTCCTCTAAAGTGCAGTGCAGCTGGGGGATTGAAATGCCAGTTGATGCCAAGATGATCTGACCAATCAACGACTGATTTCTGGTGAGAATGTGACATAAGGAGTTGCTGTAGGTCAACCAGGTGGTTGTGGACTCCAACAAAGTTTGTCCCACAGTCACTATACACGTCAGAAGACTTGCCTATGCGCGCGATGAAACGTTTGTATACTGCCAGGAAAGCATCAGTGGATAAATCAGATGTTAGCTCCACATGCACTACCTTGGTGGCACAAAAACAAAAAGACATAAGTAAACCTTTAGCACAGCAGCCTTATGGGTTCTACTGGGTTTGATAGAAAAGTTCTCTTCATAATCAACCCCTGTCCTTGAGAAGGGTTTCACCTGCTGCTCTCTCATGGCTGGCAGGCTCCCCATAACTGGCGTAAACGAGGATGGTCTCACCTTCCAACACTGAAAGAAATGCCATAAAAGCCGGCTAATAGCATGTCTGTCTGACAGGATACAAAATTGTACCAGGAGTATACCTTGCAGAGTACGAAGGCCAGGGTGGTGATTAGTCTCGTGATAATGGCAAATTTTGAAATTTGCCAATGGGTGCGATTTGTGCAGCAATGCAGAGTGATTTTGCTCAAATGTTAGGTCGGTATTGTGGAGTCTTCTGCCCATCCTAAGCAGACCAGCCTTGTCAATGAAGGGGAAAAGTTTATGAATTCGAGGAGAAGAGTACTGACCTTTTATCAATGCAGCACCTTTTATCAATGCAGCAAGTTCATACAGGAAGGCAATAGACTGTACATGCAACAACAGAACCTGCAAAGTATTCTCCAATTCCCGAGGACTCAGATTCACAATCGCACATGACCCAGTGGCACAACAATTATGGACAAACCTTAGTACGAAGGACATGACTCAAATTAACATGGCCAGGCCGCTAAAGTGTCCAATGTGTCTCACATAATCCAATTGCACAAAAGTACCCAAATACTTCACCTTGTGTTCGAGAACACTAGAGTCCACAATCTTGCTGGTAAGATTTACAGGCCACTGAAAAGAAGGCTACTGTCCACCATAAAGGATGATTTATCAGCTGAGCAGGTAGGAGACCACGAGATGTGCAGTCAGCTGGGTTGCACTCAGAAGGTACATGGCTGCACCATGATGATCTGGTGAGCTCCTGTATTTTACTCACTCTATTTGCGACAAATGTCTTCAGCTGATGAGGTGACAAGTCAATTCATGACAAAACCACCTGTGAGTCTGTCAACAAATGGATGTATGAGATTGTGAAGGCAGTGGCATACATTTTCAACACATGATGGATCAATCGAGCTAACAAAGGGGCGCCACAGAGCTCTAGACGAGGCAACGACTGAGTCTTGACTGGTGAAACCTTTGATTTACTAGCCAACAGATAAAATACAATGCTATCATCATGGTTGGTAATACAAAAATAAATTACTGCAGCATGTCCAATCTCCGAACTGTCACAGAAGGCATGGAGGTCGTAAATAGAGCCAACTGGACCAGTGATCCTTATAGGGACAGTAATAGATGAGAGATGATGCAGTTCACTGTTGAAACGACTCCATTTTCCCCACTTTTCTACAATATCAGGTGATGGCTCGTCATCCCAGTCAAGATTTAATAACCAAAGAAGTTGAGTCAGATTATTTGAAACATTAAAAGAGGTGATAGCCACCCAAGGGGATAGAAGATTCTTACTACATCTGACAAGATATTCCTCTTTGTGTCCCTTTTATGATTTGTTTGGATCTTGTAGGAAAAGACATCAGCACTGGGGTCCCACTGCAGTCACAAAATCTTCACAGCACGAATGCCCCTGTTGAAAGAGTGTGACCCTGGGATTTCAACATTGTCTGCAGGCAGCTAGTAAAGGAGAGCTCGATGGGTACTCACAAACTTTCTCAGTTAAAACTCCCCTGCAGCAAGTAGCGCAATCAATTCCTGTTGCAGGGCTAAGGCCGACTCGACAGAAGAAGACCCTGTGACCTTATCATCAACATAAATATCAGTCTGAAGGATACTAGCAGCTGCAGGATATCTGCCTCTTTCATCCTCAGCTAATTGCTGCAAGGTTCGAATAGCTAGGTGCAGGGACAAATTAACCCCATACATCACTGTATTCAGCCGGTAGTTCTCCACTGGACTACTATCATCAAACCGCCAAACAATTCGCTGAAAATTCTGCTGGCATGGACATACAACAATCTGGCGATACGTTTGTTTAATATCAGCCATAAAAACAATTCCATGCAGTCTGACCTTCAGAAGAACCACAACTATCCTGTTGCAAACTGGGTCCCATTATCAATGTGTCATTCAGCGATACACCAGTTGAACTCCTGTGCGAGGCATAAAATACGACATGTAATTTAGTGGTTGAGTTTTCTGTCTTAATCACATAGTGGTGTGGAATGTAGTAGGCTGGCGAGGAACACAATTGGGATTCTGGAACCTTTTCCATATTCCCGAGGGCTAGGTAATCCTGCATAAACTCATTGTACTTCTGTTTCAATGGTGGGTTCCGGTTCCCATTAAGATGCTTTTCCAAACAAAACAACCGGTTCAGTGCTTGTGGTCTTGATGACACCAATTTATGCTCTAGGGAGCGAAATGGAAACGAAACAACATATTTCCCAGCCTCGTTCTAGCTATGAGTTTTCACGAACAAGTCCCATTTCACCTTACCAGCAGATCTATGTTTTGTTGGAGCGAACTCCTCAACTCCCCAAAAGCGCCTCATAATGTCTTCCAATGGAGACAAGGCCAACAATGAGATGAAAAATGATGTCGAAGATGATGAATAATGTACTGGTGCGACCTGACCCGTGAGAATCCACCTTAAACTGAGGCAAATGCTATGGAAGAGCCATCTATCTTACCTCCAGTTAAGAGTCGAGGGAACAGGTCTGCACCGATGAGTAAGTCTACAGGCCCAGGAGTCTCAAAGGATGGATCTGCTAACTTCAGGTGGGCAACAGAACGGCGCACTTCCTGGGACGATTTGACACTAGGTTAAATATTGGTAATGTGTGGAAGCACAAACACATCCATGGCAAACTGCAAGTCAGGAGCATAACGAGGGGTAATCACAACAGGTGTGAACAATTTGGCAACATTGACTTGAGTGTTTGAAAACCCACAAATTGGAAGGTGAGTATGCTGCTGATCCAAATCAATTCTCTGGATGCAACCCTCTGTGATGAAGCTCACCTGGCTGGCTGTGTCCAAGAGCACTCGAGCTACCTGTGGTGTTCCAGAGGCATCGAGAACATGAAAAAGGGCAGTGGACAACAATACAGGAGGTGCCAAAACACAACCATCATGCATAATGGCAGACAATACTACAGAATACTGGGATTCAGAATTCTGAGCAGATGCAACCTCTGACTTATCTGGTAACTTGTTCTCTACACCCTTTTGTTAGAAATGTAACAAGGTATAATGATGCGCCCCATACTGATGACAAGATGACGACGATGGACAATTAGTGGAATGGTGCGAGGGGAGAAGGCAATTCAAACACGACATATATTGTTTAACAACAGCAGATAACTCCTTTGGATTTTGCTTACAAAACTTCGGACATTTATACAACTTGTGGATCTCGGTACATAGACAGCATCCACCTTGAACAGAGCTACCCAGGCATTTTGAAAATGCTTGATTACGGGGCTGTCTCCAATTATACGCAGCATGTATAGGTTTCAACTTGACATTCTGTGTATTAAACTCTTTGGCAGTACTTGGAACTAACAGCCTCTTGGGCTTGACAGTGTCTTTCAAGAAAAGCTAACAAGTCCTTCAGAGTTGGCAATTCACTATCCAGCATCATCTCCCATTGTGTTTTAAGAGTAGTGTCTAACCGTTTGCACACAGTAAGTAATAATATTAAATTAATATTAAATCGGCACATCAAGGATCTTAAGAGCAGACAAATTTTCATTCAGAATGCACAATAGATGACGCAACGAGGTGGGCGCGTCAACTGAAGCTGAAGGCGCCTGAAACAAGGCCTCAACATGCACACTGACAAGAAGCCGTTTGTTTTCATAACGATCAACCAGTAATTTCCATGCAACCTCGAAATTGGTATCCGACATAGGCAGCGACTGAAACATACCAAGGGGTTCACCATGCAGTGCAGTCTTCAAGTACGCCAATTTTTCTGCTGGGGACAAGTCGTCATTATTTTTAACAAATGTGGCAACAGGTTGGAGAAATTGGGCCATTGCCTGGAGTCACCGGCGAACTCATCATTTTTGGGGGAGCACAAGCCTGTACACTTCCTTTTGACACATCAGTCATGGCATCTACAGTAGTCATTACTAGTAAATACTTCTCTTCAAAATCTGCCAAGAGTGCAGCATGTGCGTTCAGGTCGACCTCTACCGACTCATTTGCGGTCTCAACATCAGTTAATTCTACCTTAACGTAGTCGGCATCAAAATTTTCGTGAACCTTTGGCAGGTCACGACTGGTTGCAACAAACAAATTACATTTCGACGGGTCGTTTGCGACTACTTGGGCAAGATCGTAAACGCGCTTAAGACGACCCTCGGCCAGGCTAAGACGCAAAAGCGCCGGTTGTAATTCTGCCATTTCGAGAAAACAATGACTGAATACAATTAAACACAAAAGAAAACAACAAAGGGTGAGCGAGAACATCCGCTAGCGAGAACAGAAACACTACCTTCCCATCTCACTAAAGCAAAGGCAATCGGCGATCCACGAAGAAAACACAAAGACAAACATGTGATAAAATACTAACCTGTACACAGCACACCATATTAGACAATTTCAAACAAAAAAAAAGTGACAAATGCTAATTACGTGCACTCCAGTAATACAAAGCGCTGCACAGGATTATAAACGAAGAAAAGCCAGGCCACGTGCACAGAACTACTAAACCATGGGAACAAAGACGAGCAAAAATGCATTGCTTCACAGTTCGCTGATCGCCGATGTAGGTTAGGTCTTGAATCTTGAACACATTAATTCCATTTTACAACACGTTACACAGTTCATAAGTCCACGCACTTGTGATCGGCACGATTACCACGCGCGCGAACGAGCCAAAGATTGATCACTGACAATAATGCCGGCACGAATCCGGCCCGGAGGACCAAAAATGTTGCGTCAACAAAGCAAATTGCGAACAAAACGACTAAAATAGCTCAAGATTGCACCTTTTAGCAACTATAAAAGCTAAAAACCCACAACACTAGCGATCTGCTTAATTAACAAAGCTACGACGCCACCTTGACTGTTGTTTCCTGGTTGAGAAACAGGCTGGCCAACCTAGGCAGCCGGAAGTTCCCTGCTGAATGCAGAATTGCCAACAATTATTTTAAAAATAGGCCTAGTTCATGTCCACAGTACACTATGTACACTACATACACTCCAAACAGTCCTCTATCTGGGACGTGGCAAACGAAGTGGTTTGAATGATTGTCTGTACTGTACACAGCAGAACATACCGTCCGATCAGAAAGGTTCCCTACGTGTGGGAGGCATCATTCGCTGCTGAGACTAAGTTCCGTAGCCTCATATAACACTGCTGCCAGTGAAATAAACCACAGATAGATTTCTATTGGTCCCGATGTAAGATAAACCGTCGTCTGAATATCAATACAGTTCCGAACAACGTATTTGTTTGTTGCAACGCCTAAAATTATATAGTATTTATTTTTGACTGAAAGGTTTAGCGTCAAGGGCCTTGAGAGCCGACGAGGGTGAAGCGATATGAGCATGGAGCAGCGCCGGAATGAAGGGCGAAGGAAACGGGAGATCCCAGAGAAAATCCGCCAACCAGCGGCATCGTGCGGCACAATTCCCACTTTCGAAAATCCGGGAGTGACCCCACCGGGAATCGAGCTCGGGTCACCTAGATGGGAGGAAAGTAATCTAACCCCTACACCCCCCTCCCCAAAAAGGTAACCGGTAACTGAATTAGCAGTTGATATTTGGGACCAGTTGTAATTTTTCTCCCTAGGCTGGACTAATTTTTGGGGAAAGAGAATTCGAGTCGTATGTGTCGGTGGAAATCCCTTTATCCCTTTAATTTTTAAACGGTGTATCGATTCCACCGAAAATTAGCACACATTGACCTAATCACCCGGAGGTGTGTCCCAACTAATTTCTATTTTAGGGCGTTATTTCCCATAAACATAATTTCGTATATTATGAAATACTAGGGCCTAATGGTTAAGAAACCAAACTGGAGACAGGAAAATTATGATGTATGTTTTTATGTAGAGGCCTGTGAAATATGTTTTACTAACTGTTGCCAACACATCGCTACTCTCACTGTTTTTAATTCATATTGAATAGGAAATCAATATTACAGGTTATAGAAGATAACAAGTTAAGGTTTCATTCAGTAAAAAATTATAATACTTTAAAGTTAATCACAGTGTTTAACATTTGTGGCATACAAGTTATTTAAAAAAACAGGCAAACTTGTTACTCTTAGGGTGATATTTCAAAGGTTTGTTTCAAAAAGTGTGAAGAAACTGTGAATGAGTTACGCTTGTCTTGGACTTTGGAATTCTGCGCCTTGTCTCATCGAGACTTCTCCAACAATGCCATCTGTGATCACTTCATGCGTGTCCGTCGCCTGTCTTGCTGAATATATGCACTTCTCCTCCGTCTTACCCGTGCCAACTCTTACATTTGCAGACTGGGCAGCTGGTGCACGGTGTCCGTGACCTGAGTGTATACGCCTGTCAGAACAGGCGATTGAAATGCGTCACTTTCTGCGCATGACGTCACGTAGGGAGCTTACGAATACAAAGATGGTCGCGTTATGTACGAGCCCAGCAACGATAACAATTGAAAGTCGTTAGAATGCCACGCTGTGCAATGAATGTTCGCCTAAATTACAAAAGTAAAGTTATACTCGAACAGAGTAACAACGCTGCTCTGTGATAACAATAATAATATGTGCTTTTGGGTGTTGGCCTTGTCAAAATAATAATAAAAATTAAGAAGTTTATTTTTACGCACCCAAATCTGTGATTTTAAGTCTTTATTTCCTTGTATACCTACTCATTAAATAAGTAATCACAAACTTAATACTTTGAATTCTTTCGAATAACATTTGTAGCCTGAATTCAACAGTTTTAAGGAATATCACTTTTAAGTATAAATGAATCAAATGAACGTGTTGGATTGTATATTACGTTACGTCCTACAAACATATATGACTGGGACACTACAAAGTCAACACTATATTGGCTGATAACAGGCCAGTAATAAACGATTTTACAGTATTTTCCATTTAATATAAGTGAGGTAAAATATGACATATAATGTGACCAACCTACACAGTATGTAAACAGTAAATATTTTCGTTTGCAAAGTATTGTATTAGCTTATGAATTGCATGGGATGTATGTTGTTAAGTTGGCGATTTTTATGATGGATATGGAAGAAAATAGTACTTGGAACTAAAAGTTGTGTGTTGAAACGTTAATTATACATACAACATTTATGGTTTTAGTTATGTTTTTAATGCAGTATTCCATTTTTCTGGCTTTTAGCGAATTGCCTTGAAAACACGTTTAGCAATTATGACGGAGCATGTCGACATTTACGAACATTGAAACGTTTCCAGCCACGTTTCCAACCCGGTGAACGGCATTGTGCATGTGCTGCACAATCGTGTTTATACGCGTACCTTGTTGGTGTTGTCGAAATATTTTATCGGTAGTTAATTATTTTTCATTTGCTTTCTCTAAGCATAGTTGGTTGTAAGTAACATGTACCGTTTTAATGCGTTTTCTTGAGAGAACTGTAATATTATCCGCACGTGTTTACCGCTTCGTAAAACTGTTAGTTCAGTCATTTTCCTTAACCGCCATCCGCAATGAAACGACACAAATATAATTTACGTTTCTAATTTTAAGTTTGTTGGTTTCAGAAAACGTGCGAAGTGTTGATCTTACTTAATGATTCTGCAAATAAACTACTTAATATCAGTGATGAACAAGCGTGATTTTAGCGAAGTAATAGTGCAACGATTTCCATAGAAAAACACGTGTTCAATAGGTTGCGAATTACAAACAGTAAGTTTGCGTGTTTTGTAAATAATTTATTTCCAAACCGTTACTATAATGTTTCAAATGCACGTGGCCTAAAAAAAAGTCGCACTTTCAACTCTTTTGTAGCGCGTAAATAATATTTTTTTATTTGGCCTGTATCGTAAATTCAAAGAGTGTAAGGTTAATTTCGGTCAAAGTATGTTTGTATTGCTGCATCAGTACGAACAACAACGTATTTATCGCGTTTCTTTTTTTTTTTATTGAAGTTAAAATTTTCAAAGTAATAATAATTCGAGTGTTATTACCGCACGAGCAAAATTTTCCACTGCTCCATCAAAACAATATGCAACTCAAAATGACATATTCGTAAGAACCTCAGAACAATGTCGTCTCACGAAAGACGTTAAACTAAAGTCCCCAAGCACAGTTTACTTTTTATCCTCGAAACAAAATAAACAGAACCCCAACAAACTTAACTTGGCAATTAGAAAAATAAAACAGGTTGGAATGCCAACCTATCTTTAATATCCTACATTGATTACTGGACGGAAGTTAGCTAACATCAGTCTTTCAGTTCCTGACATGATAGGAAACTCAAGGAAAGAGGAAAATGCAAATTTGCATTGCACTTGTAACATTTGTTTGTAAAAAATGTTGTGTACGTATTTTGCTTCACTGATAAAAAAAGCTGTGGTGGAAGGTTACGCTGTGGCCGTACTTTCATAGAAATGTACTTCTCGAATGCGAGTCAGACACACATTATGGTATGGTGTGCTCAAAACGGAAACCTCTAATGATAGAGTTGGAAAACAACATTCCATTGCTAAACTACATATTAACACCGCCGCACACGCGAATTAAGATTTAAGCAATAACAAGCATGTCTATTTTCCATGTAGGATGAGATTCCTGAATTTCACGAAAAGTTTTTATAACCAGTTGTACTCCACGCTTTAGCTAAAATCCTCTTTAATTATTGTTAAGGAATTAATTTTAAGGCAAGATTGAATTCAAGCAAGTACATTAAAGTCACTTTTTCTATTGGACTACATTTTATTAGGCACACCCTGAAGGACTCTGGACCATTAAATAGGGACCTGCATAATTTGCGTTATCATTATAGGATGGGTTAGGCTTCACTTTCTTATACCTACTTGAAAACAATCTGTGAATTAATTGGCAGAACGTAAGAACAGCGACTAAAAATATTGGTACTACACACTCTTATTCTGGAATAATCATGGCAACGAAAACTTACATTATTTTAGATATAATTTTTTTCCCATACACATGATATTTTATATACTTCTTTTAAACCCTTGTCCCAGCACATGTCCCGATAACCAAGTGGTCTAAGGCATCTGCATACCNTTAGGCTTCACTTTCTTATACCTACTTGAAAACAATCTGTGAATTAATTGGCAGAACGTAAGAACAGCGACTAAAAATATTGGTACTACACACTCTTATTCTGGAATAATCATGGCAACGAAAACTTACATTATTTTAGATATAATTTTTTTCCCATACACATTATATTTTATATACTTCTTTTAAACCCTTGTCCCAGCACATGTCCCGATAACCAAGTGGTCTAAGGCATCTGCATACCAATCCAAAGCTCGGCAGTTCGATCCCGCCCTCCTCCAGACGATATCTTGAGCTCTGTGAAAATTAAATAAAAAAGCAGCGCCCCTAGGGGCCAACTCTAGAACCGAACCAGAGTGACACCAGCGCCCATATTAGGCGAAAGTTGAAAGAAGGACAAGTGGAAACAAGATGGCGGGGTCGAAGGTGAGTAATAGAGTGTGACACTCTGGCAGCAATAAACAACATTACAGGGATCTGTGGTGCATCTTAGCGGACGATGAGAGAACTATGATGTAATTGGGAAACAAGATAGGGGTTGGAAACAAGATGGCAGCCGGAAACAAGCTGATGGACGAAACCAATATAGCGGACGGAAAAAGATGGCGGGAGAAACAAGATGGCGGCTGTGACATCATCCAAGATAATGGAATTTAAGATGGTGGTGGTGCTTTGGGGCCTCAGCCCCTAGCCCTTGTCCTCGGATAACCTATTTCTATCTACTCGCTACCATTAACAAACCTGCAAGGAGAAAAGCACTGAATCCCGTGTGTCCTGGTGAAGGGTAACACTGACAACTTATTGGGGAAGCAGCCAATAAGTAGGGACACTCGAATTTCGCGAAAATATTTCCTAGCGTGCTGGATTTCAATACCTTGCGGGCGTACCAGCTGTTTTATTTTCCTTATTGGCGGCGTGTCTTTGTGAGAAGTAATTTTCTTACTTGGCTGGCCAATCAGAATTAGGTTACTCCGATACTTCACGTCTGTGATTCGCGGAGAGATAAAAAACGCGAATTACCTAGATTATCCAATCATGAAAGTGGATCTGAGCTAAAGTGTTATGAAATACAATTGGTCGTAAAATCTTTTCGCAAAACTCGGGTGTCCCTACCAATAAGCTTATTTCTGAAGCGCGAATATGCATAGCAATTTGGCGTTTAACCTGTAGGCCACTGGATTCGTGAAATTTTCCTGTCTCTAGTTATTAGATTATTTAAACTGTTGCCCGTCACAGACGTCCATTATTGGAGTAATTTAAATATAATTGGCCCAGTAAACCAAAATAAAGTATTCTCGCAAATGCACTAGCCCAATAAGCAAAAGAACGCTGCAGATGTGCACACAGTTACCGAATTTTAGTCTGCACGTGTGTGTGTGTATATATATATATATATATATATATATATATACATATATATACACACATGAAAATCAGATGTCCCACCTTACAGATTATCCTCTGATAGTTGTTAACTTAAACTTCACATTACTTAAGAATGCGAAATGTACTTATTACAGATTTTGGTTCGTTAAAAGCCTTTATTACCATATGAACACGTAGAAAAGTAGAAGATTTATGAAACTCTTACTTACATGAGGGTCACGGTGGCGTAGTGGTTAGACTACTTGCCTCCCACTGATGCGAACCGAGTTCGATTCCCGACGGGGTCACCTGGATTTTTGCATGTGGGAATCGTGTCGAACGATGCCACCAGTCAGCGGGTTTTATAGGGGATCTCCCTTTTTGCACGCCCCTGCATTCCGGCGCCGCTCCATACGCACCTTGTTTCACCCTCGGCTCTCAAGACCATAATATGAAGGCTGTTGCCCGATTGAGAATTTGGTATAGGGAAAATGAATACATGTTTATGAAATTCGGCTTTTTGGCGTTCCTGTTAAAGATACCACCAGGGACTTTTTTGAGTGTTTATTTGCTATCGAAACATTTTATAACATTAGTTTATAGCCTGTTTCCTGAAAAGATCTAAACATGTAATAATTAAATGAAAAATTACTGAAAAACAAATTGTTATATTTGCTTCGATACGAAGCTTGAGAGTATCATTTCTCACGCTTAGGTTTTTGTTTCATATTAATATCTTCAAAATTGGCTTCAAAAAACCGAATTTCACTAACATGCATTTCCTAATACCAAATTCTCAACCAGGCAACAAACAGTCTTAAGAACCGCCCAAACCTCTTCACTCACTTACATGGTCTGCATTTTGTTTAACTCCATTGTTTTTAAGAGATTGGTTCAATTTGTAGTTTATAGTTTCTGTAGCGTCATAGACAGATTTTCATAACCGTGAGTCACTTCATTAATAGTGAGAACGAAATAATTTAGCTGCTTTATGAGACCGGTTACCTTGAGCAGAGGTGCAAATGTTATGTAGTTACAATGTATGTATGATCCATTCATGATTACTTCCAACTTTTCTGAAGCCCTGCTAAGTTGTACTTTCAGGCTATTCCACCAACTCATGCAAACAAAGCTTAACTGAGTTTAGAAAATTACATCAATGGGACAACGCACCGCATTTGTGTGCGCTCAGTTTAATATTTTGCAAAAGCACTGTTTTTTACTGGGCATTACATTACACGTATTTTTTCTGTGTTTTATTTTCATATTAATTATCAATGAAATATTACAATTTATAGATAAAAATAAGTAAAAGTTCAATATAATAAAAAATAAGGTAGTTTTATGTTAATATAAGTATAAAACGTTTTGTTATACATGACATATTTATGAACCAACCAAACACGTCACGTATGGGGTGGTAATTCAAAGGTGTGATTCAAAAAGCGTGAGGAAACTGCGAATAGACTATGGTCATGTAAATTTGGAGGTAGTTGCGTTACATATGCGTGTGCTCACGCCAGTGCCAGCAATCAACTTCTCGCGTATCATTGCGTGAATAATGGTCACGTGACCTGTCGTGAGCGTCCGTGCACAGTCGTGAAATTCCGTGGTCAGTTGTGAGCATCCGTATACAGTCGTGAAGCTATCTTCTGCATTTTGAGGGCGAGAAGTGCGGGAGCGATAAGGGCTACATTACCACGCGCATCAAGAGCGCCATCTCCACTATGCGCTAGGCTGTGAACTGGCGTGTAGTGTTCTCGTCGTGCTGCGTCTACCTATGGGACGTGCAGAGGTCATACCATTTTATTGGTGGAATGCCTGTGGCAATGTTCAATTCAGAACCCATGGAATATTTCTGTATATATCTGACCCGTGTATTTTGAGATACAGCACTTCGAAAAATTCTATGTTGGAGTGCTGTGAAATTGTGCTTTTAATGTGCGTGACGTCTTTAAAGCACTCAACAGATCTTGTCTGAAGTGCGTGTTGTTTCGGTAGATCATCTCATTGAACACACGTCAAATAGTTTGTTAGAAAAAAAAACGTGTATTTTAAACACTTAAAACAGTTCAAGCGCCGGAAAGGCGAATCCCTTAAACTAGCATTTAGGTTAGTTTATCACGTGAAAACACGTATTACGTACTATCCTAGGTTAGTTGAGGCGGGGCTGTTGAGGGGCTCACCTGCCGTGCGCTCGAAATGCGTCGCAGCACGTTTGAAACACAGGGTTTTTTTTCGAAACTATTAAACGTGTGTCAAAGGTGCTGATCTACGAAAATATCGCACACTTGAGACTATGCCCGTTGGTAACTTTAAAGGCGTCACGCACATTATAAACACCAATTCAGAGCACTTCAACATTGTCAATAACGCCTTTTTCAAAGCGCTGTATCTCAAAATATATGCATTATATACATACGAAAATACTCTAGGAACATGCTCTGAACATTGCTACAGACTTTCCACCAATAAATATATAGGGTCACCGCTTAAAGTCCCATAGGTACACGCAGCACGATGAGAACACTGCACGCCAGTTCAGATCCCTGCACGTAGCGGCGATATCGCACTTGTAGCGCGTGCCAGTGTAGTCCTTACAGCTCTTGCACTTTTTGGCCTCAAACGCAGAAAAAAAAGCTCCTAGCAGGCGAGCCACCTTGCACGCTCGTGTTGTCTGTAGAATTCTTTTGTCGCTTGCATGTCTGTACTGGAGTGGTGCAACTCTCACTCATGCCTTAATACCAGGTTGAAGTATAATATAAAATGCTTCTGTATTGTTGCAGCCATAATAACAAATACTAACTGAATTGTGCAGATGCAAAAAATTAGAACATTAAACTAATGCCTTGGGATACTGCTTGACATATCTGTAATCACCAAATAACCGTTCATACATNGGAATTATTTTGTCGCTTGCAGGTCTGTACTGGAGTGGTGTAACTCTCACTAATGCCTTAATACCAGGTATACGTATAATATAAAATGCTTCTGTATTGTTGCGGCCATGATAACAAATACTAACTGAATTGTGCAGATGAAAAAAAATTAGAACATTAAACTAATGCCTTGGGATACTGCTTGACATATCTGTAATCACCAAATAACCGTTCATACATTTAAAAGAAACCGTTAAAATGGAAAAATATCTTTATATTTAACATTTTTTTCATATACTTTGTATGATTTGTTATATGGTGATTTACATGTGTGTGACGCGGTAGCCCATGGGATGACGGGTGAAAACGCGAGTGTGCAGTAATGAAGGCCGCCCACAAACGCACGCACAGTAAACACGGCCAGGTTGGTGCACAGACTCTCGTGACCAGTCAAGCATGAATTGTGACGGGTGGATGAGTCATGCCGCTCACGGCTGAACATCGTGGCCCCAGGCAACGTCAAGGTCACGTAAACCGCAGCTTGCCCGACACTCTCGGAGCAAAACTATGCCACACCGTAGTAGATAGAAACATGGCGTGGCGGCTCCTTTAACCCTATCAATCACAGTGTCATCTATCTGGGAGGTTGCATATGAAGTGGCTTGAGCAGTCTCCACTGTACACAGCAGAACATACCGTCCAATGTGGAAGGTTCCCTACGCGTGGGAGACATCATTCGCTGCTGAGACTACGTTCCGTACCCTCATAAAACACTGCTGCCAGTAACATAATGCACAGAGAGATTTCTNGGACGAGTCATGCCGCTCACGGCTGAACATCGTGGCCCCAGGCAACGTCAAGGTCACGTAAACCGCAGCTTGCCCAACACTCTCGGAGCAAAACTATGCCACACCGTAGTAGATAGAAACATGACGTGGCGGCTCCTTTAACCCTATCAATCACAGTGTCATCTATCTGGGAGGTTGCATATTAAGTGGCTTGAATAGTCTCCACTGTACACAGCACATACCGCCCAATGTGAAAGGTTCCCTACGCGTGGGAGACGTCATTCGCTGCTGAGACTACGTTCCGTACCCTCATAAAACACTGCTGCCAGTAACACAATGCACAGAGAGACTTCTNTCATTCGCTGCTGAGACTACGTTCCGTACCCTCATAAAACACTGCTGCCAGTAACACAATGCACAGAGAGACTTCTATTGGTCCCGATGTAAGACAAAGCGTCGTCTGGATATCAACACAGTTCCAAACTAAAGATTTGTTTCTTGCAATAACTAAAACTATTTATTTATTTTTGATTGAAAGGGTTAATTAGGCGTACTGTTACACTCTGCTCTCTTCATTACGCAATGCGTAGCACGAGAACCACACACTCTCGCCCGAAAAGAGGGCAAGCTCACTGTTTATAAACTATTTTCAAAACATAGCTGAAACGCCGAAAGTCTGAACAAGCTGGTCATTCCGCTGAGGTGGGACCAAAACGTGGACACATCTGACTATTTAAAGCGACGAAAGATTATTTACAATTTGAAGCTAAACTCCACCTACAAACCACGTCAGAATCAATTAAAGTAAAAGGGGAGAGGAGTGATTTAGGCGGCTCTTAACATCGAGGTCTTGAGAGCCGACGAGGGTGAAGCGAGGTGAGTATGGATCAGCGCCGGAATGAAAAGGCGGGGGAAACGGGAGATCCCCGAGAAATCATGCCGACCAGCGGCATCATCCGGCACGATTCACAATGCGAAAATCCGGGAACGACCCCGCCGGGAACAGAACCCGGTACGCCTAGGTGGGAGACGAGTAGTCTGACCACTATACCACAGCAGTCTCGGTGGACTACCGGCGGCCTGGACGCCATCTCTCGCCTTGGTCGGCGAGACTCTTGAAGATAGCCTCTGGCTGATCGGCTATTGCGTTCTGCGGAAGATTCACTGTTGCCTGGGCTGCCGTCTGCCAAGTAGGTTACCAAGCGCTGATGTGCGAACGTCTTTGTGCCGTGTTGCTGTCCAGTGACCCCATTTTTCTGGCGTGTACTGCTCGAGTTCACAGCATAGTCCATTCACGGTTCCTTCCTAATGTTCTAAAACCCTGCTAAAGTTATACTTTCGCAATATTCCTCCGCCTCACGCAAACAAACCTTATCCGAGTCTAGAGAAATACGCCAAAGGGACAACCCACCGCATTTGTGTGCACTCATTGTAAAAATATTATACATAACAACTATTTTTTTCAAGACATTACCAACACGCTGATATTCTTACGGTTTTTATTCATAATAACTGTAAATGAAATAATACAATGTATCAATAAAATATAAACAAAATTTAAACTTAACCAAACATAAGGTACTGTTGCGTTCTTTTATGTTAACACAGGTATAAAACGCTTGTGATATACGAGTATAACATAATTAGGAAACAACTACACATGTTTTATATGGGGTGATATTTCAAAAGTTTGATTCAAAAAGTGTGAAGAAACCATGAATATACTATACAAAAAGCTCTTTCGCTTTTGTGTTCTTAAGTACTCTGTGACGATACTGAGATATAGTCTATTTGCGGTTTCTTCACACTTTTTTAATCGAACCTTTGAAAAATCACCCCATGCACGACGTGTTCGGTTGTTTCCTGGCTGTGCATCAAAAGCGTTTATACTCGTGTTAACGTTAAAGTACGTTAATTTTTATTAAATTAAACATTCTCTTATTATTTAACTATAAATTATTATAGTAATTTATAATCAATATATACAATAGTAGTGAGAAAAAAGGTGTGTTGGTAATGCATAATAAGAAAAAGTTCTTATGCAGAATATTATTACACTGAGTGCGCACGAACGTGGTGCGTTGTCCCGTTGGTGTAATTTTTTAGACTTTGTTAAGCTTTGTTTGCACGAGGCGGAGGAATATCCTTGAAGTATAAATTTAGCAGGGCTTCAGAAAAGTTGGAAGTAACCGTAAATGGACTATAGTTTGCCATTGCCTTCCACAGTACGAGTTTAACCAGAACCAGCAACTGATCGGTGCTGGGAATCGAACCCCCGGCCCCCGGATTAGAAGCAACAGCGTTACCATCCACATCATGGAGGGAATAACGTATTGTGACACGTGACATATGTTTGCTGCGCTGAATCGATCGGTGCACGTAAATACCTTCCATTCTGTAATTTCAGCGGGACGACACAATACAGTAACATACGAATCGATTACACTCGCTCGTATTCAGATCACATCGATATACAATTCAGGAAAAATTCTAATAGAAAGTAAGGTTTAAAAATGTAGGTGCTGTTAGGTTAAAAACATAAATAATTTTTATTATATATCTGTTTTGTAATATACAACAATAAAGAAGACGTCCTCGCTACACAAGTTGCAACGTTCTGGCTTTAGAAAAAACCACGCTTTATGTGACGTTGACGTAGTAAACTTACACTAGGCTTTACCTTAAGGTTATACACTGATCTCAAAATGCAAGCATGTGGTCTAAGTATCTGTAGTTTTACAGTAGCGGCGAAGTTCTACCCGCTTGCAAACGGACTATACGAGCTTTGAGTCATTGATTTCATGAACTAGTAGAGTAAAAATTTATTGACTTGTGGTAATTATTTTCCTGTTTATATGGGCGAGTTGTTTATTACTATGTGATATTGGTAGGGACACCCGAATTTCACGAAAAGATTTCTACGCATGTTGGATGTCAATGCCTTATGTGCGTACCAGCTGTTTTCTTTTCCTTATTGGCGGCATGTCTTTGTGAGGAGACGTTTTCTTACTTGGCCGAGCAATCAAAACTAGGTTACTGCGATACTGTACGCCTGTGATTCGCGGGCAGACACCTAAAACCGCGAAACACCATGAAAGTGGATCTGTGCTAAAGTGTTGTGAAGTACAACTAACTGTTCGTGAAATCTTTTCACGAAAATCGGGTGCCCCTGGATATTGATAAGTAGAGACCAGAAAAATTCGTGAGTTCAATGACCTGCAGGCTAGACTCTCCAGTCTTATGTACAAATATGCCGATATCAACTGCACATTCGTTGTCTGCCGTCACAGTAGAAGGTGAAGATTGGGCCAACCTTCTCCGGGAGGTGTCAAACATCGTGTGGACCAATGTCTGAAGTTTTATTAACACACGTGTTTCGAATTCTAGCTTGTCCCGAAATGAATCCGCGAATTTTTCAGGTCTCTACGTATTCGCCGCTTATGTGTACAAGTTTTTGAAGTCTAGCTTGTCCTAAAATTAATTCGCGAAATTTTCCAATCACGAGGTATGTTGTGACTGTAAGTTAGTGGGAGTGTGGAGATGCGGCAAGCTTGGTATAGGCTATTCACGGTAAAGTGAGCACTTTTGAAAGCCCTCTCGTTTGGAATAATAGTCAATATACTTAGACGTTAACTCCTAAGTGCGATAGAATATACACACCGCGTTTATTACTTGCATGGCAATATTTATTTAAAAAGGGTGGTTGAATGATAAATAAATGGCTGAAAAGAAAAAGTAACTAGGGCGTGGAAAGTGGCCACTTGACGGTGAACAGCCTGTAGTGTTGTGTGCACTCACCCTTGCAGGCCTTGCGGTGGGTGATGGGTCGGGCGGGGTCGCGGTAGTAGCCCTCTTTGCAGTAGTGGCAGTGCCGGCCGGCGGTGAAGTGCCGGCACTTGAGGCAGACGCCGCCGCTCACGCGCCCCGACAGCTTGTACAGCTCAGTGTTGAACCGGCAGCGCCGCGCGTGCAGGTTGCAGTTGCACGCTGCCAACACACCAAACACACAACACCGCTTTACTACGCGCTGTCTTCCAAAACGCTACTCAGCACGCTAATAAAAAAAAAAAAAAAANTGTTCGAGTGCAGTTTCTGGCATAAAAATGTTTTGATCACGTAGGTTTTGCACCATGGCGTGTCAAAATCACTATTTTTGTGTTTTTGGGAGGTGCAAATAAAATAGACGGAAACCTTTACTGAAAATTTGACATGGTTAACTGAAAGGCCGTGTCTTAATTAATTTTAAAGCATGCTCAACTAAATATATTTTACAAAATAATAATAATAAATTACTACAAATCAAAAATATGCAAATATTTCCTTATTTTAAGCAATTCTGAAAAACTGCAAAAAAAAAAAAAACGTAGCTTGATTTTTAAGAGTTCTTGAAATGTTATTTCGGCAAGCTAGTTACTATTTGTTATTTGCACTTCTCAAAAATACTAAAAATGTGCCTTGTAAGTAATGCTTACAAGTTGGACAGTATTTCGTACAAGTGAGGCGGTGAGTTCCAAAACTTGATAAGCACATGCGACTTGATTTCTCAGAAAACGCAATAAGCGTGGATCTCTTAATCAAAACTGAATATGTTGCCTTTCATACCACCAACTGCAAAAGTGAGTCAACATAAGCAAGTCCAAACAAATAAATTCATGATTTCCTCATATTTTTTGAAGTTGTAACACATTAAAATTTGCAAGTGTCAAGTTTTGTTGCAAAAGAGCATGTGTATAAAGTTTTGAGACAAAACCGTTTGCAAATATGATGTTCTGTTGCAACTTAAATATCATAAAAGAATGAGGCAGGCACAAGAGTCAATGGGCACAAATTACCATGTGTGTAATAATAATAATAATAATTGTATGTATTACCAATAACAATATTGGTATTTGTTGTATTTTCTAAGTAATGAAATGGGCCGCTATGACTTACTCATTACAAATAATGGTAATGAAAGGCTAAACATTTTAACATTTAACTACAATAACACGAAGCTATAAAGTTGGGACTTACACGTATGCCAATAACACAATATTAAAGTAATACAAACAGCTGGGTAGTGATATCCCTTTTACAGTAAAATATTAACAGAAAGGTAGTCAAAAGTTTGTAGTCTTCATTGTCACACCCTCAAGTTAAGTTCACCTTCATCTCTGTGTTCCACATAATCACTTATCTCCTCACCTTCTTCAGCGATGTCAGATTCACCATCAATGATGTCCTTGCAGAATTTGAGAGCCTCCTTTTCACACCACAGATCACAGAAGTGCTTTTACTACAGTGAACCAACGTCCTTTAGTTTTGCCTGCTTTTACATTAATCTCAATGGGTAATGGCTCTGGGATGATGCGGTTCACGTCATTGTTCTTCTTGAAAATTGATCTATATACTACCATGTCCGTGCGGTAGTTAACTTTCCCTTTCACAAGTATGTTTACTTTCCCATGCACTCCTCCCCTATTTTGTAAATGCAGTCTCTTTGAAGGAGCAAACTTGAAAAGGAAGTTGGCGTGTACCTCGTACCACAGTCTGAATTACATCCTTTCAATTGAGTACAGCGTCATCCCCAATGCTCTTGACAGTACCAAAGGTGTTAAAAACTCTCTTCTATTCCAGTGGTGACACAATAGTATCTTTCTTTCTAATTACCTTCTCTATTCGTCAGAAAACTCTATCGAGGTGTAAAAATGAATGCCCCACGACAGGGAAGATGAGCATTATATCCTGAACATTACTTAATTCAGACAACAATCTTGCCATCACGCCCAGGACAGTCATGTTTTGGTTTTGTCCTGGGCATCAGTCACAAAAAGATCTAATTGTTGTTAATTATTATTTCCCTGGTGCAGTTCTGTGTTGGCAGCAGTATGGATGATATAAACGTATGAAGTTTAAAACAAATTGACCATTTGTTTCACAAAGCGACATAACAATATATCAAGTTTTGGCACAAAATTACGGTAGTTCATGTATGAAGTTTCGGACCAAAATGCCGGCATATCTTATAAAGTCTTGAAACAAAATACAGATTCTAAACCTCAATAAAGATACGAAATAAACTGCTTACAGGCAAATGCTTTGTGTAATATGGTGCAGAGGTACCATCTGAACCCAATTCCATAGCTAACTCATTTTTTTCACTTTCTGCACTTATCAAGTTTTGGAACTCGCCGCCTGAAATATAAATTAATGAATTCTTTAGTGATCTGAACCCTTAACCTTTCCATTCATAAATAAACATATAATTTCGCGCGTTGCGATGAACAGTTTTTTTTTAGGGACTGTAGAAGTATCAGTATAATGTTCTGTCACATGTCACGATCAATAAAAATATGGTTTTGTGCGATGTAATCTACAGCAACTGTCAATGAGACGTCGAAACGTAGTCTCAACAACGAATGTCGTCTTCCAACATGTAAGGGACTTCCCTAATTGGACACTGTTTGCTGCACTGTGCAATGAAGATCATTAAATCTACTTCCCGTACAAAGTTCCATGTATACGGCATTGTAACTGATAGCGTTAAGCGTCCTGTTGTTTTAATTATTAGATGATGTGTTACTATGGCCACCTGTTTTTCGCGAAAACATTTGCGCGAAGACTAGATTCCAATGTCCTGTGGGATACGTGCAGTTTCCCTTTGATTATTAGCCATGTCCTTGCCGGAAGACAGTTCCTTATCTGACTTGACCAATCAGAATCAGGTAATTACGAAACTGAGTGTTGTAGACACCTGCAATGCGTGACAGTCAAAATCAGCCAATCACGAAAGTGGGATCTGAGCTATAGTGTTCTGGAGAACAAGTAGTCCTGAAATCTTTTCACGAATAACAGGTGGCTCTATCAGTATTATTAGAGCCCCGATTATTTTGCGACTTGATTTTAGAGTGATCTAAACTTCCCAGTCCTCTATTACAGGTTGTATCCGACTAAGTGTTACAAAAGTTAGGAGGTTGTTTATTATGCAAAACGAGACGGAACATGTAATACGGCCTATGATATAAAGCGATTATTAAGAGAGGTACGCGCCCTGAAACCTGAAAGCGCGAGGTGTAAAGAGGATTCTACGAACACATATCATAAAATACTCGAGATGAGACAGCAAACTGCAGTATAATGTTTTGTTGGATGAAGGTGTTAAAATAGTGCTTATTCTATTCGTAATAACTCCTCTGTCACTAGTAACATAGAGAGCGTCTCTTGTTATTGTTCAGAACTGCGTAACCTTTGACTTTCATCTATGTTTTCCGACAGATTGTTAATAAATAAAATGAACATAAAAGGTTATATTTATGCACAGGTTGCACAGCTGAAATGCGTTGTAGGCCTACCACACCCATTCAAAATGTGCGTGATTTAGTGAGAACCGTTGGTCTGAGAGAGATGTATCAAGAAAAAAGTATTTAGCCTACTTTCCGAAGGAAAGAAAGGCTTATGAGATCACTTTCCTGTCTGTGTGTATGTGTGTGTTTCTTTGTGTATGTGTGTGTCTGTGTGTATGTGTGTGTCTGTGTGTATGTTTGTGTCTGTGTGTTTGTGTGTGTATGTGTGTGTATGTGCGTGTGTCCCACCTATCAATTTTTGAACGCTTCAACCGAATTTCACCAAACTTGGTACACATATAATAATTAGAAAGGAAACCTGACTTTTAAAGTTTTCGACCACGTCTGGAACTTACTTTTAAAATGGCGACCATTTTAAAATTTTGAATGATATGTTATATTTTGGGAACCATTCAACCGATTTCAACCTAATCTTGTATAGTGACAGACCATTATGTATGTATTAAATTTTAAGATGAATATCGTTGTTGGTACACCATTTTGAAAAATAGCACCAATTCAAAATATAAATATTTTGCATGTTTTTTTTAAACTATTCAAACCATTATAACCCAATTTGGCATGCAAGTAATACTATGGCAGGCCATGTAAACGTAAGTGATTGAACTTGATTAGTTTTTAATTTTCAAAATGGTGGCCATCCAAGTGTTTTAAGTTTAATGAATATATCTGCCATACCACCTACCCAATTTCGACCAAATTTTGTATATTGAAAGTATCTATTATAAGCATCATATATATACACACTAATAACCACTTTTGTTGGCCATTTCGGAAGATAGCGCCATACAAATAAATAAAGTTATTAAGTCATAACTAAGGACCTGAAAAATTCGCGAGTTCAATGACCTGCAGACAAGACTCTACAGTCGTATGTACAGATATGTCGATGTCAACTGTGCATTGGTTGTCTGCTGTCACAGTGGAAGGCGACGATTGGGCCACCGTTCTCCAGGAGGCGTCAAACGCCGTGTGGACCAATGGCTAAAGTTATACAAACACATGTGTTTTGAATTCTAGCTTGTCCCAAAATGAATCCGCGAATTCTTCAGGTCTCTAGTCATAACTCGGTAAATAATTAACCGATTACTACCAAATTTGGCAAACAAGTAGTACTGATGCAGATGATGTTAACTGATATTTTTTAAGCACGTAAGAAACTTATTTTCAAAATGGCGGCTATATAGCTCTTTTAGCTTATAATGCTATATAGTCGAAACTATTTAATTAATTCCAACATAATTTTGTATGCTGGCAGTATACATTACAACTATCAACTGTATCTACATGGAGTATCTTTTGTCTGCCATTTTTAAGATAACATGCGAATATAATAAAGTTTTTATGTCATATCTCGGGAAAGAATTGACCAATTACTATCAAATTTGGCAATAAAGTAGTACTGAGGCAGATAATGTCAAGTCGTATGTTTTAAGCATACTAGACACTTATTTTCAAAATGACGTCCATATAGCCGTTTTAGCTTCGAATGCTAATCGTCGAAACCGTGTAATAAATTTCAACTGAACTTTGTATGCGGGCATTAAATATAAGACTCTCAGCTATCAACTGTATGTACATAGAGCATATTCTGTCCCCCATTTTGTAAGATAGCGCCATGCGAGTAAATAAAAAAAATTCATATATCGGGAAACAATTGTCAGATTCCCTCCAAATTTGACAAACAAATAGTACTGCAGGAGGTGGTGTATACTGGTATGTTTTATGTAGGCCAGGCACTTATTTTCAACACGGTGGCTATATAAGTATTTCAGCTCATATTTTATTAACGATACAAATTCCAACTTAACTTTGCATGCTGGCAGTACCTATTAAAACCATCAAATTTGTCTATGTAGAGACTCATTTTTCTGTCATTTTGTAAGATAGCACTACCAATAAAAATAATGATTGCATCTCGTATATCGGGAAACAATCAACTCATTCTTACAAAATTTGACAAAGCTGTTGTACTGTGATAGGCCAAATAATAAACGTATTTTTTTAAAGTAGGACCCGGTTTTTTCAGAATGGTGGTTATAAAATCATTTTAGTTTTGTGAGCGATATCTACGAAATTATGTAATCTATTTTAACTTAACTTTGTATATTGCCAGTATACAATCATCGAAATTGTTACTACATTACTTTCTTGCCCTCCATTTATAAAGATCGCCACATGAAAATTATGCAAGTTTTATGTGATGCCTCTAGGACCAATTAACCGATTTCCACCAAATTTTATACTGGAAATTTCAAATAAGTTTGTAAAAAATTGTGTATACCATAAATACTACAGAAGGCCATGTAAATTTTCATGGCTTAAATGGGTCAGACAATGATATTCAAAATGGCAGCTTCGTAAACATTTAGGTAAGTGTGACATATATATTAAACATTTTAACCAAATTCAACCAAAATGTATATGTATACAGTATACATTATAAGTATCGTATATAGAGCCTCTTTTCTGGAAGTTTTGTACGATAGCATTAAATAAGAAAATTAAGATTTTATGTCATATCTCAGTGACAAAACAACCGATTTCCATTAAATTCTTCACACAAGTAGCGCTACGATAGGCCATGTAAACTTACATGTTTTATGTGGTTCATTCACTTATTTTCAAAATAAAGGTCTTGTAAATATTTTGGGTTAGTAAACCCTAGCATTCGAAACATTAGAGTGATTAAATCCGAAGTTGATGCTTCGAATCCAACCTCCGTAATTCAGTGGATTCAGGTAAGGCTTGTGTGTATTTGTAGCTGTCTCACTACTGTTGCATGCGTTTCTGGTTTCATTTCTAAAGTTATTGCTTTCAAAAAGAAGTCAAGTCCTTCCTAACAACTCAGCTTTTAAGAAATTATTTAAAAATTAATTGCACCCATGGTGTAAGGAAAGTAGGCTCATTAGTTATATCGGCAACTTCTTGTTGTTTACTTCAACATGATATTTAATTATATGTTGAAGAAAATTAGTTAAACCCAACGGTTACATAATAATTGTGAACAATAACAACAGGGCTCCCGCTATGATACCAATGGCAGAAGGGTGATATTACGAATCGAATAAGCGCTCTTTTTAACATTCACGTTCAACAAAACATTATACTGCAATTTTCTGTCTGAACTCACATATTTTCTGAAATGTGTTAATAACATCCTGTTTAAACGTCGCGCTTTCAGGGCGCGTACCTCTCTCAATAATCGCTTTAGGCTACAGGTCCTATTACACTTTACGTCTCACTTTGCATAAGGGACCACCTCGCAACGTTTTTAACATTTGGTCGGACACCACCTGCATAGTCGAGTCACTATCGTTTGTTTAACACTTTCAACACATGGAGAAATTCTGCAGCGAAATCATTGCTTAAACCAAAGCTACACGTAAAGCGTGTATACCCACCAGTAGAAAGGAAAACGTTGTATTGGCTGTTGCAGAGTGCTTTACGCTATGTCTTTACTTAAAGTATCCACTCAGGACTCAATAGTTGTGCCAATAAATGTCTGTCAATGGTCCACTGTGTTAGAGCGTGTCGACATCTTCAACTTTATCAATAAAATTAAGGATTCTAGTGGGCAGTGTTTATCAGTTCATGGTGCAGAGTCAAGTATTTTTGATGGAGTAGTTTATTTTGGCCACGCAATGCATTTTGAGGAGTTTATTTTTCATTGTATACTTTGTTCTTACTGGTCTAATGAATGCCATTAAAATGATAGGTGTAGGATGTTTAATAAGAGAACAGTGCGGAACATTTTGTTACGGTTGGTTCCCGGTGTGAAATGCCTAACTAAGCATTTACCTAAGAAAGACGCCACAGAGTTCATTAACACCAGGCCGGAACCGAATTCAGCAACGATAGAACAATGGCGCAAAGGCGCCACAGAAATGCTGAAATATCAAAACGGCAGACTGAGAGTGATTGCAGTAATCAGGGGAGAATAAAACACACGACGCTCGGCAACAGTGGATCCGCTGAGCCAGTGCTGATCTAAGAGCATTTTACCTCAGAAGAGCAGTCAACCCGGAGGACCCCGCCGCCGACGCACAAGGGGAACCAATCAAATCACAGTACGCCAATAGTCACGTGGTGGGGCGAGAAGTGTGATATAGGCGTCTACGACCGAGAGGGGTCGTCGTCTCCTTCGAACTTCAGCCGTGACACCAGCTGTTCCTGGGGGCAGCGTCCGTCAGCGGTTCCGGGTGCGAGGCTAGGGTGAGTTCCTTTCTTATTATGTGATCCTTTTTCTTAACTAATACCTTTCCTTAAGTCCTTCCCTCAACACTTCCGTTGGACTTAAATCTTTAATTGGATATCATTGTATACTCTTCTAACTTTAGATCAAGCAAAGACTTTATTAATCATTTCTACAATCCCTTTTACATATCTGAGCTTACCCTGTTTTCCTTAAACTTAACCTATCCTAAGAGTGTTATGAGCCACCAAGGCTCATAATAATTTGTACAGTGATGTCCATGGCTCGGTCACACTAGCGCATCCTGTTTATCATTGACCCACAGTCACACAGGCCGTGTATGAATGAATAAATGCTATCCAACCATAATTACACAACAAAAGTCACTACATCATCACCGAATGAATTCGCTTAATAAACATAGCTCTTTATATTGTTAACACAGCTTTGCTGCCTGCAGATGAAATCGCAAAAGTCTGCTTTTAAAGTTATCAGCAGAGACCTGCAATATTCTCGTTGTCGTTTGGCAATAGAATTGACTTCACTTGCTTGGTATATAGCTGAGCACAACCAGCGAGTTAATTGGTTACTGACTACCCTTCACTCAGATTCACTTGCTGGTTTGACCGCTTTGCAGGAGAGTTGTCACTCCATCGATGAGGGTGGCAAACAAACTGTACAAAAAATTAGAGTTTAGCACTCCATCAATCTACTAAGAGAATTCTTCAGTCCGTGAGCATCAATATTCATACTGGCTCAGTCAAAAGGAAAACTAGATCCACATACAGACGACAGCCAACAGGCATGTGCACTATACATGGTAAACTAATAAACACTCAAACTTCCCCGCGACGAATTGCCATCTCTAACCTTAGAGCAGTCATGAAAATCACTTTCCACCCACTCCGGTCATTCCAATGCGTCGCTTTCTGCGCTTTGTCCCACCATGACGTATTAACGTTGTCATACTTTGTCAGCACATTCACTTGTTTCCTGAAAAGTGTAATTGTGATGGTGCACGTTGTTTCAGCACGACTTCAGAGGTACTGGTGAGGTGGGAGGCCTGTATTGTTCCCACGTCAAGCAACATGTTCTACAGAATATGTTACGACATTACTCTTCGCGGTTACTTCAGTAAATTTCAGAAACCTGCTAGTTATTTTGTCAGTGTATTGTTATAATAGAAATTAGAATTACACTGGAACAGCTGATATTAATTTATACGTTCGTCAAGCTAAACTGTAAAATATTATTAAAAATAAAAAATGTTTATTTTGCAATTTCAGTCTGATTTAAACATTATAGTTTAAACACTTCCGAGTAGCATAATACTTACGAATGTGAAAATTAAATTGCTGCTTACATCGCAAACTCCAGTCGTACACCAGCAACACAGAGTAGATAAGTACCCAAATACGAAATTGCGTGGAGATTTCTGTGATGTGGGCGTACCCATTCTCTTATTGGCTGCACGAGGTTCTGGGAACGTCTCTCGTGTTTGACTGAGTACTGCATGTTGCTAAAGGTTCCGTATTGGGCTGCTGGCTGACACGTAAGTTACCAGGCGTTGATTGGAGAACAGCGTTCCAAACTTTTGCTGGCCTGTGTCGTAATTTACTGGCATATGCGCCTGGAGTTTTCACTTCTTTATTATTTACTCTGTGTCAGCAGAAATAATGCCTTTGGCCAGTAACATGTTGGAACGCCGTTCCTCCATCGGCGCTTGGTAACTAACTTAGCATGCCGGCAGCCGATCATTAGAACATCTTTACAAAACACGCAGTAACCAATCAGACACGACGCTTGTAATTGAGACACTCGCATCCATCAGCGAATGTGTGTATCGACATAAAAGGAACCCTCACGCGATTTTACGTGTTGTACTTACCTGCCTCATAGTATCATGCTACAGGATGGCCGTGCAAGAAGCGTGCATAACTGCTATACAATATCATTTTACATGTTGTACTTACCTACCTTATGGTATCATGCTACATGATGGCCGTGCAAGTAGCGTGCATAACTGCTATACAATATCATTTTTTTTAAATAATAGTTTTTGTGTCAAATACAGTACGTGGTCGAAAGTCACTGGACACTTCCCAGTGAAGTTAGTAGGACATTGTATAAGCGAAGGCACAACCCGCTTGATTACACACGTGTTTGCAGAGATTTCTTTCCCAGCAGTTTATCGTATCCCAGTCCAGTTGGCTACGTCACTCTCACGGGCAAACGTCGTGGAAGCGCTGGTCCAATCATCTCTCTTGGTAGGCTCAAGAAACTAGTTCACCGGGACAAGCGAATTCTGAAGTTTGTTGTGTGGTCCATTTGTCACACAGCCATGTCAAATACTGCAGAAGGACTTCCAATGCAGCTCAGTTACAGATGTCAGTGATAGGATTATCTCCTTGGAGGTGATGGTATTTCGATTTTCGTGATCTTGAGTTGCAACCAACTACACCCCTGAACTCTTCGTGATGAAGAAAAGCAATGCGCTTGTGGGCACTGTACTGTGAAACTACTGAGCTACATTAGGGTGGCTGCTTGTTCACTGGATAGTATTTGGTTCCATGTACTCTCGCAAACACACGACCCAATGAAGAACTCTGGACTTTTTGACACTGTTGTTTGCCTGATAGCAAACAAAATAAAACAATTAAAAATAAAGAAACAACGCACGTGAGCTTTAAAAAATTAAACCAAATTATAGCCTCTATGAAGTAGACTTCAGTCTACCAGAAAGACGTGCTATTGCAAGTCATTTGTACCTGCTGGGATCAAAACTACTTCATCCTGACTATTCGTCCATCTGATTAATTCCGTGCTATCGCGCATTCGTTTCTTTTTATGCTTCTCGATGTTTTAATTTGTCTGTGTCAGTCAGGCTGTATATCAAGTCCAAAACACTTTTTTTTTCTTGCCAGTTGAAAATTACACTTGTCGCTGGACTTAAAGATAACAAATTTCACTTTCTTTCACAGTCGAGCATCCCCCGCGGCGTACAGTCACAACAAATGTCCACTGCACTAGCCGCCAATGACATTCAAAGAAGCAGCATTCCTCGCGCTGGTACATGCCCTATTAACTAGTAACATCTTTATCGGAAGCTCCAGTTTGATTACTTTGTATATCAGATATTCCCGTCACTGGCAAAGACTGGTCACCTCACCGTTGGGGCGTTCCCTTATGACGTGCGATACTCAAGATAAAGTTTAATTGAATGCTCACACGCTAGCCTTCACTTGCTGATCATATCTGTATATGATATAATTGTAGTTCACATTGCCGTTCCTTCTTTGACCTGCTCGGTTTAACCAGGAACTCGTCAGCTGATTAATTAATACGTCTGTCTGTTGCGTTTTATAATCCATTGTAATTCGCACTTAGAAGATCAGGTGTGGTTAGGAGGCAAAACAATGATGACGACATTGTTGAATATTTATTTGAAAAAGCAATGCTGTCGCTTTTGATGTTTCCTGGATTACAACTACCGTTTAACCGCAAAATATGCATGCATGTTCAATTTTCATAAAGTGGTGGTTACATGTAACTGCGGATGGAGATACAGCTTTCCATCTTGGATTATTTGCGGCAGTTTTACAACAATCTGAAATAACAATGATTGTGTTAAGAGAACCGCCTACTGTCAGCTACTTTGTTCGTTTGAAGCACTGAAGACGAGATCATTACGGGAAACACTGTTATGCGCATCAGACGCATTATAGACTCTTTGCACAAGTTGGTAAGTAAACTGACGTACAATCGTTTCGTAATACATCGATCAGCCATGCGATTTCAGGCGGCAACCGTTTGATTAAATGGCACAAAAATTATGATGTCGGTGTGATTTACGTCCATAATATTAATATCTGATAGAATTTTTTTCCCTTAAAATAACCTTGCTCTTATGGGTAATTGCTGTGGTTCCGTCGCGGCAAGCACCTAGTCTTACTGAGTGCTGCCGCGGAGTGCGTTAGTAGTATATAAGAGTTGTTCGGGAGCAGTGCGTTTCTAATTTGCTGTGAATCCCAATTAATATTCACATAATCATGGGGCGAGCACGTTATTATAAGAGAAGACATATTTCAAGACCTGTTTTTCGGAATATTGGTTCTTTCGATTGTGATGTTATGAAGGACGATGCTGTTTTTGTAAAGCAAGTTACAACTGCAGAAGAGAGCTTCATTCTTATTAGTTTTATGTACAGATTTGCTCTTCAGGGTATGACTGCACACAATGGATCTACGAAAAGAACACGCACTTCAGACGAGGGCTGTTGAGTGCTTTCAAGACGTCACGCGCATTAGAAACACTATTTTTTGAGAACTCCGAAATGGTTAAAAACTGCTTTTTCAAAGCTCTGTATCTCAAAATATACGCTTCAGATACATACGAAATTACTCAAGTGACCTGCATTGAACCTTTCTATAGACTTTCTACCAGTAAAATAACAGGATCACGGCTGAAAGTCCCATAGGTACACGCAGTGCGACGAGAACGGCGCACATCAGTTCATAGCCTTGCCGCTTAGTGGTGATGGCGTACTTGATGCGCGCGGCAGTGTCGGCCTTATCGCTCCTGCGCTTCTCGCCCTCCAACCATAAACTAAAGATGAGGCAGACCGATCTCGCTGGATGCGCACAACCAAATTGTGTGTCCCAACATTGAACTACTTTTATGCCAATATGACTAGCAAAAACGGCGTGGGTTTGGTTTGATGTTAGAACACTGTTTAGTAAACAGTACTTTGAGATGTTTGCATACTTTTTAATACCAGTATGGAATACAGTTAAATTAAATTAAAATTGGTGTAAGTATTTTATTTATATAAAAGTGCTTGTCTTTAGAATTTTTATATATAAACAAACGTGTTAATCACTGTTGACCATGCGATTTTGACAGTTGTGTTCCTTTGGGGCAGGTCAGTGTTGGATACATGCGCAGAAATCGAATAAGCAGCCTGCCTCATATTTAGTCTACGTCTCAAACGCGGGAACAAGCTAAAGGTAGGCTATCTCAGCTGTGTGGTGAGGTGAAGGCGACCAGCCCGCGAGGACCGGTGTAGTGGCGGCTCGAAGACAGGCGGCGGGATACACANTCGCGCGCGCACAGACACACGCGGCCGGTAGCCGCCGCGCGCCTCCAGGTAGCTCGAGGGCAAGCGGGCCGCGCCATTAGCACACAATGTGGCGAGGGTCTGCGTTGACCGGCCCGCCGCCGCCGCGCAACTGGAGCACCACTGCTGGCCCGTCTGCTCTGCTCGCCAGCGCGCACAGCCTCCACTTCAGAGTAGGAGGTCCCAGGTAGGCATGGGACCGCCTACTGTGCCTCAGGGCTGAGACCCATACGCCTAGGCATGCAGGAAAGATTATAACTATAGTCTATTCGCGGTTCCTTCACACGTTTAGAATAAAACTTTTGAAAAATCACTCTATGTATTCCGAGTTTAGTTATTTCCTTAATATACCATGTATCATAAGCGTTTTTTTTTTTACTTCTGTTAACATGAAAGTGCCGTATTTTTGGTTAAATCGAACTTTAACTTTTATTTCGTATATTAATTATAATATTTTATCCATAATTGTTGTGAATAAAATACAGTGATAAAATAGATATGTTGGTAATGCCTAGTAAGAAGTAGTTCTTATGCGAAATATTATTACACAGAGTGCGCACGAATGCGGTGCGTTGGCCCTTTGGCGTGATTTCTTAAGACTTAGTTAATCTTACATTGCATGAGGCGGAGGAATATCCTGGAAGTAGAACTTGAGCACTGCTTCAGAAAATTAGGAGGTAACCGTGAACCGTGAATGGACTATACAAGGGTACATGCTCGCGGCTTTATTGGAAATAGGCAAACATGGCCGCGATCTAAACTGAACTAAAAGTGAGGTGGGAAACCGGTATAGACACCGTAAAAACGCCTCGACAGAAAATAATTTCAAAATGGCGCGCAATTTATGTAGTAAAATAAGTGCTCTACTAGAACAGAGGATAGGGAAGGAAAATATTTATTGAAAGTGTGTTTGAAACATACTAGAAAGTGGTAAAAAGGGGGGGGGGCTGCTTTTCCTTGTCCTCTTACAGTCACTGATGCACAGGCGGGATAGTAAGGAGTAGGTGGTGAAGATGGAGAAGAGTTGGTTGGCGAGTGAAGGACGACTGCGATCGTGACTTTCCAAGGCGACGACGCTCAGGCACGTTGTACTTGGCGCTTCAGCTGTGCAGCCCTGAGACACTCTGCCTTGCCGGACCGGACATGTTCGGACTTCTTCGCTGGCAATCTGGCATCTATTTTTGTGATCGGACTGAAAGGCAGGTTTTGTGGAACGATTCCTCTGACTCTGTTGGGCCCTGGGTGTGTGGCCACGAGTTCAGTTGCCGAGTCTGTCCCAAGTTGCTAATTGATGTAAGGTAAGTATTCTTAAGATGAGAGTATGTAGCTGCGCGATCAAGGTCAGGAAGCGAGGGAGCGACACGGACGGCACTAACACGCACTCCTAGCGCCTCATCGCTCCTAAGCACACTGCGCGCAGTGTTTCCGCCGTGATGTTGTACTGTGCAATTTAGATCTGTAACAGTAAGTTTTTATTACACGCGATGAAAGCCCATAAATCAAACTACATTCCTATATTCGTACTTTTCTCTTTCCGCTTAACGGAACTGCATAGGGCAAGCTTTAAAATCGCTATATTTAACCTTTTCCAAGAATTTTTTCTCCACGGATAAACTTAATATCGTAAAAAGAAAAAAATTAGTACTTAGATAACTTTTTTTCTGGCAAAAAGTCGTTTTTACAGAATATTTATTTACAGAGATACGCGTATTCGCGCAAACAACAATTTCGCAGGAAATGTTTTAGTACATGCTTCTCTTAATTGAACGGCATAAGAAGGATTAGTGCGGACGCGAAAGCATCGACATGTATTAGTTTACAGAAAGTACTGCAATTTAGAAATAATTGCTCCTGGAGAAGTGGATGGAAAGACCAGGCTTGGTTCCACACGGAACATTCTGTTTTCTCCACCGCAGCACTCTCCGTTAGACGGACCCGCGCGTGAGCCCCACGACGGAGTGGGCGAAGGAAAGTGTAGAAGTACATGCGGCTCCTGAGAGGTTGCCGCTCTTCCCTATACGTCGTCGTTTGCTCGCCCGTGCTGTAGTACATCACACTACAGCCAACTTCACGTCGAGTCTGCAATAGACGACTTATCGTTTTTTTGCAGATGATCGCTACGCATTCAGTATTCACCGGCTCCGCAGCTCTTACTCGTTCTTGATGCGTGCATCTGCAGTGTACAGTTGTCAGCAAACACCATCATACCTTACAGTTGTTTGTCATCCTCCACTGTGGTTTTGGCGAACTGCTAGTATTTGTCCTGTTTGTGCACACAGCCCGCACTGACTGTCGTTAGTCGTTACGATAGCAGCGGGACGTGAGTTTCCGTGCTCGGATCCCGAGAGATAATGGAAACAGAGTACTTACGAATACAAAAGTGAAACAGCCGCTTATACCACAAACTCATACGCCATCGGAATGGTGATACTAGACAACAGCATGTCGGGACACCGTTCCCCAATCAGCGCTCGGTAACTTCCTAGCCAGCCGCCAGCCAGCCAATAGGGAATCTTTCACTGTCACTGGTTTCTACAGTGAATAAGTAGTGCTGACTTGTGTTGGAAGTCTATCCTGTAACATTACTACAATTACGTTGAATTTACATCTATCTGCTTAAGATATAGGAAGTTCCTGAATTGGTACTGCGTTATCCAGCATCGGCGCAAAGCGTGAAATATCCACGGAATGGCCTCCATTTTCACTTAGATGGGGTGCAAATGTGACAAACAGCTAAAATAAACTCGTTTTTGACAGTCACGTGATACTGCACTCTGCAAGCTTTCAAGAAGCACTGAGTACACATTCATGGCTGATTCTGAAAACGCCTTTACGAACCTGGACCAGTAATGAGTATTAAGTTCTGTATTGCATTTTGTAGGGGACAGTCGTTGCGCGAAAAGTCAGGAAAGGATGCGAACAAAGTTGAGTTGAGTTTAGAGATTTGGGTGGCTCTTAATAACAAGGTTTTCAGGGCCGATGACGGTGAAATAAGCTGAGAATGGAGCAGCGACAGAATGCAAGGGTGGGGGAACGGGAGATCCCCGAGAAAACCCGCCGACCAGCGGCATCGTCCGGCACGATTCCCACTCTTGCAAAAATCCGGGAGTGACCCGGTTGGAGATTGAACCTGGTTCGCCTCGGTGGGTGCGAACAAAGTGTATCTGAAGTTACCCTGGAATAATAATACTATGAGGCTGATTCGCAGTTGTATTAAAGTGATCCCTGTTCGTGTGATGTTAATTCTGACGAATAAAGGAATCTTTGTATGGAAGCTTTAGCCTTATACACACTGTTGCAGCATTCTCAATTGACGTATTCGATCCCATGGAAGTCGTATCGAAATTCAAATACTTGTGACATGCGTAAATGGCAAAGCCATTATTATAAAATAAATTGATATTTTATAAGGTTACCGTATTTGNAAATACTTGTGACATGCGTAAATGGCAAAGCCATTATTATAAAATAAATTGATATTTTATAAGGTTACCGTATTTGGTTAATGTTAGTTAATTGTTTAAAGTCATTCCCCAGAGAAGAATAAATTGGTGCCTGCAGTAATTGTTTGTGAAAGTGTAGGCGTGGTATGGAAGGTTCGCCTCTCTGGTTGGGCCCAGCGGAGACCCACTGCGAGAACTCCTGGGTCACCCGAGTGACNGCAGTAATTGTTTGTGAAAGTGTAGGCGTGGTATGGAAGGTTCGCCTCTCTGGTTGGCCCAGCGGAGACCCACTGCGAGAACTCCTGGGTCACCCGAGTGACTAGCGGGTTAACCGAGGGCGCAGGGCAGACAGATTGAAAATAGGAACGAAGGACGGAGTACAAGCCTTCGAAAGGCATGTGATAATTATTTTGATTGCCTTGTCGGGAGTGACGAACATTCACTGGAACTTTGAGCAATCAATCAGCTTTTGAAGGGCCTATACTGATTTTAGTTTCTTGTTTTGCGAGTGCCGAACACTCTCCAGAACTTTGAGTAATTTCCATAAGAGAAAATTCGTAACCAATCGGGCAGTGACACACTTAGTGTATGTAGTAGACGCACATAATAAAGAGTAGTGACGATTTTTACTAATTTAAAGTGTCATTGTATGATCTCTTGTAACTCTCCGAGCTAGTCGGCGCCTAAGCGACTGAGGTAGTTTGATAGATGAACAAGCAAAGTGTAGCGGACGGATAGCAAAAGTCTGAAGACAGTGAGTGTTTCGGCCCGGAGGCAGAAATATTTGAGTTCGAAAGTGGTACTGACTCNGATAGCAAAAGTCTGAAGACAGTGAGTGTTTCGGCCCGGAGGCAGAAATATTTGAGTTCGAAAGTGGTACTGACTCGTTGTAATGGACTCATTCCTTCGCTCCCAAATGTAATTTATACTTTCAAGAAGTGATACTAAGTATTTTCGTTTTATTTTAATTCTACGTGTTCCTATATTAGCAACCCTTTCGTAATAAACAAAATAAGAAGTTTTAAAATAAGATTATTTAATTCTTGACAAATTTTATTATAGGTATCGTTTTAAAACTTGTATATTATATTTTCAACGTGTTTTTCATAATTAATGTTATCAGTGACAAACCAGTTAGTTTGTGTAACTTCTATATACTGGAAGAAAACTATAAAAATACAAGACGATAAGATGAATGAAAATTTAACTTTATGTAATATTTTGTTAATATTCTGGGAATATATTTTCTATTTATGTTATTTGTAATGAATTTTTTTTANTTAACTTTATGTAATATTTTGTTAATATTCTGGGAATATATTTTCTATTTATGTTATTTGTAATGAATTTTTTTTAAGTATACGGCTGAGAAGCTATGCTATAATAAGTAATTTGTTAATATAATAAAATAAGAACCTTTTTTNTTTTTTTAAGTATACGGCTGAGAAGCTATGCTATAATAAGTAATTTGTTAATATAATAAAATAAGAACCTTTTTTCAGTACAAGTTAAACATACATTAAATGACAAAAGTTCCAAAGTCAATGTAAACGTTAATTCACCCCTCAGNTTTTTTCAGTACAAGTTAAACATACATTAAATGACAAAAGTTCCAAAGTCAATGTAAACGTTAATTCACCCCTCAGCCTTTTAAATAAATGTCAATTCAACAACTTTAAACAAATATATTTTGTAACATTAATCAGGTACAATGAATTACATTAAGTTACAGTATTCCAACACCTTGCCTTTGCCAGCTGACAGCTCCCTCACCTTTGAATTATTGCAGGTACATATCTCAAAAAATCTCTGCAGATGTGTTAGCACGTTGGTTTCCTGTATTTTGAAGCTCATGAATACAGTTTTGAACCTTCGTTCTCCATGACCCCTCCATTACATTCCCGTTCCCGTCCTCTCAATCAACGTTGTTTCGATTGAAGTACGTCGGGTTTTCATTTTCTTAAGTCGGTTGTGGTACTTACAGCATATACAAACGTCTTCCACTGTATTAAAATTCCTGGAAGATTCATTAAATTGCCAAAAGCATTTTCTGATACTCGGCACGCTCGGCTGAATAGGNTTAAATTGCCAAAAGCATTTTCTGATACTCGGCACGCTCGGCTGAATAGGTGATTGCAGATTCGTTCCTCATCCAGCAGGTGAAATTTCTGGTATGGTTTCATCAAACAGGACTTCAAGGGGAAGGCATCATCGCCGACAAATACAGCGTGAGGTGGCGGAGGAATTGTCTCGTTCTCGATTGCTTTAGAAAGTGAAGATTGGGACCACACCCCACCATCAGCACGCCTGTCATTTGCTNATTTTCTTAAGTCGGTTGTGGTACTTACAGCATATACAAACGTCTTCCACTGTATTAAAATTCCTGGAAGATTCACTAAATTGCCAAAAGCATTTTCTGATACTCGGCACGCTCGGCTGAATAGGTGATTGCAGATTCGTTCCTCATCCAGCAGGTGAAATTTCTGGTATGGTTTCATCAAACAGGACTTCAAGGGGAAGGCATCATCGCCGACAAATACAGCGTGAGGTGGCGGAGTANACTTCAAGGGGAAGGCATCATCGCCGACAAATACAGCGTGAGGTGGCGGAGTAATTGTCTCGTTCTCGATTGCTTTAGAAAGTGAAGATTGGGACCACACCCCACCATCAGCACGCCTGTCATTTGCTCCTACATGCCCATACGTGAAACGGTAGTCGTAAGTAATAAACCAAGGCCATTAGTGCGATGCTGTAGAACTTTTGGTAGGTAAAAGACCCACGTCTTGATTTGGCCGGACGATGTGATACTATGTTTTTTTCCGTCCGAAGCACTAACACACGCAGGAAAATCGCATCGGTCGTTTAGGGATACGGAGAAATTTCGGGAATTCCCGCACAGCGAAACTTTTCCATAGCCCTTAAAGGCCCTGGCACAATAGGTGGTTGGTGGTTGGTGGTTGATGTTGGTGGTTGGTGTTGTGGCAAGTTGGAATACCTTGAACTTTTAACACCAACCGACAAATCAGAGAGCGTTTTCTAGGTTCTGAACGAGTGACAGTGAAAACACTTTGAAGAGGTGGGAAACATTAGTTCAAACATGGATATTTTTATCAGGTTGATAATAAATTCTGTAACTCAGAGTCAGAAACCAGCAATATTTCATATTAAAAATCCAACTGTGATAATATAATAGCTAAAGCAAATCGTTCCCGTAAATTGTATTTGCAGGTTTTTACGAAGCAACTGCGTGAATGCAGACCAAATTAAGTTAACTATGTGATTTTTTTTTAATAATTACATTTAATTCTTAGCATAAAAAAATAACTTAAAGATTTAGGTTTAGCTTATTTTAATGTTTTTTATTTTANAAAATAACTTAAAGATTTAGGTTTAGCTTATTTTAATGTTCTTTATTAAAAAAAAATTTATAATATCAGCAATAAATGTCTTGTTTGCTAATTTATAAAAATTCGAATTCCAGCAATAGCCAGTCGTATTAATGTTACAGCTTTTTAAAAAACTTTACTGCTATCTGTTGATACGGTCACGAACAATTAACAACAACGCCAACCCTGAATATTGTGCCATGAAACGCATCGCACACCAACAGAAAACCACAAACACCAACAACAAACAAAACGACCAACCACTTATTATTATAACGAACTTTTGCTCCTTGGATTTTGGTACCTAAAACTAAAAACGCCATATTCTTCTGCTGTGTACAATACTGTAGTTTCTTACTGAAAGACATGAAAGACATATACTAAACATGCGTACAGCTCAGGCGTATAATGGAGTGGAGAGAGTTGGGTGGCACTGAAAATCGAGGTCTTGAGACCCAATGAGGGCTAAGCGAGGCGAATACGGAGCAGCACCGGAATGCAAGAACGGGAGAAACGGGAGATCCCCGAGAAAACCCGCTTACCAGAGGCATCGTCCGTCACGATTCTGAATGCGAAAATCCGGNGGGGGGGGGTGACCCCGCCTGATATCGAACCCGGTTCGCGTATGTGATAGGCGAGTAGTCTAGCCATTATACCACCGCGGTCCCCTGGCGTGAAATGCTTCACAAACACTCGAATTTTCTCATTACAACACGCGTTCATAATCGTGTAAATACGCCACTTCGAGCTCGGTCACGGCTCTCCGCACGGCACATTTTCCCGCCTTAACATCTTGCCCGGCTACCACGCCAATGTAAACACCGCCTTAGCGTACAGAAATGTAAAATATCGCTATAAAATTCGTATAACATTTCTAGTCCTCTATTGTCATATGTTGATGTCTCGTCTACTCACTGACTGCCGTAAACCGGGGCTACTTTGCACCTATAGGGGTAACTTTGCACCACTCAAAATTTTACTTTTGGTGAAATTTGGTAAATAAATAGAGAACTAAAGTTAGATATTTTAAATTACGAATGTTACCTACCCCGGTAATGTTTGCTACCCTTTCACCAAATGGCACCAAAACGATAANAGATATTTTAAATTACGAATGTTACCTACCCCGGTAATGTTTGCTACCCTTTCACCAAATGGCACCAAAACGATAATTTTCATTTGTGCAAAGTTACCCCTACAGGTGCAAAGTAGCCCCAGTTTACAGTTGTTAAAACTTTATGACAGTACTGTCGATTTACCGTCTCCAAATAGCCTGTATTACCCAATAAATAATACATTTTTAAAAACATATCGGATATAAGTTTGATATGGTGGNCGTCTCCAAATAGCCTGTATTACCCAATAAATAATACATTTTTAAAAACATATCGGATATAAGTTTGATATGGTGGAATTCTAGTCGTCAATCATGTTTTGAGAATAATTCCGGTACGTAATATATTAAGTTAAAAGAAAAAAAACATGAATCACTGTATTAACTATTTAAGTTTGCCAAGTTATACGTGTTCGCAGATTGTAGTTAAATCTAGGGGCGGTTCCGGAATGGCGCCAAAATATTCGTGTGGTAGATAGTGCAACACGAATTTGTCNTTGTAGTTAAATCTAGGGGCGGTTCCGGAATGGCGCCAAAATATTCGTGTGGTAGATAGTGCAACACGAATTTGTCAGAGGATAAATAACGAAGTGAAATAAGAACCGTGTGGATAAATCAGGTCACCGGGAAGCACAACTTTCTCGTAAATATCCGTATTAGGAGGATGACGAATGAGGACCATGCGACTTTACCTTCTATATACGTCTCGGCTCTCCAACGTACTTGTGTTTTCCCGAGTCACGCCATCAATCTANGCTCTACAACGTACTTGTGTTTTCCCGAGTCACGCCATCAATCAACCTAATAGTTAGCACTGTACACTGTGCACTGTAAATTTGAACCAGTTATTTCAATCAATGGAATTATTTTACTTTTACTCCAGATAATGAGCTGTTATATAATGGTGAATCAACGGAATACACTGAGGGTTTACTGCCAGGCCAGTGCAATTGACTAGGAATCAGTAGAAATCACTGTTCAATCAGTGAATACCAGCACCTGAATTGAGCAGTAGAATTTTACTGATTCCAGTGGAGCAGTTTCAACAGATTTGCTGTCAAATTCGCTGATTTGGAGCAATTTTAACGGTTCCTATTCTATAGTGTGTGAATAGTGGTCACTACAGCCAGACTGCATTTATCCACCATGACACCCGAATTGAATTATAGTAGAAAGTTTACGCAATATTTGCTGAGATATTGGGAGACAACAGTAACACTCTGTAGCTGTAGATCGACGAGGGTATTCAAAATAAGAGAGAATTTGCAATACTGTAAAAAATGTTCTCATTTCTTGCATTTCCTGACAGGAAACCACGTGTAGTTAGATAGCAGACAGTTCTGATGACATCACGCCACAATGCAGAAATAAGATAATCAACACAGAACTAAACATTTACCTATATTACTGGCACAAAAAACAGTGCCACGTTTATGATTTTAGCGAGTTAAATCAGCAGTACAGTAAACAGGATCATATTTTACGTTTTGCAAAACTTAATACAAGTTTTTTGTAAATCTACGACGTTATTTAGTAGCATATTGCCATTCCAACTGTATTAATTCTATGAACGACATTTAATTTCCGAATCCCTGAATTATGCCTTCTATCAAATAAAGAACGTATACTCGTATAGTTTGTTCTCGAAAACAAATACGGACATTAGAGCATCAACTCGGAACCTCCCCTATCTCGTTAAAAAAAAAAATTATAATATTCCTGAAGTTAATGTTCTGAAACAGCCAAATTGCCTTCCTCTCTTTTTCCATGCCAGGAAAGAAAGATACTATCAGTTATTAAACCGTTATACGCAGAAATTTCAGTGCAAAACTGAATATAACAACAATAAAATCAATAGGTTAAACTATGACAATTAAAAAATATATATATAAATTTAGAATTAGCTACCTAAATTATCTGACCTAACAAAACGTTTTAGAATTGACTGCGAAGAGAAAAAGTTCCAAAATCTTACGTAAATACCTAAATAGGACATATAAGGGCATCAATAAGTTAAATAATCCTAACTATAAATACGTAAATTAAGATATCTACTTAAAAATACCTGTTAAAATAAACTGATAGTAACGAAAGGCAATGATGGAGTTTCAAGGGCGTACGTGAGGCTAATTAAGGCGCCAGACTATCGGAACTGTGTTCCACGCTCAAATTACAGAAGCAAGGAAGCGACAAGGACAATGACACGCCCATCAAGAGTCGCATTGCCACCAGGCGCCAGATCATTGAATGTCGCGTATGACTTTCAGCGCCGAACCTGTAATAGTATTGGTCAGATGTCTTTAGGAAAATCCAATGCAGTTTTCGATCATAGTTTCGCATGTATACAATTGGCCTAGTATATTTTAAGTCTGAAAATGCAATTTTTAGCAATACTGGAGGGATCTGAGTTCGCATTAATGCGGATGGTGACTTGGAAGTACCACTACGTCTTCTTCTGCAATGCGTGTTCTTTTCGTACCTCGATACATTGGGAACACGTACAGCAGATTTACCACATATAAAAATGGAGTGGATTTGAAGTCTCGGCACGCAGTTCCAGCGACAGGTAAGAGGGCGCAGCTCGTCTTCAAACAAAGCGCAGTGCTCCAGTCATACAGTTGCTTTGAGCGGCGGCTGGTCTGGCTACGAATAGTACGTAAGACATTTTCCACGTCCAAATGGTAACTTCCGTTTTATATTTCCGTCTATAATATGTATTTTTTTTGAAGTAGCAAAGGGTTGAAACGAGTGTTTCACAATAATTTTACATGCTTGCTGCTCTGCATCGTTTCCATTGCCCATCCCGCTCGTGCAAGCGAAGGAGTGTTTCAAGGCCAACCNAGCGACAGGTAAGAGGGCGCAGCTCGTCTTCAAACAAAGCGCAGTGCTCCAGTCATACAGTTGCTTTGAGCGGCGGCTGGTCTGGCTACGAATAGTACGTAAGACATTTTCCACGTCCAGATGGTAACTTCCGTTTTATATTTCCGTCTATAATATGTATTTTTTTTGAAGTAGCAAAGGGCTGAAACGAGTGTTTCACAATAATGTTACATGCTTGCTGCTCTGCATCGTTTCCATTGCCCATCCCGCTCGTGCAAGCGAAGGAGTGTTTCAAGGCCAACCACATCCTGAAGAGACCGCGGAGATTTTCAAANCACATCCTGAAGAGACCGCGGAGATTTTCAAAGGCATGCCGCCGCTCGTACCGCCGACGGGATAAGCCTATCATGACTCCTGCCATCTTCTGCCCTTGTGAGCTGATTGAATTTCTGGGGCTATATTTGCAAGAATGTTCTGGTCATTGCCTTAGCCCCTCTCAGCGAGACACGAGGTGCGGGGAACCTTCTAGATTGGGCCATCGAGACTACTTAAGTCACGACGGACCTCAGAGCCTACAGTTTAGAGTTTGGAGTGTTGTGTGACCATGATGGACAGGTGAGCGAAGACAGCGAGTGAGACTGACGGCTGGGACTATTGAACTGGATGTGTGAGTGACAGAGATTTGGAATGATGGCAATTGACAGATTGAATATGTATAAAAACGAGTGTGTGATAAGTGATTGTACCCAATATAGAGGCATTGATAAGGACTTTAATTAAAATGGAGATGGACATTAAATATCGCGCTCACTGAGAATTACAAGAGTAATAGTTGAGATATATAATATAATGTCGTAAGTAATAGTTGTGTGAATAAATTAAAAATCAAATGTTATTTTATTTCTATTAAGACCTCCATCCGTCACGAACTCGGATACGCTCTTCCTGTTTATTGTAACAATATTTTTTAGGTATGAATCTTCCGGTACAAGATATTTAACATAGCGTAGGGGCATGCAGTACACTTTATTCTTTATTATTACACCATAAAATGATAGGGTAACCACAAAAAGTTTTTAAGGCAAGCCAACGAGAGAAAGACTGCACTCCAGTTCAGTGCCTCGCGCATAAAGATGACTAGACATTCGATGCGTGTACTTATGTTGTTTCTGGGCNGACTGCACTCCAGTTCAGTGCCTCGCGCATAAAGATGACTAGACATTCGATGCGTGTACTTATGTTGTTTCTGGGCCTCATTGCGCCCTTAGGTATGTACAAGTGCCAAGATTGACTTTCCATATTTTAGAGTATTTTATAGTTCTGTGGTATTACATCAAATAGTAGTCTGATTAAAGCATGAAAAAGATAAAAATTAATTTACACAGATTAATAACGGAAGTTATGGGAATTTATATTTTGTTTGTGTTNGACTGCACTCCAGTTCAGTGCCTCGCGCATAAAGATGACTAGACATTCGATGCGTGTACTTATGTTGTTTCTGGGTCTCATTGCGCCCTTAGGTATGTTCAAGTGCCAAGATTGACTTTCCATATTTTAGAGTATTTTATAGTTCTGTGGTATTACATCAAATAGTAGTCTGATAAAAGCATGAAAAAGATAAAAATTAATTTACACAGATTAATAACGGAAGTTATGGGAATTTATATTTTGTTTGTGTTGCCATACAAGTTTCAAAATTTTGCATAGTTAGCATGTTTGGCTTCAGTTAAAATTGATTGTTGATGGCATTTTAATAAGCTGAAGCAATTGCACGGAAATTATTTTAAGTGGTTCGAACATAACTTTATTTTAAGTTTTGCACTAAAATTTAAGATTAAAATTTTAAGAAGTTAAACCCTAATTGCAGGCGAACAAAATTCCAGAATTCAAATAAATTTCTTCACGGAGTTCCAAAGACTTCAAGAAATACTTCAGCTGAAATCTAACATTATGATCATATACATTTTTGAAATTTGTTTGGCACAAAATTTTAAGGTTAAAATGTTTGTAGTTCTACCATAAATAAGTACACGTTTTTAAAGCTGATTTGAAAGTATTGTTAAATATTAATTGATATTATATCAAAAAACCATTAAATATCTCAAAACAAAGGATAGAATTAGGCACTTCAACGGTCTTAAGGGCAACCTTCCCCCGCCAAATGGTATTCTTGGTTTCCCTAGTTTATATTTTAAAAAAAGAAAATTCCGGAAGTACCCCTATACCTAGGGACAGTAAAAATTGGAGCACACATTAGACTTCAATACTATATATACACCTCAGCTGTTGTCGTACTTCTATTGGCTGCTGGTGCCGTGTCGGCATTTGACCGANTTGTCGTACTTCTATTGGCTGCTGGTGCCGTGTCGGCATTTGACCGAACCGCTTAGAATTACGTAACTCCGAGAACGAACTTTCGTGATTCGTGTGCAAACAGTAAACACGGAAAAGAACATGTTTCAGCCAATCAAAATATCTGGACAATCCTACAGTGCTTTGAACTGTATCTTGTCTCGAAATTTGTTCGCGAAATATCACTGCCCCTACGCTACGCCAAACTAGCTATTGACTGTATACAGGCGTAAGGACTGAACTAATAACTCGTATTTACATCACAATATCGATCTTGCTAGATTTTGGCAGAATTAAAATCGTGACGTAATTATGAGTTTGTAGTTACCTTGTCGTGTCGTACTACAGTGTAAGCNAGATTTTGGCAGAATTAAAATCGTGACGTAATTATGAGTTTGTAGTTACCTTGTCGTGTCGTACTACAGTGTAAGCTTTCGGAATTTTCTAAAAAAACATGAACAAGCTAGAACATCTAACAATTCAATATTTGGGGGGAGGGGGGTTACCCTTAAGGTGAGCAGTGNAGATTTTGGCAGAATTAAAATCGTGACGTAATTATGAGTTTGTAGTTACCTTGTCGTGTCGTACTACAGTGTAAGGTCAATAGCTTTCGGAATTTTCTAAAAAACATGAACAAGCTAGAACATCTAACAATTCAATATTTGGGGGGAGGGGGGTTACCCTTAAGGTGAGCAGTGNAAAAAACATGAACAAGCTAGAACATCTAACAATTCAATATTTGGGGGGAGGGGGGTTACCCTTAAGGTGAGCAGTGAATCGTTGTCCAGGCAGGAGAAGACTGCACATGGCAATTTAATTCGAGCAGAGTTCGTGAGTGGTACAGCATTGTGATGGTGATCGCGTAACACGAAGTGCCAGAGCTCAAGGCGGGTCTTCCAGCCGCCGAGCGAGAGTCAGCTGGACGTTGTCGAACCGCAGGGATGCATTCGCGGTGTGTAACTGGCGAACTCTTCCGAGATACGCCATCTCCAGAGTTCACTTGGAGGCATCCCGAACACTCCCTCACAGTGGCGATTAGTAAATACGAGGCAGACAGACACTCGTAAGACCTCTTTCTGCACCCCGTGGACTTCTGTCGTGGAATCATCTAGGACCGGCTCTGTGTATTTTTCAGGGCGGTGCGAAATCTCATTATGGCATCGTCCCTCCCCTTTTACCACGAAAATTTCTGCAAGTACAAAAATCATTATTGACCCTTTCAGTTACAGTGCCATGTATATGGGACGTCGTACGGGAAGTGTATTTAATTATTTGCTTTGTACATCGCAGAAAACAACGTCCTATAAGGAAAATCCATCACGTGGGGGGAAACGTTATTCGTTGTTGAGACTATATTCCGCAGTCTCATTAACAGTTGCTGCCAATAACGTCAAAAACACAGATATTCTTAATATGTCTCGACATGTGACAATGCATAATACTGGTACCGTTCCGAACAAAAAATTTGTTCGTTGCAACGCTTAAAATTATGTAAAGTCTGTTCACGGTTAACTGAGCTTTTTTGAAAGCCCTGCTTACAATGCACTTGTATGCACATAGTGTATTATTCCGCTATATGTAAAGTTGACTTTTCCGAGCGCCTGACCCCTTTATTCATGCGTCGGTCAAGTGCAACTGCGAAATTATTAGAAAAGTAAGTATTTTACAATAGTGTTATTTCATACACTAATACGCGTTAGAAAAAGAGAAAGCAAAATAAAATTTTTAGTATTCTCAAATGTTTACCTGGCACTTTCAATTCAACGTTTAACCACAGAACTACTTTGCATCCGTCGTTACCAACATTACTGGGCGCATGCCAATCAGCGTGCCCGTTAAAATATATGCAGGTATAAAGGCAGTGGCATTTTTCAAATGTTGGTTTAAAAAGTACACTATTTACCGTTAACAGTNAAAATATATGCAGGTATAAAGGCAGTGGCATTTTTCAAATGTTGGTTTAAAAAGTACACTATTTACCGTTAACAGTCTATATTTAACTGTGACTATAAGTGTTAAGTAGGAACCTGGGCATTTTCACGAGTTAAAATTATGCCACGATAAAATTCTAACACTTGTACTTGCTTCTTATTATTGTGATTGGACCACTTGTTTCCTGACATGCCCAGCAGAATTGCGGACCAGTAACATACTCGTAGAAACATATCGAGCAATTCAAGTACAGCCTGTTACCCAGGATAAACTGAGCATCATTNAAAATATATGCAGGTATAAAGGCAGTGGCATTTTTCAAATGTTGGTTTAAAAAGTACACTATTTACCGTTAACAGCCTATATTTAACTGTGACTATAAGTGTTAAATAGGAACCTGGGCATTTTCACGAGTTAAAATTATGCCACGATAAAATTCTAACACTTGTACTTGCTTCTTATTATTGTGATTGGACCACTTGTTTCCTGACATGCCCAGCAGAATTGCAGACCAGTAACATACTCGTAGAAACATATCGAGCAATTCAAGTACAGCCTGTTACCCAGGATAAACTGAGCATCATTAAGGCACCAGCCAATGTGCAAATGGCAACGTCTGGGATGTATAAAGAACTGTCAAGTTGAGCCTAGCCGCCAAATCAACTCGCGAAATTTCCACGTCTCTGATTATAAATACACTTAAAGTTTGCTTTCACATAGCCAGGGAAGTTCAGTTAGAACGCATTTGCGATGTTCCTGTATATAGAAAGGCGATCAAAATGTGCTAAGAAAACCGTTTGTTGACCACAATGGGAACACTTTACCTCTTGTGTCTGGAAAATTCTTAACTACAAAATCTAATACAGCCTTTAGGCACTAAAAAAAAGTTTCATTAAATTTAATAGCCTGTACATAGCAAAACAATTTTTGCTACTTTTATCTCAAATCACCTAAGGAATGGCCCAAGAAACATCGATCAAAACTGCAGGTAATTCTCAGTTTGAGCGTCACTGTCTGTGCAAAGGTAATCGCTTACTTTGAAGAATATCGTCAGCCCCTGCTGTTTTCCCAGAATTGCCAAAGAAAAGTTAACACGCCTGCAGTTGGTCCTCACAGATAAAACTATATCGAAGGTTTTGAGAAAAAAAAAAAGTCATGTGCCTTTTAAAGACTTTGGAGTTAGACCTCAGATAACGCCAAAATACTTTTATATTGCACTGAAAAAATATAGCATAGAAGTGACATCAACACTTCTATAATTTGGTTTCCGGGTCGTAGAAACCAACTGTGTCACCATCAGAACGCTATGATAGTTTATTGATATTCTTTTTGTTGCAGGAACAATCCAAATATTGCTGAGGTTGTCCTTTTTGAAGAAACTATTTGTCAACACCACACTAATACGCACAGTTGCAGGTATAATCACAGACACGACCACAAAATTCAGTTGTGCTGCTATTGCCATGTACATGAGCAATCTTTCCATGGTCCCAGCAACCCACTCGACTGATGTTCATAAATGAACATTCTATAAGGGATGTGGCTACATAAATTTAGTTCCTACAGCAATATTTTTTTCTCAGTGCGGCATCACAGCTGAGATGACATCGAGGAATGGGGTGGATATGTGACACCTGTACGACACGAGAGGGACAAAGTATCAGTTTACAAAGTCACCGCCAGAAGTAAGCTGTTGCGAGTCTCGTTTGAGAGGATGGCCACACACATGCTAGGAACTTCTACCAGTAAAAGAAGTAGAGCGTGGGCGAGCAGGAAGCTAATGAAATGTACTTGGGCACTGAATCTGTGGGGCCCAAGTGTATCCCCCCCCCCCACTTACACACAATACTAGTCATGAGGGAACTCGGCCCTTCTGATATACCGACAGGCTATTCATAAAAAGTCATTAAATGACACAAACTACCTAAAAAGAGAAAGACGGTTGGAACTTAAGGTTAATAGTGCAAGTTAACGACTGTATTGCGTATTTCATATTTGACATTAAATGCATCCCTGAATTTTTTTTAAGTTCTGTACTGATTGCTTTAGTGTAGCAGGTATTTAAATATTGATTCTTGATATCGAAACAGTCAGTTAATACAATGTGTTGTGCGATGTACTAAATGTGTGTATTTTGTTACAANATTGATTCTTGATATCGAAACAGTCAGTTAATACAATGTGTTGTGCGATGTACTAAATGTGTGTATTTTGTTACAAGTCTGTATTTTCACGCTATTCAATTATTTAAATTAAGTAAGAAATTGCAGTAAAATATTTAAATCAAGCACATATTTGACCTCCACGCAAGTCCGTTCGTACGAACGTGGCAAATACTGAATAAATTAATATGTGTAGGTTTAATTCCAGCACTCGGCATCGCTGACTGCAATGCAGCTTATGAGACTAACATGTGAACTGAACTCAATCCAACCCGTCCCTGGTAAAACTGCTGAAGAACAGTACACCAGCTCGCATAGCNACTAACATGTGAACTGAACTCAATCCAACCCGTCCCTGGTAAAACTGCTGAAGAACAGTACACCAGCTCGCATAGTTGGCATAACTACAACTACAACCCATTTGCCAACTACAGGCAAGGTACGTGTTATAACTGGGTGGACTGTGCAAATGCCCAGAGCGCCAAGTAGGAGGGGATGGGGCGCGGGGTATACAAATATTTTGAAATTTTTTTATTATTCGAAATAAAAGTTAAGTTATAAAATGACAATCTGCACAATCTAGTAGCAAATGTGAAAACTAACGACAAAATAGGCTACTATTTTGGCCGCCTGATTGCGTGCAGGTCGGTAAGTTTTATATTTTACTTATTTTGTCGCTGTCGCAAGTATGTTTAAATGCCTGTGTTACTCAGTTTCCGTAACGTTGCCTTGGTGACTTGTGTGTAAAAACATACTTGATTTGAAAAATAAGTTAAAGTCACGTCGAGTTCCGGAAGCGTTCTTCTAAAAACAGAAAGATGGATCTGAAGTATCAAAAATAAGTGCCAATGATTAAAAGTTATGCTTGCCCAGTGTGCCATTCACCTAATCNTTATGCTTGCCCAGTGTGCCATTCACCTAATCACAGGGCCTGACTATGTGGAACATGCTTTCCTTACTCGTGTCGGTAAAGGCTGTTCACGATTACGTGAGCATTTTTGAAATAAACCTTAGAAAAAAGTCACTGCTCCTACCTGCGCATATTTTAACGGCCGCACTGAGTGACACGCGCCCAGTAAAGTTGGTAACGATGGAGGGAAAGTAGTTCTATATATTAACGACGGATAAATAGTGTTAGGTAACCATTTGTGATAACTTAAATTGTTTCTTTCGCTTTCCGTTTTTTAATGCATCGAAGTGTAACAATTAGCAGATTTGCAAAATGTTTACTTTTGTGTAATAATTTCACAGTTTCACTTGATCGGCGCATGAATAAAGTGGTGAGGCTCATGGTAATGTTAATTTTAAGTAAGGCAGAAGAATACACAACGTGCATACAAGTAGACTTAAGCAGGGCTTTCAAAAGTGCTCAGTTTACCGTGATCATTCTTCTTTATAAATGACACTCCGCGGAGGACTCTTAACCAACTGTAACAATTGAAATCTCAATTGGTCGAATACTGTGTCGTGATACAAAAGGACAGTTACTTCAGAGAAAGGAGTTATACGATCAAAAGTTGCTTTTAAGTAAACAGAGGGTTATTGAAATGAAGTTGTAAGTTTGAAAGTTGTATCGTTAACCTTGATAGAATTTTTTTCCCTCACGGAAACTTGTGTACAACATATCGCTATTATTATAGACGCAGCAGGAATTGTACATGTGCTTTACTACTTCGACACCCTTTATTATAGACTTAGCTCTTGCTCAGCCTTGCCGTGGTTGAAATAAATTATATTGACAACTATTTTTACTTCTGTTGTGAGAATAACCTTGCCTTATTTATATTCACATTTTCTAATTATTTTTACCACATACCTTTATAATAGATTAAGCAGAACGTTCGATTTAAAAGAAAAATCAAGTATGAGAATAAACATAAATAACCGTAAATGGCTATTGGAAGAAATGCAAATGTGTTGTTAAACATTTATATTTTAGTGAAAAATGTTTGCATGTAGTTTAATAAACTGTATTATTCAAAGCTAACATTTACTTATATAAATATTTAATACATAACATACGTTTTTAATGGGTGCTGGTATATTGATTCTTAGTAATAAAATATACCTCAAATTGTTTACCTTGGTGCTGTCAGTTAATTCTTTCGGTTGGACTCACCGTAATTGTTTCGCATATTTCTACACCTAACCCGATTTTAAATTCAAAACGCAGTATTTATGCTACATGCCATTATCATACAAACAAAAAAAACTATAAAACATGGAAGTTTGTTGCTAAATACTACAGTAGCTACGGAACAACTGTAGGCCAAGATTAGTCGCAATAACAAATTAATGCTCATATGAGGTATTATTCAGCTGGGTATGATTAAATTAAAAAACTTATGCTTCGATATATAAGATATTTTGAGCCATGTCTTATAACTTTCAACTCTCACTTTCGCTCAAAACATGATTTTTCGCACATGTAAATGTATTACGGCAACGTTTTTATCAAAGCGTTTATCATCCTTGGCTTTGATATTTACACCAAATTTTATTACAAACACTTAAAATAACACNTTATCAAAGCGTTTATCATCCTTGGCTTTGATATTTACACCAAATTTTATTACAAACACTTAAAATAACACAGAAATTTCGCCCCCTCGTTAATATAAATAAAGTTTCTTACTATGATTGATAAAATTTGTGAACAGACTATGTTTTCGTGGTTACGCCTCTAAAACTACATGTAAAAAAATTTAAAATTAACTAAAAAAAATATGGAACCTAACACTTTTCCTATATTTATGAGAACTTGAAGCATTACTCAATGATAAGTTATTTTTTAACTATAAAGTTACTACCCATACTTTTACTGTAATGGTAGGCAATAACGGAAGTTATTAAGTAAACATGACTTGATACTTCATAATTTTTTCAGAGTGCAGAAAATCGTGCAAATTTCTGCACTCTTTTACTCCACTGTTTATTGACTTCATATCAGCCAATCGGATCGCAACGCAGAAGAAAAGTCGTCGCAATGTAATTACAAAATCAGTTTACTTTGAACAAGAAGCGACTGCAATCGGAACACGATCGTAACGAAATATGTCCGTGCACAGAGTTTTTAAGTATACGTTGTTCGTGGCCAGGAGGACTTTTGAAAGCACCGCTTGAGCTCTACTNGACAATCTGCACAATCTAGTAGCAAATGTGAAAACTAACGACAAAATAGGCTACTATTTTGGCCGCCTGATTGCGTGCAGGTCGGTAAGTTTTATATTTTACTTATTTTGTCGCTGTCGCAAGTATGTTTAAATGCCTGTGTTACTCAGTTTCCGTAACGTTGCCTTGGTGACTTGTGTGTAAAAACATACTTGATTTGAAAAATAAGTTAAAGTCACGTCGAGTTCCGGAAGCGTTCTTCTAAAAACAGAAAGATGGATCTGAAGTATCAAAAATAAGTGCCAATGATTAAAAGTTATGCTTGCCCAGTGTGCCATTCACCTAATCNCTTTCCCAGTGTGCCATTCACCTAACCACAGGGCCTGACTATGTGGAACATGCTTTCCTTACTCGTGTCGGTAAAGGCTGTTCACGATTACGTGAGCATTTTTGAAATTAACCTTAGAGAAAAGTAACTTCTCCTACCTGCGCATATTTTAACGGCCGCACTGAGTGGCGTCCAGTAAAGTTGGTAACGATGGAGGGAAAGTAGTTCCATATATTAACGACGTATAAATAGTGTTAGGTAACCATTTGTGATAACTTGAATTGTTTCTTTCACTTTCCGTTTTTTAATGTATCGAAGTGTAACAATTAGCAGATTTGCAAAATGTTTACTTTTGTATAATAATTTCACAGTTTCACTTGATCGGCGCATGAATAAAGTGGTGAGGCTCATCGTAATGTTAATTTTAATAAAAGCAGAAGAATACACAATGTGCATACAAGTAGACTTAAGCAGGGCTTTCAAAAGTGCTCAGTTTACCGTGATCATTCTTCTTTATATATGACACTCCGCGGAGGACTCTCAACCAACGGTAACAATTGAAATCTCAATTGGTCGAATACTGTGTCGTGATACAATAAGGACAGTTACTTCAGAGAAAGGAGTTATACGATCAAAAGTTGCTTTTAAGTAAACAGAGGGTTATTGAAATGAAGTTGTAAGTTTGAAAGTTGTATCGTTAACCTTGATAGAATTGTTTTTCCCCCACGGAAACTTGTGTACAACATATCGCTATTATTATAGACGCAGCAGGAATTTTACATTTGCTACACTACTTCGACGCCCTTTATTATAGACTTAGCTCTTGCTCAGCCTTGCCGTGGGTGAAATAAATTATATTGACAACTATTTTTACTTCTCTTGTGATAATAACCTTGCCTTATTTATATTCACATTTTCTAATTATTTATACCACATACCTTTATGATATATTAAGCAGAACGTTCGATTTAAAAAAAAATCAAGTATGAGAATAAACATAAATAAGCGTAAATGGCTATTGGGAGAAATGCAAATGTGTAGTAAAATATTTATATTTTCGTGAAAAATGTTTGCATGTAGTTTAATAAACTGTATTATTTAAAGCTAACATTTACTTATATAAATATTTAATACGTAAAATAAGTTTTTAACGGGTGCTGGTATGTTGATTCTTAGTAATAAAATATTCCTCAAATTGTTCACCTTGGTGCTGTCAGTTAATTCTTTCGGTTGGACTCACCGTAATATTTTCGCATATTTCTACACCCAACTGGATTTTAAATTCAAAACGCAGTATTTATGCTACATGCCATTATCATACAAACAAAATAAGCTATAACACATGGAAGTGTGTTGCTAAATACTATAGTAGCTACGGAACAACAGTAGGCCAAGATTAGTCGCAATAACAAATTAATGCTTATATGAGGTATTATTCAGCTGGGTATGATTACATTAAAAATCTTTTGCTTGGATATATAAGATATTTTGAGCCATGTCTTATAACTTTCAACTCGCACTTTCGCTCAAAACATGATTTTTCGCACATGTAAATGTATTACGACAGCGTTTTTATCAAAGCGTTTATCATCCTTGGCTTTGATATTTACACCAAATTTTATTACAAACACTTAAAATAACACAGAAGTTTCCCCCCCTCGTTAATATAAATAAAGTCTCTTACTATGATTGATAAAGTTTGTGAACAGACTATGTTTTCGTGGTTACGCCTCTAAAACTATATGTAAAAAAAATTTAAAATTAACTAAAAAAATATGGAACTTAACACTTTTCCTATATTTATAAGAACTTGAAACATAACTCAATGATAAGTTATTTTTTAACTATATAGCTACTACCCATACTTTGACTGTAATGGTATGCCATAACGGAAGTTATTAAGTAAACATGACTTGGTACTTCATAATTTTTTCAGAGTGCAGAAAATCGTGCAAATTTCTGCACTCTTTTACCCCGCTGTTTATTTACTTCATATCAGCCAATCGGATCGCAACGCAGAAGAAAAGTCGTCGCAATGTAATTACAAAATCAGTTTACTTTGAACAAGAAGCGGCTGCAATCGGAACACGATCGTAACGAAATGTGTCCGTGCACAGAGTTTTTAAGTATACGTTGTTCGTGGCCAGGAGGACTTTTGAAAGCACCGCTTGAGCTCTACTTTCCCTGTTTTCGTATCTCTCCCCCATACGTGACATTCACATTTACATGGACGTAATAGCGTTAGTCATGCACCGGGGAAGTGAAAAAGTGGAATTACTACGAACCCACAGTACGTTTGTTACTAATACGCCAATTCGAATACTCTAATATGTGTAAAGAAAAAAAACTTATTTGCCATAAATTTAAATACTATACTCACAATGCAAGATCATTGAACTATTTTACTTCATTCGCTCCCAGCGTGACAGTAAGCCTGTGTGCCAGAGTGTACGGTAGCATAAGGTAGCGTAGGATTTCAAAAGTGCTCGCTGTACCGCGAAACGCGTATAGTTCTGCGTATCGCTTGTTTGCGGTCTAAAAGTACTGGTTTCAAAATGGGAGCAAAAGAAAAATNAGTCATGCACCGGGGAAGTGAAAAAGTGGAATTACTACGAACCCACAGTACGTTTGTTACTAATACGCCAATTCGTATACGCTAATATGTGTAAAGAAAAAAACTGATTTGCCATAAATTTAAATACTATACTCACAATGCAAGATCATTGAACTATTTTACTTCATTCGCTCCCAGCGTGACAGTAAGCCTGTGTGCCAGAGTGTACGGTAGCATAAGGTAGCGTAGGATTTCAAAAGTGCTCGCTGTACCGTGAAACGCGTATAGTTCTGCGTATCGCTTGTTTGCGGTCTAAAAGTACTGGTTTCAAAATGGGAGCAAAAGAAAAATACCCTGTTTAATTAATTTTTTTGTATATAAGTCTATATTACTAGCTGAACGGTCCAGCGTTGCACAGCTATCACTTTGTAATACCTTACTGAATATAACCTAACTTTCAAGCCGTAGCATCAGAAAGAGGTTAGTCATTTCTAGGGTTGCCAACCGTACTATAATATATAGTATTGTACTATATTTTGGCCCGTTGTACTATATACTGTTGAAGAAATATATTGTACCAAAAAATACTATATTTCGGTCGGACCTTACAATGTGCTTCGAGTTGGCCAGTTCTACTATATTGGTTTTAATTTTTATTAAATATCAACACCACTCAGCATACTTTATGAACTCACCTTACGACTTTGCTTCGACTGACGCGTTGTGCGTGTTTCCGAACGCGAGAACTGTCACTGTCAATGTCAAAGGTTTTTTTTTACCGCGTTTTTACTCATCTGTGGTGTGGTTTTGTTTTGGTCACCGAAAATTGCTTAACAAGAAATAAACAATAATAAATTNTTTTTTTACAGCGTTTTTACTCATCTGTGGTGTGGTTTTGTTTTGGTCACCGAAAATTGCTTAACAAGAAATAAACAATAATAAATTGTTAACGTACACAATGGAAGTCGAAAGTGATAGTGAAAGTGCGCAGTCGTTAACCCCTACTAAAAAACGGAAAGTCCATAAAAGATAAATAGAGTCAGTCTCACCTTAATAAAAAATGAGCTTCTCATTTACATTAATTTACAACTTGAGTGCAATAAAGTATTTGATACTTTTATTATGAATAATAAATTATTAAAGAGTGCACAAAGTGCAAAAAATATAGCTTTTGTGAATAAGTAATACATTTTGTATTTAATAAGCATACATTAGACTTTTTTTTAAACCTTTTCCCTTAAAATACTATATTTTCTTTCAGTGTACTATATTTTTTATATCTTGGTCTAAAAAATACTATATTTACCCGAAAAACAGTTGGCTACCCTAGTCATTTCTGTAATCACGACATTAAATGGTATGTTTTCTTTCATAACTGTTACAGAGTTAGGGTTCCTGTCACAATAGCCTACAACTCCTAATTTATCCTAATGTACAACATTGTATTCGCATTATGTTAGGTAATGAGTATTTTGCAAGAGTACACTTACCTGAATACCTAGATGTGGTGACATGATAAATAAAACTTTAATTTGTCGTGCGTAAATTGTAAGTGCTACATTGTAACCAACAGGTACAGTTCAGATTGCACATATGCCTAAAGGGCAGCACTTAACGGATAATTTATTTGGACCAGAAAATTTCGCGTATCCATTTTAGGACACGGTAGATTTCAAACCAATGTACATTTCTGTTACGTCTGCGTAGTTATCAGACACGTGCGCGTGAACTCAAGGGAACCAAATAACGAATCGCGTGCCACCTGATCTGGGGTAAAAAATTAATATCACTGGGTAACAGACAATTAACAAATACCGGAAGCTCGAATATACACATGACAATAGAGTCTAGTCTACAAATCGCTGAACTCGCGATATTTTTTTGTCCCTAAGATATGGATGTCGTGAATGAGAGAAACGCGAGCCCGTTTTTTTTGGGTCGGAGGGCCGGAATCAATTATGGCCTGTACAGTATTTTAAGTTGTGTACTGGGGGGTATCCCTGCCAAATCCTTTCTAGCCCTGTCGAACGATGTATAATTTTATAGAGAGAAAACTTACATACAAACTTTGACTTTAGAAAATGTACTTGAAATAAATAAATGAGAATATACAGTTATAGTCTGTTTGTAGTTTCTTTACACTTTTTAAATCCAACCTTTGAAAAATCACTCCATGCATGACGTGTATGGTTGCTTCATAAATATGTCACGTATCGCGATCATTTTATACTATTGCTAATATAAAGGTATCTTATTTTTTAAATTATAATATTTATTTTATAATTAACATTAATAAAAACGGAGAGATAAAATAGCTATGTTGATAATACCTATTAATAAATAGTTGTTTTGCAAAATATTATTAAAATAAGTGCGCAGGAATGCGGTGCGCAGTCCCTTTGGTGTAATTTTCTAAGACTCTGTTAAGCTTTGTTTGTATGAGGCGGAAGAATATCCTGGAAGTATGACTTTAGCAGGACTTCAGAAAAGTTGGAAGTAACCGTTAATTTATTATAGTCTATTCATGGGTTCTTCACACTTTTGGAATCAAACCTTCGAAAAATCACCCCATAATAAACGTTTTTAATTATTCCCTAAATATACCATGTTTTACGCCCGTTTTATTCTTGGGTTCATAAAAGTAACTTTACTTTTGGTTAAAGTAAAATGTAGGTTATATTATGTCCATAAATTATAATATTTCATTTATAATTAACATGAATTTAANTTTTGGTTAAAGTAAAATGTAGGTTATATTATGTCCATAAATTATAATATTTCATTTATAATTAACATGAATTTATAACAGTGAGGAAACATGTGTGTTGGTAACGCCTTGTATGAAATAGTTCTCATGCAAAATATTATTAAAGTGAGTGCGCACGAATGCGGTGCGTTGTCCTCTGGTGTAATTTTCCAGACTTAGTTAATCTTTGTTTGTATGAGGTGGATGGATATCCTGGGAGCATAACTTGAGCANCTGGTGTAATTTTCCAGACTTAGTTAATCTTTGTTTGTATGAGGTGGATGGATATCCTGGGAGCATAACTTGAGCAGGACTTGAGAAAAGTTGTAAGTAACCATGACTGGATTATGCGCTCGGAGGTAGGCGTGTAGTGCGAGCGGCTGCGGCAGCAGACTGCGAAGTGCGGAGGGAGTGCGTAGAGAGCAGATACTGGCCCCGGGGCTTATAACGTCATTACAGGCGTGTTGCCTCCGCCCGCCTGATTCAATCACGTGGCTCCCCGTCTCCAAGGAGGCGGGCTCCTTCTCCTCCATCGTCCCGGCGCGGCGTGGCAGCCCCGTGCTCGACTGGCACGCCACGTCCGTCTTCCGCGGCCATCTTGGATTTTCACTTTGCCATAAGTTCTATTTAAGAATGTTCAATAACATTTTTCGCCCGACATAGCATAAAGCTTAATCAAACGATTACAACTCTACCACTTTTATAAATTTTTTAACTTGTGATTGCCGGCAAGAAATAAGTAATTTTTTCTTGCCGGCGGTTACATAAACGATTCTGGCAATAGTAGTACAGCAATACACGTATTATAACATGTGCAAAGCAATTCCGTATACCTTGTCGAGGCCCAAAGTGAAATACAAAATCTGTGTTGCAAGTTAACAGCGAAATTGAGTAAATTCAAGATGGCGGGGACTGATCCCTCTTAGTCTGGCTTCACAGTCACACACTGTTCACGGTTAAAGTTGAATATCAGACGCCATATTTGCTCGTAATTTGCGTACAGAGCTATCTACCTGAAGCGAGGGCGGAGTTTATATCTCATCCTATGGCATTTTTTCATTAAAGAATAAACAGCAGTGTTGTTTATACATATTTTTATGAAGAAACTAAAAAACACACCATTTTCTTCAATATTAAAATTTTTATTGTTTCTAATTTTTAAAATTATTTTTACAAGAAATGCTTTGACAAGCACTTTTGAAATCAACATTTCGAAAAGAGAAAAAAAAAAGTTGACTGCCTCTACCTGCCCGTCTGGAACATCTACATTAAACGATCAACAAAAGGAGTGAACACAGCCCAAGGACAGACTGTCTGAATTGGGAGACATAGGTTGTTCACGGTTACTTCCAACTTTTCTGAAGCCATGATAAAATTCTACTTTCAGGCCATTCCTCCGCCTCGTGCAAACAAAGCTTAACCAAGTCTAGAAAATTACGCCAAAAGGTCAACGCACCGGATTCGTGAGCACTTAATATAATATTATTTTGCATAAGAACAATATCTACTAGTCGTTACCAAAACGCCTATTTTCTCCCTATTTTATTCATATTAATGATAAATTTATAATCTATAGATAGAATATAAGCTAAAGTTCATTTAGACGAAAAATAAGGTACTTTTTATGTTAACACATATATAAAACGCTTGTAATACGTGACACATTTACGAAACAACCAAACACGTCATGCGTAGAATGATTTTTCAAACTTTTGATTCAAAACGTGTATAAATACCGTCCGAATGATGACTTACGCTGAGATAGAGCCAACCCCCAAAGTGATCAAACAAGGACGGAGAAGAAATGTCACAGGACGAGACGCCTCATGCCTTACTCATATTGAGTACGTTTGCATGAGGGGAGGAATGAGACGCCAACGTGGGGCGCTCACCGGAATCAGTTTGCCTTTACCTGCCACGATACGGCGTTATTGGGGGGGTTGATACGAGAACCCCAGCTTTGATATAAACTTTCCGAGTTCGCTAGGAATGATCAGACAAAACTGACTTCCTGCGAGGAAGGGTGATGTTTGGTTGATTTATGAGAACGAACTGGCTCTGCTTTGGCAACGTTTTCCCGGGGAAGCCGTTGGCTTATACAAACCCTGCAGTATCCAGACTGAATGCTCTAATAATTTAAGTAGTGCTCTCTGTATACCACATTGGGGAGTGGTTCTAGGAGGTGGAGGTGGCGAGGTCAGTTCCGACTTCTGTCGGGAAAAATTCCCTATACCTGCATAAAGTAATACAGGAAAGTAGTGCTCATAATTAAGGATCGGCTCCTAGGAGAAGCAGGCGGAGAGACCAGAATAGTGTTTCCAAACACTTCTCATCGCACTGTGCAATCGAAGAGTAACAGTGAAGTTCGTATGGTCAACGACATTATAGCGAGTGTGATGACGTTGCGCCGTACGCTGCGATAACCGGTCCACCGAGAACATTGCTTCTACTTGCAAATATTTTAACGGGCCACTGACTGGCATGCGCCACTAACGTTGGTAACGACGGACGGAAAGTAGTTCCATGTATTAAAATTTAAGTAAAATTTTTTAGGCAAACATTTGTTGATAATGAAATTATTTATTTTGGTTTATAATTTTTTTTTACTCATATAAGTGTAGGAACGAGCAAATTTGTATAATATTTACATTCCTAATAGTGTCGTAGTTTCACTTGTCCAACGCGTGAATAAAGTGATAAGGCTGATGGTAATGGTAGTGATACACATGGTGGAAGAATACACAATGCACACAAGGTATATTTTAAGCAGGGCTTTCGAAAGAGCTCATTGTTATTTCCTTTATCCTGAGGCTAAAAGAATTATCCAATTTGGACATAGGATAGGACGTCATGTATCCCGTATCTCAAACTTCTTCGAAAATAAACTGATTAACAACAAACACAGTTTCAGTAATTTACCGCTTTCGTGATTACAGGTATGTGTGTATGTTTACGCTGATACTCTAACTGAGTGGCCACAGATGACGCCGACAAGTGGTATTCGTCAACAAGTAGTGTGTTCGTGCAAGTAGCGTTTGCCGAGATGTGTGCAGTATCTTTTCTTCCAATGCGTGTTGGCGTCCTCTGTTTTAAAGCCGATTAAATTAAAAACAATCATATCACACTGAATTATGACTATAGTTGCAACTATTACGTTGTATTTGTTTATGTTCAGAGAAATTGCTGACTAAATTATAATACTGACTTCTGCACATTACAGACCGTAAATAAAACTGTTCTTTTTTTTATAGGGATTTTCCTTGATAATATTTTTGCGGTCAGATGTGTGCCGAGTTGTCGGAAGTGTCCCTTACGGCAAATCAGGAAAAGTTTGTAACCCTGTTCACAATTGAAAAATTAACCGTTAACTGTAAAATTAATTACGCGTACAGAAGACCTCAGCGTGTGTTGTTTAATGCGTTCTTTTACAGTAGAAATTAGCAGGTCTTGTGCGTGGTTCTGTTTTACTTAAGCGTTAAACGAAATTATTATATTTAATATTTATAAAAGTTCTTTGGCGGTGATCAATCATTGCAGAGAAGTTGGTGTAGTTGGCGAGAAACTGTTATTTACACAGTATTGTCAGCATAAAAAAATATTGAAAGGTCACGTGTGCATGCATGTTATGGTTAAACATTTGTGAATTTAGTTCGCAATAATAAGTTTCTCTGGCAGAAAATGTCTGCTTCGTACAGTGATCTTATATATGGTTGTGTAATACGAGATTAGGAATAGTTATCGATCAAAAGGAAACAGGAAAGGCTTGTCGTAAGTTTTCATCACGTGAACTGCGAATCGCAAATCCTGAAGACGTAGTTGCGTTCTGCGCGAGCGCTTTTCTCGGATATGTGTTGCGGCGGTTGCCTAGCTGGAGCGGTTTCCGCTTTCCAGTCTCAGAAACGTGGGAATGATAAGGGCTACGCTGCCACACGCCTCAAGTGCGCCATCGCCGCTACGCGCAAGGCTCTGAACTGGCGTACTTGTACTGCGTGTGGTCTGCCTGTGNCATGTTATGGTTAAACATTTGTGAATTTAGTTCGCAATAATAAGTTTCTCTGGCAGAAAATGTCTGCTTCGTACAATGATCTTATATATGGTTGTGTAATACGAGATTAGGAATAGTTATCGATCAAAAGGAAACAGGAAAGGCTTGTCGTAAGTTTTCATCACGTGAACTGCGAATCGCAAATCCTGAAGACGTAGTTGCGTTCTGCGCGAGCGCTTTTCTCGGATAAGTGTTGCGGCGGTTGCCTAGCTGGAGCTGTTTCCGCTTTCGAGTCTCAGAAACGTGGGAATGATAAGGGCTACGCTGCCATACGCCTCAAGTGCGCCATCGCCGCTACGCGCAAGGCTCTGAACTGGCGTACTTGTACTGCGTGTGGTCTGCCTGTGNACGCCTCAAGTGCGCCATCGCCGCTACGCGCAAGGCTCTGAACTGGCGTACTTGTACTGCGTGTGGTCTGCCTGTGTGACTTTCAGCGGTGACCCTACATTTTATTGGTGGGAAGTCGGAAGCAAAGTTCAACGCAGGCTCTTATCGTAGTTTCGCTCTCTCCTCATCGGCTCTCGAGATCCCGCCGTTTAGAGCCGCCCAAATCTCTCCACTCTCCACTAGTTTCGCTCGTGTCTGGGTAGTATTTATTAAGCGACAGCAGCCTTGAAAATGCCGTTATTAAACGACGTCGGAGGACTGCAAAATAATATTTATAGCATGCGTGATTTCTTGAAAGTACCATTCCGTCCTAGTCTGGGATATGTTCTCTTTTCGTAGGTAAACATATATTGTGGACAGTTCGTCTAAACACGCTGTTTGTCGAAGATGTTGCAACGCAGTTTAAGTGTCAGGGCGGCGTGGCGTTCCAAAACGTTACTCTGCGAGTAAACTTTTCTCTTTGGTAGTCCCAAAACACACTGAATAAATCTTTTACTTTCTCGTAGCAGTGTCCCAAAACTGCAGAGTAATTGCTCTGAGAATCTTGTCAGAGTAAAATTTTTACACGCACTATTTCAGCGAGTAAGAAAGGGGAATCTGAAAATGGCCGGAAGTTTAGTAGAATTAAATGAAACTTAAAGGAAACGTGGACGTTCTGGTTACAGACACACACAGGAAAATTAAAAATGACGAGTGATAAAATTAGTATTTTTATTAAAAAGTTAAGTTGTAGGTTTGAATTTTTAGACATAATGTTTACGATTAATTTGTGGTAAGTAAAGCTGTTTGTGAATATAAAGGATTTTTTTTTAAGAGAAACAATTTGGAGAANTTTACGATTAATTTGTGGTAAGTAAAGCTGTTTGTGAATATAAAGGATTTTTTTTTAAGAGAAACAATTTGGAGAAAGTGATAAATATATTTTTTTATTTACGTTGGCTGCTTAATCAGTACATATTTGTAAACACATAATGCTATTTACATCATGTTTGTTCCAAAGCCACATTTACTCTTGCTTTCTTCAGCTGNACATATTTGTAAACACATAATGCTATTTACATCATGTTTGTTCCAAAGCCACATTTACTCTTGCTTTCTTCAGCTGTTTCTGTTACTTTACTCTACTCTCATATAGTAACGTTTTGGAATAACGCAAAGGTAAGCTCTTCACAGCAAAGTGAGCAAGTGAGCACTTTTGAAAGCCCTCTCATTTGGAATAAAAGTCGATAAATATATTTTATTTTAACCTCAGACGTTAACTTCTAAGTGCAGTGGGATATACACACCCTGTTCTTTACTTACGTGGCAATATTTGTTTTAAAAGGCGGTTAAAGNACTTCTAAGTGCAGTGGGATATACACACCCTGTTCTTTACTTACGTGGCAATATTTGTTTTAAAAGGCGGTTAAAGAACGAAAAATGGCTGAAAGGAAAAAGTAACTGGGGCGTCAAAAGTGCTACTTCACAGTGAATAGCCCATAGGCGACTGCCTTAATTCATAATTGTTCAGTTGTAAAGCCACTGTTAGACTTCTCCGAGAAGCGATCGGAGATAGGCGCGCTCGTTTGTAGACAACTAGCTGGCTGGCTTGCCCCAGGTGGTGCTGTTTCTCTCCCAGTGCGCNACTTCTAAGTGCAGTGGGATATACACACCCTGTTCTTTACTTACGTGGCAATATTTGTTTTAAAAGGCGGTTAAAAAACGAAAAATGGCTGAAAGGAAAAAGTAACTGGGGCGTCAAAAGTGCTACTTCACAGTGAATAGCCCATAGGCGACTGCCTTAATTCATAATTGTTCAGTTGTAAAGCCACTGTTAGACTTCTCCGAGAAGCGATTGNCCCATAGGCGACTGCCTTAATTCATAATTGTTCAGTTGTAAAGCCACTGTTAGACTTCTCCGAGAAGCGATTGGAGATAGGCGCGCTCGTTTGTAGACAACTAGCTGGCTGGCTTGCCCCAGGTGGTGCTGTTTCTCTCCCAGTGCGCGTCAACTACAAACACTTTCAAGATCCACGCCCGAGCGCGGCGCGCCTTCTGCTCCGATAAACATTCACTTCTGGCGGACGCTTGAAAGCTTCCTCACCAAGACTTATTTCCTGGTTAACTGTAGTGTGCGACGATCGTGTGGGAATCTTAAAACAAATACCCCGCTCCTCAAACAGGAGAATGTTAACGTGTAAACAGGAAAATTATGTTACATCGATGCTATGTTCAGATTGGAAAATAATTTTACTTTCACAACATTAGGATGTAAAATCCAATTCCTGACTTCTTTCAAGTGAGAAAATCAAATACTGTGAGATTTGGGTAAATAGTACAGCGCCTACATAAGAAATACTCCCGCGAAACAGCTATTTCTGACGGAAAGTATGCATGTTGTAGGGACCTGAGTTCAAGACTCGAAACGATAAAAAAAATATTTTTTGCTAACTATTACGCAAAATATGGTAGTTTTTTTAATGAGGAAAAATCATTAGGAATGTGGCGAAACCAATAAAATACTTGAAAAAATAAGAGCAACGCTAAAATAGCAATGGAATAGCAATATACGAAATAAATAAAATAATTTTAAAATGTGAATTATACCTTGCAAAGTAGATGGGACCGTTATAACTGAGATACCTGATGACTCCTCGTGCTCAATGATGGACACTAACGAAATTAAGTCCAGAAGGACTTGGAAGTTGAACACTTGGGTGCCCTCTCCGCAGGCACACGAAGTAGCACCTACTGAAACGCCGAAGCCAGCCGAGCACTCCTAAGTGAACCCGAAGAAAGCGACCCGCTTGCTTGCATTGTCCTTGTTACAATACTGTTACACACTCGCTGGTTTGTTCCGCGAGCGCTAGGGGAAGTGAATGACAGCAGTTATATGATAGTGGCGGCGGCAAGTCAATGGAATGTTTTGAATGAAAGGTGTGTGATAAACCAAGAACTGCATGTCTGTTACAAAAAAAGCGAGCTGACACGATTATCCTTTTTGTGGCGCGCGCTGCTGACCTTGATTGTATTGAGTTTCTAGTGGTNAAAAAAAGCGAGCTGACACGATTATCCTTTTTGTGGCGCGCGCTGCTGACCTTGATTGTATTGAGTTTCTAGTGGTTTACTACCCTAGTTTCTCTCAACATGACTCGGGGTGCTTAGAACTTTCCAGGTTAAGGCCAGCAGAGTATAAATAGTGTGACGGGCCTCTGGGCCTATGGGCCGAGAGTTGTTGAGTGGATAAAATGCTGCAGTTTAGCGATAGACGTCGAGCGAGAGAAACTAGCGTCGAGAGAAGTAACCAGCGGGAGGAAAGAAAATCTGTGACTGCGCATCGGCGCAGCGAATAGTGCGACTGGAAGGCTGGACGATTGGACTAGATGCGTGAGTGAAAGATATTACAAATGATGGCAACAGACAAACTGAATGAGTGATAATGATGAGTATGAGTTAATTGACAATAAGCAAACAGAGATTTTAAGAAGGATGTTGATTAGAGATAAAATGGACATTACATATTGCGCTCAATGAGAAATAAAAAGAGTAATAGTGGATACAGATAGGATAAAGCTGTAAATAATAGCTGTGTGTATAAATTAGAAACGAAATTTAGTTATTTTATTTTCATTAAGGCCTCCGTCTCTCACAAACTCGGACACGCCTCTCAGACGTCTTTTAACAATGCATACGCTTTGAATATGCCAAAATATACTACTTCCATCAAGGAGTATTTTCGACGGATATTTTATTTACCTTATAAAATTTTACAATATTTTTTTGGCATTTGTTTACAAATCTAACAGTAATTCCCGTAGTACAGTAAAGACATTAACTTGCGGGTTGGGAGTGGATGACATCTCTTAGTGCAAAATACAGCATTTTAGAACAAATACTACGCATTCGATCGGCTTTCACGACTTCGCTGTTACGAGCCGCCCAAATGCCTTCACTCACTCACCACGCATCTGAGTGACACTCTTCTCGTTCATTGTGTTGTGTTCCTNACGAGCCGCCCAAATGCCTTCACTCACTCACCACGCATCTGAGTGACACTCTTCTCGTTCATTGTGTTGTGTTCCTTTAATTTGACCTTGTATTATTTTTCAACGAACCTATCATGTGAAAAACACATTTAACTGACTACCCTTAATTTCTCTAACTGACTCAGAACTCTTAAGTAAAATAATCGGAAAAGCAGGGAGGGGTGCAGGTCTTATAAAACTATAGTAGCGGTGGCTTAAAAACGGACTTAGCCCCGCTCACCTTGGTGAAAGAAACAGAGCTACTCACGAAACGCAGGTAACTGACAGGTGAGCAGGCGGGCCCAGTGTTGCCTCGTGCAGTATCATGTGCAATTGCCGAAGATAATACATTTGGTAAATGAAAAGTATTGCGATCACAAAGCAGAGTCTTGGTAACTCGTTTGCACGAATGTTTCCAGTGCAAGAAGAAGAACTATCAATTTATACATTAAATTAATTTTTACTGTATTTACTATCCTTCNAAGAACTATCAATTTATACATTAAATTAATTTTTACTGTATTTACTATCCTTCATCCGTGTTCTTATTACATAGCTTGAAGTAAGGAACTACGAATTATGTAGTTAGATTGTTAAAATGAAACTTATAATTCATTTATTTAACATCACGTACTGCAATATTACATGTTTGTTAAACCAGAGCTCATTTTAGAGTAGAAGGACATGAATACACACTACATCCACTGTATTCGTGTCTTGTATTACAACGTTTGTTTATACATATCCGTCTCAGAGATGCTACAAAACAGTGTGTGGTTTGCATGTTGTAACGTGTATGTAATTCATATAAAAGTTGAATTGCCGCGGTAGGAGTAAATTTTAAGTTGCAAGTGAATACAGCCCAGAGCTGAGGACAAGACGAGGCTGGTCCGAACTAGCGGAAAGGGGGTATTTCGGAGGAAACATTTACTGTGTACGTTTCCCGTTAAACGTGGCAACAGAGCTTGTGTGCAGATACTGCATTGCACACGCCACGCCCCATTCGTCCAATAGTTCCCTTTCCTGGGGAGTAGTGACCAGACATTGGCAGAGCTCGCAAATCCTAAGTTGCATCGGCGCTACTAAAGTAGTAAATGTCACATTGTGGAAGGCGCTACTTGAGGTACGGGACACTGTGCTTTACGACCAGTAAGGGTTGGTTTGGATTGGAGAGGGCTTGTTAACGTCCCCCCGGTGTTATGCCTGAAGGATTATCAAGGGACCGCTTATAAACTAACTTATAACATAACACCCCTGCCTTGCCTGGGATTCGAACCCAGAGCCTCCCGCGCCCCAGACCGGTGGCGCACAAACAGACTGCGCCACGGGAGGTCGACTTTTACCAGTTTGCATTTAGTTTTAATGCTGCATATATATATATATATNTGAAATTTCGTGTCCATATACTGAGTATACAGTACATATTAATACTGAATTATTACAGTTTACTTCATTTCAAGAATAATCTCATTTAAGCCAGTGCAAAATCAAACTCCAAGGCCACCCCCACATTTTTTTTTTTAATCCATCCCAGGCCAAAAAGCAGCGTGTGCAGTGGCTGTGAGGATTATTTTATATTGTACGAAGGGAAGCAATATTCAGAAGAGGGTTTTTTTTTCTTACACGCGTTCTGATAACTCCCGCACTTTTGCCCTTTGTGGTAATACAATGGTATACAAGTTTCCTTTTCCCGTTAATTATTCCCTTTCTTTATTTAGGCCTTTGAACAGCTCCGACGCTCCGAGCCCCAGCCCCTCTCGCCAAAGTCGCCATTTCTCCTCTACTAATCCCCACTTGTGAAGATCCGGGAGTGGCCCGGCTGGGGATTGAACCCGGTTCGTCTCTGTGGGAGGCGAGCAGTCTAACCGCTCGGCCACCGTGGCCCCTACTCCACCTCTTTGGTTTCATTATATTACGTCTACATCCCGGTAGTCTGGAGTAATGGAGTGGCGTGATTATTCAGAAGAGGCTAGAGGGATGTACCCCACGTGGTCTACTGTAGAGAGTCTGCGGTGGCTGAGCGGTTAACCTGCTCGCCTCCCACCACGACGAACCGGGTTCAATCCCCGGCCGGGCATTCCCTGATTTTCGCATGTGGGCATCGTGCCGGACGATGCCGTTGGTCTGCGGGTTTTCTCGAGGACCACCCGTTTACCCCGCCCTCTCATTCCGGCGGTGATCCATACTCACCTCAATCACTCACTCTCGTTGGTTCTTAAGACCTCGCTGTTAAGAGACGCCCAACTCTCTTCGCTCACTCTACTGGAGATCCGGAATGTGTTCGCGCGACAGCGGATGTCTCCCGACAGCAAGAAGACCGCGCCAATTTCACAGGCCGTTTGGCCACCGCACTTGCGGACCGCCATCGGCGCGCGCGCGGGGAGCGGGGGTTACGTAACGCGACGGACGAAACGGTTTTAGACAACCCAGAGCAGCGAGCGGCGTTGTTTATTATGGCGTCGGGTTGAAATGTTACCGCGAGGTGACTTTATTACACACTCCAGCCTCCCCTCTCACTCGACAGCGCAGCCGGCACAACCCTGCTGACACCCCGAACTGACGGGTTCGGATCCGGCACTGGTATACCTCAGCGAACCCGCCTTAAGTACACAACTCTGACGCTAACGGCAAATTCGTCATCTGAAGAGCGTTTCAAGCAGGCACTGTAAACAATTTTTAACCAAGAAGTCTTAAATACCTGTAAAATTTCAAGTTACTTATTTTCGGAACTAATGATTATTTCTTAAAAGAGATGAAAATCAATTCACACAGTACTATTAGATGAAAAACCTACATAATAACTTAACTTACACATAGACATATCAAACAGGAGTTACGTAACACGTAACAAATTAATTTTAAATAAAACTGTTGAATTTATAGCTCGACTTTGCTCGAAGGGTAGGATTTTTCAGCACCATTTTAAAGACGATTGTGGAATAAACTAGTTTCAAAACCGATTGACAGAAGATAAATTTGGAAAGCAGGATGCTGACAAAGAGTGCAGCTATTACGCAATAGCACTAATTACAAGATAAAAACGTTAATTTTATGACATTAATCCTTTAAGTGAACATTCTTTTCCCCTTGTAACATGCAAATTTTCCACTGCATGGGAGGTTAGTCGATCTATTTCGTTTTACAACGTCGTGAATTCTGTTTGGCGGTGCTACAAGACATGAGAAAAGAATAAATCGTTTGTAATCCAAAAGTGCTGGTGGTGTGACAGTTTTTGCCGTACTGGTGTTAGAAATGTCTTTCACTGAGAAAAAAGTATGGTTATATCTAAACATTGTTAACATAGATGTTTACACCAACAGAACTGTTTGTGGTATTCCTGTCAGTTCTGTAACTTTTGTAGGGTTCAAGGTTCGAAAACATAATTAAAATATGTTTTCTGCAAACGTATAGAACACTGGTAGTGTATTTTGAGTGATAGCAATAAGTGTACAAATATGCCGAAGAATACTCGTTACGAAGGAAAAATGAGAGGAAAAATGGGGCGAAACAAATTCAGCAGCTGGGGAATAAAATCCGTAAAAAGGTAATAAAAATGTACCTATACGACAATATGCATGCTGGAATAGTGCTGGACAACAAAAATGAAATAATTAAATAAATTAGTGGAATCGCATTGAAGAAAATCTAGTAAACATCGTCCAATCCAAAATGGTTTCGCAACACAAACTATCAGTTATCAGTTAAGTTCTGCTACGTTACTTCTTACGTGCTATAACAATGTAAATAAATAAATAGCATGTTATTTTGGGCAACTTGCTGTCTGATGTTGAAGTTCAATGTCAACCGAGGGCTTGCCACAACACCGGCAAACCACATTAGGGCCTCGTCAAGGCTCCCTCGGGTTATATAGGGTTGCACTGCAAGAGAAGGCGTCAGTGTCGCACCCGAAACTGGCGGTAGTCGGAGTATGCCGCACGCCCATTTGGCTGGTGGTCTGCAGCCATTAGACCAAGTGCGTTATCCAGGTCATCCGCCAGCATGACGAGTGCAGTTGGCTGTGCAATTCCATGCATTATCACATAGTGTTTTTGAAATGCCAGGAAGACGACAGCGAGCTCCAATTGAACAGTTAAGTTACTTTGAGGGTGGTTGTATAGTGGGACTCAGTGGCTAGACTTTCCGCAGAATTGCCACTCACTTGAGGCGTGACGTGTCATTGGTCCATCGGTGGTGAAAATGGATGACAGAAAGTTCCCAACAACCGCCTAGTCCAGTGCCACACCTCGCTGCACTGATGATCTCTTGGACAGAAGGATCGTTCTGGCGGCCCTGACTGACAGAATAGCAACCACAGGTGCAATCAGACCCACTTTGGCTCCCCATATGTCTGCGCGAACGATAAACAATCGGTTATTGGAGGTAGGTCTATGTTCTCGGGTTCTCCTGACACCTGCTCATCATCGTGAACGTCTTTGGTAATGTCGGGAGAGAGTGTGTTGGAAGGGCGAATGGAGAGCAGTGGTGTTCAATGATGAGAGTCGTTTCTGCCTTGGACAAAGTGATGTCCGTGTTCGCGTTCGTAGGCGTGCGGGCGAGCGGAACCATCCATCGCGTACTCGCATTCGCTATACCGGAACCACAGCTGGGATTATGGTATGAGGTCCCATAAGCTACACATCCCGATCGCCCCTGGTATTTATTCAAGGAAGCATTGCGAGTGCGTTGTACATCCATGACGTTGTCAGTTCTGTTGTCCGACTACATCTAGACACACTTCAGGTACCAATCTTCCAGCCCGACAACGCGCGTCTCCATGTCGCTAGAGCAACACAGAATACTCTACATAGTGTACGCTACCACGGCGTGCTGTATCTCTAGACCTCAGCACCATCGAGAACATGTGGGACATGATGGTACGGAGTCTGACATCCACCCCAGTTCCGGCAACGACTATCACCCAGCTATGCCAAGAAATACAGCCAGCGTGGGATACCGTACCCCAGAGAGACATTCAACATTAGTGCGCCAGGCTACATGCCAGAATTCCTGCACGTGTGGCTATTCGGGGTGGTTACACTGCTTATTAAGGTGTCTGCTGCAGGTGTTACATTTATGTTTTGGGTGTCCCACGGACTTGAGTTTTTGATCATTTCCACATAGCACCTTGTTCTTCTTGCGTACCAGCTTTGGGACAGATACGTGTATTCCTACGGGATGTTCTTAAATGCATTTTCCACTAGTGGATATAATTTTACCTCGTATAATGCATTTGATGTGGTTTCTGCCGTATTTGATCCAAACTCTCCGACTACTTCTTATGGAAAATGACACCTTTGCATATGTGACTGGAACTACTTTTTATAATTCGCTGATACAATTACTGTAAATTCTTAAAGTCGCTAGGTAGGGTATGTATGCTCGCATTCTGGGCAGTAACAACTCTTCATGTTCCAACATTGGGTTTTTTTTTTTGCCAATAACNGCGCTAGGGTATGTATGCTCGCATTCTGGGCAGTAACAACTCTTCATGTTCCAACATTGGGTTTTTTTTTTTGCCAATAACGCTTATAAAGGAAAAGAGTTAGTAACATTTGAGGTTAGAAAACAGTTTATGTAATTAAGTGCTTTGGGATTTTTGTGCAGTTTCTCTAGCCTAGTTTTAATGCAGTTAGCATATTTGGAAATTATAGTCTATTCGCGGTTTCTTCATACTTTTTGAATCAAACCTTTGAAAAATCACCCCATGCACAACGTTTTTGGTTGTTTCCTAAATATGGTATGTATCACAATCGTTTTATACTTGTGTTAACAAAAAAGTGCTTTTTTTATAGATAAATAGAACTTGTACTTATTTATTAACTAATATTATAATATGTGTGTAATTAATAAGAATAAAAACTAGAAAATAGGTGCGAAGAGTGAAAGGATTTGGGTGGCTATTAACAACGAGGTCTTGAGAGAGAATACAGGTGTGTTGGTAATACCTAGTAAGAAATATTTCTTATGCAAAATATTATCGAACTGAATGCGCACGAATACGGTACATTATCCCTTTGGTGTAATTTTCTAGACTCAGTTACACTTTGTTTGCTTGAGGCGGAGGAATATCCTGTAAGTAGAACTTTAGCAGGGCTTCAGAAAAATTGTAAATAACCGTGAATGGACTATATTCAAAGCGAATGGACTATAGTCAAAGTATTTTATTCTTTTTAAAAGGGCGGGTATGATGGACAACTCAATGTTGGGGGAATGCGTAGAAGATGAAACTCGGTTTAGCTCATCTTTGGTGTTACGCTTTTCTCCCCGGCGTGTTCCCGAGCCTACGTCGAACTCTCCCGGGGGAGGCAGGGGCGGCGCTTCCCTCCAAGCCCGGGCCTCGTCGAACTCGAGGACGGATGTTATTGTTGGTGGGGCCCTGGCGGGCGACAAGGAAACTCTCTCCGCCGGCCTCGGGGCTACACGCCATTTCCCTGCCACATAACGAGGAGTGCGCCCTGTCGCCCTGCACATGGTTCCTTCCCACACGCCACGCTACGGCTGTCTGTATAGTGCCGCGTCGCCAAGGATCACTTATCTGCGGAGAGTCTTGTCGCACACAGCTTCCTCCTCCTCCTCCTCCTCCTCTTCTTCCTCATCTTTTTCGCGCCCTAGTCTGCTTTTTATTCCACTTATACACATCCCTGAGAAACTACGCAAATGCTTGCCAAATAAGAAATACTATTTTAATAGTAGCTACTGCAGGAGGCGACGAACCGTGCATGCAGACGCAGTTTGATGCACCGCATGCCTGAACTCCCGAGCGAGGGTGTTTGATGTGGCTGCACGGTCCTTAATCTCAACGTGCAGCAGATGCCAGTCCTCGCGTTCGTCGGTGCGACGGGGCCGTTGACTTCCAGCATGTCGCTCAGCCCGTCCCTCCTCGGCCCACTAGTGGTAGGACAATCCACAGTCCCGACAGGTGGAAACATGTTCGTTTGCATGTCTAGTGCTCCCTAACCTCCACTTACATACAGCTTATCAGTGTCACCATTCACGTACGTGCTGCGCCACTCGGCTGAACAACTAATCACATCAGTCCCTGCTCAAAACATTCCTACAATGTGGGGTCCTTCAGGTGCGTTCTTATTGGGGTTTGCAAATCTAAAGGTCAGCAGTGTATGTTTTAATATTACCTTACACGATTATGTACCTAACACATTTATAAACCTATTTTTTGATTTACAGTTCCAACATGTAGCATAAGTTAACTTTTTAAATGCAACCCTTTACAAGTTGACGTCTGCACGTCGTAATGGCGTGCAAATAAGGAAAACGAACCATATCATNTTTTAAATGCAACCCTTTACAAGTTGACGTCTGCACGTCGTAATGGCGTGCAAATAAGGAAAACGAACCATATCATTAAATTAAAACCGTAATTTTCTTCGGAAGTAGTTATAAGTAAACTATGGAGTACGCCAGTACAGAGTTGATCTGTCATTGAAAATTGTACTATATATTTATTGTTCTTGCAAATTAAGAAAAAGTAAAATGCCTGAAAAACGGAAAAAATCATGTAACTCAAGGAAGAAGAACTGTGGAATTAGGAGACACTTCCTCACTTGAACTTGAACACAGAATAGCAATCCAATGAAAACAAACAAAACTTCAGCACGTGATAAGCCACCTTCACTGAACTGAGTTACGAGCACCATTTTAAGAAGTAAAATAAGAATTATAAATAAATAACAAGTTTATTGATTTCGTAGCAAAATTTTTTTTTACGTTATTAGTCGAACTTAATTAAATACGGTACGAATAACCGACAAACCTTAACTTAATGACCACACTTCCCTAAGTGTTTAATTTTAAAGGTAGTTTATCACTTTTAGAAACACTTACTCTATTAAATTCCTTGGCGAAAATCTTAATGTTTCGTCCACCATTGGAACTAACGTTCAGTATAAAAATTAGAAGGTATAATTTATTCTGTTTTGCTGTTTCAGATTTTTTTTCAATGGAACGCAATACAACTAGCAAGCATCACAGACCACTATCTAACAGATATACCTACTCACTTATCGCAAGAGACGCTGAGCTCGAGCTACTTTTCTTCATACCGAGTATGCTATAATTCTGACGAATAAAATATTTTGCAGAGTATTGTGTCATCGTGAACGGCTTTATAATAAACCATTCTTTTCAACAAATACAATTAAATTGAGCTAAACTGGACATAAATTATAATTTTTATGTTTTACATACTTGCTTTAAAACAATTTCAAATTTTTATGCTACCGGTTTTGTGATTAGCTACAGTACCCACAACAAAACCGTCGATAATAAACACATTTAAACTTCAAACTTAACTTGCTTCATAATAAATTGGCACAGTTTGTTCAATTGTATGAAAAATATAACTTGTTTACTTTACAGAAATCCGTACGTTATCTGCTATTGGCTTTTTTTTTTAATGCTGCGTATATAAATAATATAAAATTACTGTATGTAGCACAATATATTTATTTTGGGTAACATCTACTGTAATTGGCTGGCGAGGCTATGTGACGTAGGGTAGCAATAGTATAATCTTCCAAGGGGACAGATTTTTAGAGCTGCAGTCCAGAATAGTTGTTACGAGAGTGGAGTAAAATTACAGGGAGTAATATTTTGGAATGGCCCCCAGAAAACTCTCACCATAAATTTTATAGACATTGCATGTTTTACAAAATATAAAAAAAGTCCTACATTACACTTCATTCTGTTGATGTTAGTGAAATATAGTTCATTATTTAAACAGTGCTAGACTTCTACTCAAACACAAAACTGTTCTACATTTTCTTTTAGTTTTATGTGATACATTGATAACTCGGAGAAAATAGCCGACTATGTTAATAATGAACTGTAGGAATATATGCAAAGTTTCTCAGCTATTCCACGTTCATAAATAACATTTGTAGCCTTTCGCAGTCATGGTTTATTCGCTTTTCGCTAGTTGAAGTGATTAATAACCGCTACATTGCAAAAAGATTCCAAGTGAATAAGTTTTTCTCGGACTAGATTTTCGGAGTAATTAATCTGCTATTTTATTGAATTCCCGGAAGTAACTGGAAGATACTAGGAATTCTTTTTCCAGCAGTAATATTTACGNTTTGTAGCCTTTCGCAGTCATGGTTTATTCGCTTTTCGCTAGTTGAAGTGATTAATAACCGCTACATTGCAAAAATATTCCAAGTGAATAAGTTTTTCTCGGACTAGGTTTTCGGAGTAATATAATCTGCTATTTTATTGAATTCCCGGAAGTAACTGGAAGATACTAGGAATTCTTTTTCCAGCAGTAATATTTACGNTAATCTGCTATTTTATTGAATTCCCGGAAGTAACTGGAAGATACTAGGAATTCTTTTTCCAGCAGTAATATTTACGCTCGAAGCGAATTTTCGGAACGCAGTCTAACACGGCTTACGTGTTCACTGACGGGAATGGCAGACTGCTTGAACTTTGTTTTCTTTCCTCTTGCTTCTCCTTGCTGAATACTTCGGCAGCAAAATAAGAGCGTGTATACATGTGTGTGTGTGTGTATGTGTATTTATACGAAGAATTTAAATTCGACTGACGAATTTCGTGAGGTGATTCCTGTCGTAAAATAAGTAGGAAAATACACACCACCTGTGGAAGGTTGGTGCCCCAGGAAGTGGAGTTGGGAAATGTGTTTACTTACGAAGAACTCAAAGCTGGTTTCAGAAAGTCAGCGAACGCAGTGGTTCCGAACGAAATTCCAGTGCCTTGGCAAATTTTGATAAGGATGTAATCCGTCTTCGTGAATAAGAAATTTCCATGTACCGATTGTTAACACGTTTTAAGCCATGATCTGTAAACGATTTTTATTCCGATTAACAGCATAATGGCAAATATACACAAAAAAATGCTGCCGTGTTGAATAACCTCCCTGAATTACCATTTCCGAGAAACACGCTTGCGAACCCGGGGCAAAGATTTGCATACTGTTATGAAAGCTCTTTGGGGGTTTTTCAAACACAATAATTTGTCGTAGTTGTGACACGCCTCAAGCATTTCCTACGGGCGTTGCAAGACGCGGGTCGAGGCGTGCCCGCTCAGCAGTAGTGAAGAAATGACGCAGAATTCAGTTCGCGGCCTGCAATGGCTGGACTGCGCAACTGAAGAATGAGCACATCGCCCTGTGACCCGGAGGCAAAGACGCCTAACACAGAGATTATTAAAGGTGGTAATCACGGAAGAGTGGCGTCTTTTCCTTCCTGTCTTCGGCGTACCGAGCGGCGAGGCGTCCACGGGCCGTCGCGACGCTGGTCTCCTGCTGAGCTGCCCCCCAGCTCGCTCGACGATACTCAAAAGGCGTGACTACGGACATAGAGGGTGAGAGACGTTGTGCGACGACGGACTGCGCAGTATTAAAAGTAGGAGTTCAGTGTGCCAGGTATAAGACGTAAATAAAAGTGGGCTCCGAATAGGGATAATTATTTCTATATTTGTTACAACCGTCAGCTGAGTTTTTTAAAAAAAAGGTAGCGCTTAGTCATTTTGCACATATTTGAAAATATATGTTACTGTATTATGTAGATTTATTTTGATATAAATTGTTAGAGCTAGATTAATTTGCTTATCTCACTAACTCTGGGTTAGAAGCCGCGGTGGTTTAGTGGTAAGACTACCTACCTCCCACAAAGGCGAACCGGTTTCGATTCCCGGCAGGGTCGCCCCGCATTTTCGCACGTGGGTATCGTACCGGATGATGCCGCTGTTTGGTGGATTTTATCGGGGATCTCCTCCCGTTTCACCCACCCTTGCATTCCGGCGTTGCTCCATACTCACTTCGCTTCTCAAGACCTCGAAGTTAAGAGCCATCTAAATATATTCACTCGCTCACTAACCCTCAATTAGCCCAAATTTCGAGTTAAGAGTGTAAAATATCGAGATTTACAACAACATGCCGGAAAGCCTCGATGGTACTGTCTCCTACTCTCAGCGTCGTATTGTAAATTGACGTACACGACCAAAAATACCTTTCGCTGTCGCCACAGTTCAGAAGTTATGACAGTCCGTGGTAATAGCGACTTACGTCGGTGCACAAGTACTCTACGTGAAGTCTGAAGTATTGAAATGTTAATATAGAGGGTCGGGTAAGCCAGTTTGATAAATCACATTGTTAATCAAACTGTCTTTAAGTTTACTATTGCTTCGACTCCTGTAGTGCGTTCACGAAAAACAGTTAAATTCTAGCTAAGCGACGGAATTAGGATGTTTCGTAAGTTTCTGACGCAAATTGGCGTTGTTCACATTTTAGCTCATGTATAAAGCATAACGTCAATAAAGTTTGGTGAATGAAATCGGTTCCGTAGTTTCCATTTTCGGTTATCATAACTTCAATGTATCTTGTTCAGGTTAGCTAAGTGCATTACGGATCGTGACACATTCCTCTGGAACCACACACGAGATATCGGATGTACTCATATAAATTATGATAAACACTAGGGGTAGATGAGTACAAATGGAGTATGTTTCTTAAATGAACAAATCGACTAACGTCCACGCTCAGCTAACTTCTGGCTTTGGGGCCACATCAAAACGATGTATTACACCACACCACTTGACAAGAGAGGTGAGCTCATTACACGGATACGGGGAACAGTTTGACACCATCGATGCCAAGCCGGAAACCTTTGTACACATGGGTCGCAACATGCTTCAGCGCTGTACTGTACTGCCTGTGTGACCAACGTTGGCCGACACTTCGAACAGACACTGTGAGCCCCATGCCTTCTGCCCAAATGTGTACATAAATTGTCGTTTCATTGCACTGCCCAATGTCTATATAGTGGTTAAATACCTGCCCCTGCACATTGCCACTGCCATTAGCGCGTTAACTATGGTCGTTATACAATTTCTTCCTTGATGAAATGCATATGTTTTATTTGTGCTCATCTACCCCACTATGGTGTTCATTATCATTTATTCGAGTACGCCCGATATAATGCATAGTTAAGCCCCTTCGATTACGTCGGATAGTTTTTCTCCCCGTGGGAACGTCCTGCAAATACAGTTGTTGAGACAAAGAGGCAACAGGCAAAGAGCAACTAAGATATCTCAGATGTTTCCTGCACACACTAAATGTTTCTATAACTGAATGCACCATTACATGGAGAATGATAATTCCTCGCTAAAGATAGTGGATCAATACTGGCAACGTGTCGTTGTTCATGTCTTGCACCTGCTGTACATTGAATGGCAGCACGGCATACCTTCACCCACCGTGGCTGAGGATGCGTGAAATCACACAGTTGGTAGCTCTGAAAGTGTTATTCGCTGGCTGATACACATTCCTGAATCGTGGCGTTCATCTCCAACTGGCACCAACGTCTTGTTGTCTCTAGCGATCCTTAGAGACCCTTATCATTTCGCGCTATATTTCTGTGCCAAGGTAAGCGGCTTACAAGTATAATTATGTCAGCATCTCATACGTCATTGTTCCTCCGCTCGTCCAACAAGCACTGCAGAACTCGCAACCAATGGTAAACTTTCATCACGCTGGTGACTTCATTCCACATGACTGACTGGAGCAGGGCGATTTGTTTTGACTGTGGCGACAGCCGATTAACAAGTGAGCTCTGCTCGCTCGAGTATGTAAAGCGGCCCGTGCACGTACGAGTCTGGCTCGCTAGGCATCGCAAGTTTGCTCGTTCATTTCAGTATACGAAATGAGTTTATCGAAGCAAGTTGCAGATGCATAAATCGTTCTAGATAAATGTAACGCCTTCGCGAGAGCAAAGAATATAATAGGAAAATGTGGGATATGAACTTGTTGCTAGAAAGATAACTATCCACACATTAAAATTTACTAAACTGATTGAGAGATAATAGTTTTTATGTCTACAGAAACTACGTTAGAATGCCTGATGGAGACATAAGTTTGCCGCAGTCGGTTTGTGCGCCACCTGTCTTGGGCGCGGGAGGTTCTGGGTTAGAATCACAAGTAAGGCATGTGTGTTAGTTTAAGTTAGGCCATAAGTTAATTTGTAAGTTGTCCCGTGATAAGCCTTCAGGTATAACAGCAGGGGACGTCAATAAACCCTTTCCAATCCAATCCAAGATTGCCGCGGAAGCCGACATCTTCTGCAGTTACAGTAAAAACGAATCACAATATAATTTGGCCCGCGCATATCGATACAGGAATCTTCCTCTAGACTTGCCACTCAAGTACGAACCAATAGTAAGCCAGCGGGGAGCCGAACTGAGCCGAGCACCGCCGAAGGCCAAGTTGGCTCGTCGGATGCTGACTGAGCCTGGCTAGTCATAATCCACACACGTAGGCCTACCAGTTTTGGCAAATTCAACCCGGACCCAGCCGGACTCGGGAAACCAGACTCGTACAAGCCGTTCACGGTAGACTGTGCACTGTTGAAAGCCCTGATTACGAGCTACCTGTATGCGCATTGTGCATTCTTCCATCATATGTAAAATTATAATTGTTATGTGCCCGATCACTTTATTCATGCGCCACTCAAGTGAAACTGTTAAATTATTTGAAAGGTAAACATTTTATAAATTTTCTAACGTCTACACTTAAATGCATTAAAAAAACAGAAAGCAAACTGAATAATTTAGGTATCCACAAATATTAACCAAGCACTTTTAATTCAAAGTTAAAAAAGAAACTACTTCCTATCCGTCGTTACAAACTTTACTGGGCGAATGCCACTCGGTGAGCCCGTTAAAATGTGTGCAGGCATGGGCAGTGAGATTTTCCAAAGGTTGATTTCAAAAGTGCTCAGTTTACCGTGAACCGTTTTTGGTGTATGAATCAGTTAAAGGTGTGCGGAGCCTAAACTGGTGTCATCCCACAACACGAAGCGGTAGAGAGCTCAGTGATGGTGCAACTTGTGGCCGACCACAACGAGCGTGGCGTGTCGAGGCTGCTCGTGTGCAGGTGTCTCGCTCGCCGTAAGCGTGTTACGCTTGCTTGTCGGCTTCCCCCGTACGTGAGGGGCTCGCGTGTCCCGCCGGTGCAGCCCACGATAAACGCTCCATAACTCCCGCGGTTAATCACGCACCTCCGGAAACAGCAGACACGAATAGCGCTACACTCGCCTCCACGCCAGGTGTCCTCGCGTTAGGGCGGATCACGCTCCGCCATAGAGGATTTTCACTATTTCTGCCATCATTTACAGTTAGGAATGTTTAACGAAATTTTTCGCACGACATGCCATACATAATAGTTTCTAAAGCTTTATCAAACTATTACCACTCTGCAGCATTAGTTAATTTTTGACTGGTGACTGCCGCCAAGAAATAAGTAATTTTTTTTTGAGGCGGTTACAGAAATGATCCTGGCGACAATGGTCTACCAATACATGTTTTAGAACACGCGCAAAGCAATGCTCTAAGCCTTGTCGATAACCAAAATTAAATATGTAATCTGTAATGCAAGTTAAAGCGAAACTTTAGTAAATCCAATATGGCGGGGCCTAGTCCTCCTTAAGTAACCCGCACTGTGCGCGGCGCCTGCTGCTGTCCTCTGAATGACAGACGTACTGGGTGAAGTGTAGTCATTGCAATTACGACGTTATATCGACGTCTCGTCGATGGCGAGGTCATTAGAGACGGAGCGAGTTGTTCAGAGAAGCAGGAACGGGGAAGGAATCGGCCATGGCATGTAGTAAGGAACCAACCGTCCCAGCATTCTCCTCGACTGATTTTGGCAAACCATTGAAAACCGAAATTAGGATGGCCGGACCGGGATTGGAACCCAGGTTCTCCCGAATACGAGTCCGAAGTTAATCACTACGCCACCTCGCTTGGTATCAACGTAGATGTTTCACTTCGCGTGAATAAAAAGAGTAAGAACTATGTCCTGTAGTAGTAACCTTTTTTCCCCGGACAGTGCGGTATAACTTCTATTTGGCGCGAATAAATAGAACGCGCTAATACTTGTATGTAGTAGGAACTTGATTATTTTGAAGTATGTGAGGGGGCACGTTCATTTCCATCCACTCATGTAAACAGTTCACAGAGTGGCTATGTTTATGCCCGCAAGACAACGTACTGTGTGCAAGGAGTAATGGATAGATGTACGGAACTGTTACGATGTGACAGTTAAACTGTAAAATGTGTACCTACCAGCAATGGAACGCGAGGAAGTGCATTGACTCCGAGAAATCAAAAGGAGATAGATACTACTACGATTTCGCCGACTCTGGTTTTCAAAGTGGAGTGGCGGAGGATTTTCGAACTGAGCTTTTAACTGTTTTTAAAACTATTTGCTGTGTTACGTATTACGTATGATTGGATATGTTTTCTTAGCACAGTACCGAAAGTGTTTTCACAAATGACACAAAAAAAAATTACCACATTGTTCTATGTGTAAATTTACACTTATTTTATCAACAGTATGTGTAATTTTACACCAATGTTTCTAGGAATCCAAAGGCAACTACAAATCTCGGTTGAAAACACAAATATGTTTAGCTTATTTTAGAGTCATGTAGCTGTTTAACTACAGATTTTGAAGAATGTGTAAAATTACACCTACTCTGCTGTTTATACTTCAAGCATGTATTTGTTGTACTACGCGGTAGTTGTATATACACGCTATGTCCCTGTAACCATACATAATATAATGTGTAATTTTACAACAAAAAACTTTGCATACAAGTATGTTAAATCTTTTGCAAAAAGAACCATATGAAAGAATATGAAGTGTATATTTATACGTACAAAGGTTTGGTAATTTGACAGCGTTAATTTAATGTAATTTTACGAAGACGTTAGGGTGTATAAAATTAACATGATGAAATAGTTTAAACATGCAAAACTTTCCATGTATTAAAATAGTCGCTGACGAACTGTACTGGACCGATTTCATGCAATAAAACTTTATCTACATTTACGTGAGCCAAAATAAACATCGCTGGTTGTACCACGAAGCATACGAAACATCTTAATTTCGTCGCGTATCTCAAATGTAACTCTCTTAAGTGAATACATCACAGAAGCATTAGCAATAGTAAAAATGCGTTTGATTAAGGATGTTGCTTGTCACCTGGCTTACCCAACCCTCTAATATCATGGATTTTCATTTTACTTGTGTAATTAAAACATGTTGATTAATTTCACAAAATTATATTAGAACCAAGCGTAAAAACACATCAATATGTAAAATGTAATTTGAAACATTCTGTTGGGTCCACTGGTAAATACACCAACGAGTAGTGTAAAATAAAAATCTAAAATTGTTAGATGTCAAACTACATAACAGTGAGTTGCCACAATTTTGCTCAATTAACACAAGCAATTATAGTATAATTTCAAATTGACAGCTTTGTTTTAGCGCAATAACGTGCAGCTGTGAAAAAACCGAAAACAATATTTGTAGTAGAAGTAAATTATTCAAAGATGCAACTGCAAAAATAAAGCTCTATTCACACATTTAGTTTCGACGTTAGTTTCTTCTTCCCTTGATAACATATTTACGTTAGTAGACTGTAACCTGTTTCATATTGCAAGTGCACGCAACAAATACCAACTGTCAGTGATTAAGAGTTAGTGGGGCCACGTAGCAACACGTTTGTTTCGAGCGGCAACGGCAGTTTTACTACTACCTGGTTTAGTGCAGCAAAATTGCGTTGAATAACGCATATAAATTGTTTCTTTCAACCCTGCCAGTGTAGCTGCACCGTGAGGGAAAACTGATGTATATGCATTACAATGCACAACACCGGCTATACTTTTTATGGTTGAAAGAAACGAAGCTCTTGCTAATGGTAGGTTCACGTTTAGCTATGTATACTATTATTATCAAATACATTTTTTTATCTTTTCTAGTATCTCTCTCTTTCTCTTTCTCTACACACATATATATATATATATATATAGAGAGAGAGAGAAATTGTATATACATATTTTAATATAAACAAGTGACTGCCACATTCTACGGAAACGTTGGTGGCGAATAACGAATGGTAGTTATTTCTTAAGGCTCTATTGAAAGTGCATTGATAAATCAGTGGCGACACAAAAATTAGTATATATGAATTTTTTACTTTATACACATTATAGTAAAAAAAACTGGTTTAACAGTGAGATGTACATGTAGTTACATTTCTACACGTGGCGGAACGATACCCAGTTGGTTATAAGAAGCAACTAAATAGGGTTTTCAAAATTGTTTAATGAAGCCTGCACTAATTTTACCCGCTAGCATTTATCTTCTGTAGCTGATGCATTCATGTAGCGTTCCTTGGAAACGGCAACGCAGTGATTTTNAAATATCAGCGTATTTTGACCATTTGGCTGTTTATTAACGATTATTTACACCTCATGGTGATTGCAGTCTGAAGTGTGATGTCTGTTTCCTTTCAGAGGGTAAAATCAAGAAGGTCTAACATAGCTGTTTTCGAATTTCATTCCGTGAAGCGGAAATAAGATGTTTACAGTTTAACTTGAAGCTACTCTCGGAAGTAGGCCTACTTTATAAATATACTCTTCTCATACACTCTTGCGTTCCTGCGTCCTTGAAGTGGCCAGGAAACACAATGTCTGAAATGCTACGGATTAATTTTTGTAGTGCAACGGATATAATTGGTAAGTTAATGTGACATGTGATGACTGGAAAATGTCATATATAATAATTGTAGCAGTCTTCCCCTTGCAGGGAAATGGAGAACCGCTTAGGATAGGTACTCCCACGGTTGCCCGTTGGAATCGAACACACAATCTGTCGAAAGCAAGTGAGTCGGATAAAACAGGTAAGCAGGTAGGTAGGGCTTAACGTCTCGTCGACAGCGAGGTCATTAGAGACAAAGCAAGTTTCTCAGAGAAGCAGGAACGGGGAAGGAATTGTGGACTGCAGTAAGGAACCATCCCAAAGTTCGCCTGGGGTGACTTTGGGAAACCATAGATAACCGAAGTCAGAATGGCCGGACCTGGGTTCAAACCCAAGTCCTACCGAATGCGAGTCCGAAGATTTACCACTGCGCCACACCTCGCTCAGCCTCGCAAAAGTAAAATTGTCTTCGTGCACGTCAGTGAAGGCATCCTTCGTCCCGGTAACATTCAGCGGTCCTGGCAGACAATGCATTTGAAATTACATGGGGAGCAGTCACTGAGAGAGTAGTGACATTTGGGTTTCATCCTTACGCAACACTGCTTGTTTCCGCCTTTCACTCCGGGCAGACGAGATTGTTTTGCCCTCTCGTCACTCGTTAGGTCTGCATAGGGAGTCGTCTTGTTACGCCCACCGCACAACCCAGAGAGATGGCAAGGGGCCAGTGTGAGCGTGAGATGAGGATACAGGGGAGCCAGGCCAAATACCTTGCATACGGGGAGAGGTGGGGAGGCGGATAGAGAGGGAATCAACAACAAGGTATATTCCGACCCGTAGGTGCCGATTTCACGGGCACTCCACCGTTCGTGAAGGCGTGGGATGGCGGTGGTCCTTGAAGCGTGGTGCATGCGCAATATGTGTCGTATACCAGGCCAATGCAGCCAGTGACACATTACCTGCACGATGCGCACGATGACGCAATAAAGTATGGCCGTCGCTAGTACGCACAATTATAGGCACACTGGAAAATCGCGGAGCTGCGGTGGTGTAGTGATCAGACAACTAGCCTCCCACCTAGGAACACCGGGTTTGATTCCCGGCAGGGTTGCTCCTGCTGGATTTTCGCACATGGGAATAGTGCCGGACGATGCCGCTGGTCGGCGGGTTTTCTCGGGGATCTCCCGTTCCCCTGCCCTTGCATTCCGCCGCTGCTTCATACTCACCTAACAACTTCACCCTTATTGCTCTCAAGATCCTGATATTAAGAGCCGCCCAAATCTCTCCATTCCACTCCACTGGAAAATCGCGAAATGCGTATGTTTGAGCCAACATATTTTCGTTAAAACTCTAGCTAGTGCCTAATTTTATGACTGATGGCCATTTTTTTGGACCCGACTAAGTTCTTTGCAGACCAATCACAAACGTTCTGCTATAGAGTATCAGAATCTTATTGCGAAATGAAACAGTAGCTTCATACAAGCATGACAGCCAGCCCCGAAAGTAAACGGTCTGCATGTTCTGAGTACGTTGAATTCAAGGAAACTGTCACGATTTCCGCTGTAAAATATCGCTTTTGCATATGCCACTGCTTCCGGTAAATTTACCGCATCAACTGCAGGGGTCAAATGCTTCGTGCAATGACGTAACATTTTCATACAGATCACCTTTATTTTGTTTTGAAATATTTATGAAGTAGGCAGACTTTTGGTACACATTCTTCGATTTGTACACTGAGGGGGAGAATTAAGAAATATACCTGCACGTGATACATCTTGCATTGTAAAAATGTACAGGTAAAGTACTTTTTTACGTTAAACTGAATACGAAAGTTCCTTTACGGTATCTTAGTTAAACTACCGGCTTTCACTCTAGGCATACAGCGTATTTGCATATCAGGTTACTGGCCTTATTTCCCGTGGAGTTAAAGTTACTGACGCAAGTTGGCTCACGGGGTACAATGCTGAGGACAGTTGTTTGTTAGGCACAGTCCTGAAAACATGCCACCATAGTGTTATTTCGTTTGCAAATAATTTTCTTCCGTTTTTATTCTTTAAAACACTCTCGTAAGCAATCGATACTCTAATTAGGGGTGATTAATAGTTTTGTTGTTTCGAAACAACAGATACAGGATGAGTGTGAATTCGACCGACAAACTTAGTGGGGAGATTCNTTAATAGTTTTGTTGTTTCGAAACAACAGATACAGGATGAGTGTGAATTCGACCGACAAACTTAGTGGGGAGATTCCTTATGCAAAATTAGGTACATTTTAGAATGTGGACGAAAGTGCATATTACGGGAGGTACGAATACATGAAAATGGACTTTGAGAATGGATTTAATTATAAAATATCAGAAACCACCTGAGATAAAACAAAAATTTCCTGGATATGATTTTGTCGATAGAAGACCTCATACCCCACCACGTTGGGTTTGTAATTATCATCCATCTTCATCAAAAAATTGGAGTTTGCTAAATTCCGATCGCATGTAATTTCGTAATCGTAAGCTTGCATCGTAGTTTGNTAATAGTTTTGTTGTTTCGAAACAACAGATACAGGATGAGTGTGAATTCGACCGACAAACTTAGTGGGGAGATTCATTACGCAAAATTAGGTACATTTTAGAATGTGGACGAAAGTGCATATTACGGGAGGTACGAACACATGAAAATAGACTTTGAGAATGGATTTAATTATAAAATATCAGAAACCACCTGAGATAAAACAAAAATTTCCTGGATATGATTTTGTCGATAGAAGACCTCATACCCCACCACGTTGGGTTTGTAATTATCATCCCTCTTCATCAAAAAATTGGAGTTTGCTAAATTCCGATCGCATGTAATTTCGTAATCGTAAGCTTGCATCGTAGTTTGNTCTTCATCAAAAAATTGGAGTTTGCTAAATTCCGATCGCATGTAATTTCGTAATCGTAAGCTTGCATCGTAGTTTGAGGATCGCTTATGAAAGAGGATGTGTAAATAATAAAAAAAGTTGCGTAAGTAACACACCCCCTGGACAACCGTTCTTCCAAAAACAGCGACTGAAATATCGGAGGGAATTGAGTCCCCTTACCCAACGCCTGTGCGAGTATGCAACACGTCTGCCAGCTGTCGCACACATGCATGGAAATTGGAGCAGGATCAGTGAAAAACGTGCACGAAGTGCGTATCTTTGCATTCTATTTACACATTACACTCACTTACGAGAAAATTTCTATGCAACGGCCTTCATGTTGTACACAATTTCACAACGACGCACCATGGATTGTCGGACACGTCCGAATACACCGTACATGCCAGTAATGTTGCCAGTGTTTTACTGTCTGCAAGTTGAACAGTATGTGGTACAAATATAAAATACCATTTTTTTTTTTCGTGGCCAAAGCCCTTAACACACGGCCTGCACCTAAGGACGCCGCCTAAATGAAGCTGTTTTCCTCGTTTGAGTCTCAGAAGTAGGAGGGGCATAAGGATGATAAGAACGAAAATGTACGAGCTTAGAAAAATGTGATTTTATAAAAATATTTTCTGGGAAAAAGTCGTATACTCAGCACATCTATTTTCTGAGATAAACATAAACGCGTAAACANTTATAAAAATATTTTCTGGGAAAAAGTCGTATACTCAGCACATCTATTTTCTGAGATAAACATAAACGCGTAAACAACGAATGTACAAAAGATATGCCGGGACTACTAACTCTTAAGGCTCAACTTCACCTCTTTTGCAGAAATTCTTCGCTTTCGCGTCATAATTTNGGCTCAACTTCACCTCTTTTGCAGAAATTCTTCGCTTTCGCGTCATAATGTCGGATTAATACCAATTACTGACAATGAACGATTATAGAAAATTCACATATTACGAGTTGTTTATTATTTTTGTTCTTAATTTTAGCCGAGTGTTATCTGCTAGTTGTAAAATGTCAAAAACATATTTATATTTTATCAATAAGTTCCTGCCATTTGCTAGCAAGAAATAACACACAGTGAAAATAAGATACAAAATTATTAAACAATTAGTAAATCGTAAATTTTCTATAATCAAAAATTTCCAACAATACTTCTGAAACTGACATTATGGCACGAAAACGAAGAATTTCTGCAAAAGGGGTGAAGCTGACCCTTAAGGAGGCTGCCTACCTGGTGTTTCAACTGCGCTTAAGTTTTTTTAACCACTTTTTTTTATGAAACCAGTAAACGTGCGCCTAAAATGCTTATCTGCGGGAAGAAAACGCACTTCAGACTAGTCGTGCATGGTACTTTATAGACGTTGGAATCATTATTTTAATGTCCTTCAACATGGCTGAAAACTGCTTTTTCAGATTGCTGTTTCTCAGAATATACTAACTGGATTCATGCGAAACTACAATAAAAAAGTTCGCTGGACTTTGCTACAGTGTCGCTTCCAATAAAATGATACTGTCGCCGCTGAAAGTCCCATAGTTCCAGCGGTACGACCACGAAAACACTGCACGCGAGTTCACAACTTTGCACGTAGAGGCGAAATCGCTTTACATGTGCCGGTCGGCGTAGTCCGTAGCGCTTTATCGATTTTTGCACTCACACACACAGAAACACACCTCTCACTCAGCTGCAGCCACGGCGACTGTCNGCGAGTTCACAACTTTGCACGTAGAGGCGAAATCGCTTTACATGTGCCGGTCGGCGTAGTCCGTAGCGCTTTATCGGATTTCTGCACTCACACACACAGAAACACACCTCTCACTCAGCTGCAGCCACGGCGACTGCCCGCAGACTTGTCGAGGACACGTCCCATCATGACGAGTTACGTGTCTTCAACTGCTGCGCTGGGTAGGTGGGGCTTGACGTCTCGTCGAAAGACGGAACAAGTTGCTTAGAGAAGCAGCATACGAATCGGCCATATGGCCTGTGATAAGGAACCGTTCACAGCATTCGCCTGGAGAGATTTCGGGAAACCACGGAAAACAGAAATCAGAATGGTCGGACTGGGAATCGAACCCGTGTAATAATATTCACGTTTATGTGGGCGAAAGCGTTTGTAACAATAAATTGTTTTATTTCCCTTTTTACTTCAGGCGTAGTTTAGGACACGCCCACGGACTAAGTTAAAATGGTTGAATAGCTTCCAGGCGTAACGATATGCGGACGTTTATCAATAACGTTACAGGATCACGTGCGCCANTTAAAATGGTTGAATAGCTTCCAGGCGTAACGATATGCGGACGTTTATCAATAACGTTACAGGATCACGTGCGCCAGTCAGTAATTGGGCGTCCCGTCGTCGGACATGCCAAAGAAAAAAAAATACGTAGGCAATGTTTAAGAGCTGGTTAAGTCTGTCTTGCTGGTTGCAGGCCACGGAACACAAGTGTCGCCTGCCATGTGGGCCGCTGATCAGAATACAAGCCACAAGCCAGCTGTTCCCGGGCTAACCTCGCCTCGGGCAACGCCAGCGCTACTCTTAGCAAGGTATGGCCCAGGACCGTCTACTTGCTGCGGCGTCCCAACTGTTCCGTTATGGAATCTGCGTCCAAATTCTCAGTCATGCTCACGAGATGAAAAAAAGTGTGGGGAAAGTGTCCTCGAACTCACCACTTTATACAATATCAGCATTAAGTATGAAGAGGGCGATGTAAAATAAGCGAAGCTATTACAGGTTTCCATCACGTTCTTGAAACTAAAGTGCCTGTCAGCTTAGTTGGCAGATGGCGAGCGGGAAGTAACGCACAGTCTATTCGCGGCTTCTTCAAACTTTTTGAATCAAACCTTTGAAAAATCACCCCAACTATGACGTGGTGGGTTGTTTCCTGAATATGTCACGTATCACGCCTTATTTCTGGTTTAATTGAACTTTTACTTCTCTTTTATCTATAAATTCTAATATTTGATTTAAAATTAATATGAATAAAGACAAAGCGAAAATAGGTGTGTTGGTAATGACTAGTAACAAATAGTTCTTATACAAAATATTATTACACCGAGTGCGCGAATGCGGTGCGTTGTCCTTTTGTTGTTTTTTTTTATAGACTTGGTTAATCTTTGTTTGCATGAGGCAGAGGAATATCCTGGAAGTAGAACTTCAGCAGAGCTTCAGAAAAGTTGAAAGTAATCGTGAANGGGGGGGGGGAGGGAGAGGTCACTCCTCACTCGAAGCAAGAAACTGGAGTTTGGTTTGTGGGGAAAAAATGTACATCGATTGTGACGTCGTAAAGGATACTCAAGTGGAACAAATACCTATTAATTTTGGTGGTGCTGACAGTAATTCAAAGAATTCCTCGTCAAGTAACTACAGTTACAAATTATGTGTTGAAAAAGAAGAATAATGCTGTTCAGTAACGGGTGGATTAGCTTGTATTATGGTACAAGTGGAACAATAAAAATATTATATTTAAAATTAAATGTTTGCAGAAAATACACAGGATTTTGTGGCAACTGATACTTAATGGATAGGTTATTCACGGTAAAGTGAGTGCTTTTGAAAGCCCTCTCATTTTGAATAATAGTCAATAACTATATCTTATTTTATCCTTAGAAGTTACCTTCCGAGTGCTGTGGAACACATATACACACTGTGTTTATTACTGATAGCAATATTTATTTTAAAAGGCGGTTACAGGACAAAAAAAAAATGGCTAAAAGGAAAAAGTAACTAGGGCCTTATTGCTTGTGCAAATGTGAGTAATAATGTCTTCTTTTAGAAAGGCTGATGTACTTGGGACAGATGTTTTAATTTACTGATATTTCAGTTGTTCGTGACGTGTCCTGTGGCTCAGATACTTGGAATGTTCGTCTCCCCTCAACATTATCAGCAGACGCCCGGCAAATGATGACGCATCCTTCTTTTTAAGATTTTTTTTGTGTCCGACCGGGTTTATCGTTGTGATAAAAAAATGTCCAGCTTCTTTTTTGACCTGAAAAAAAAAGNATTTTTTTTGTGTCCGACCGGGTTTATCGTTGTGATAAAAAAATGTCCAGCTTCTTTTTTGACCTGAAAAAAAAAGCATCTTTCTAATTATTATTGTGATGTTATTAGCTTTCTACAAAAAAAAACCCTTATAGCTCTGTTGTCAGCGCTCACGTGGTTGATGAAGTAAAAAGGTCTGTTTGTTCTTTGATATACCACGTAAATTATGTTTCCAAAGCTTTTTTTCTTTCGAGTTCTCATTTTTAAAAAAATTGTATTGCAGCGTGCGTATTAACATGTTTTGTTGTGTAAAACAACTGCAAGTTTATTTTCCTGATATTAAGTATTCATATTATATGTTGACTTAATGGATATGTTATTCTATAATATAAATTCAACTTTTAAAAATTGTTTTGGAAATACAAATGATTTCGTGACATTATTTTCAACATCATTAGGACTAAGCTATATGCTGGGAAAAAACCTCATTTTTGTTCTCCATTTCAAATACTTTGTGGCACTAATGAAATTTCTCTTTCCTGTTTATTGATATGTCCTTTTCCAGAGTGAATGTTTTTTGCTTTGAGTGTTTGGTAACCCTACCTTCAACATCCGCCACCCGCCAATTAAGCTGTAGTTTGCTGGCCCGACACAACATATAGTCCGTTCACGGCTACTTCCAACTTTTCTGAAGCCTTGCTAAAGTTCTACTTCCAGGATATTCTTCCGCCGCATGCAACTAAGCTTAAACTAGTCCAGAAAATCACATTAAAGGGACAACGCACGGTATTCGTGCTCACAGAATGTAATAATAATTTTTACCATAAGTACTATTTCTTACTAAGCATTACCAGCACACCTATTTTCTCTATGTTTTTACTCATATGAATTATAAATGAAATATTATAATTAATAAATTAAATGTAGGTAAAATTTCAATTTGACAAAAAATTATACTTTTATGCTAACGGAAGTAGAAAGCGCTTGTGATACATAACGTATTTACTAAACGAGTAAACACTTCATGTTTGGGGTGATTTTCCTAATGTTGGGGTGATTGTCTAAATGTTTGGTTCAAAAAGTGTAAGAAAACCGCGAATAAACTATAGCACTGTAATCGCCTCCATGGATTCGTAGTGCCGTTGTGCAGGAAAACAAGTAACTCTCACGAGGCACACCTCCTTCTCTAAGGCCGTGTCCAATATGACAAATTTGTTATTTTGTAATTTGTCATTTTGTAAGTTTCAATTCGGACGTAGTCGGCAGTTACTGGTTAACACACTCGCGGCAACTCATTTTTACATTAAGAGTGAAAATATTTTTTAAATTTAAACTTAATGATTTAGACGGACGTAATATTTCTACAATCATTACTTAAATGCTACGAATATGTTAATAATTAATAAAATAATTAATTAAGCAATAACGACTTTAAAAAAATGTTGCGAAATACATAAACAAAGCACAACACTTACTTGCTTTTTAAAACATGCCTATTTTATTTTTTGAACAGTTATTTGTTTTTAAAAAATGTTTTAATTACGCATTTGCGTATGTATTTTGAACGTCAGAACCAACATGGCGCTGATTTTGTCATTTTGTATTTTTGTTAACATCTGCTGGATACAAAATACGAAATACCAAATTACCAAATACGTCACCATTTTTATACAAAATTTGCTCACGTAATCATATTGCCAACAAAGTCAGCCATTTCGGACACGGCCTAAGAGAACTTTACAATTCACCTATCTAGTTTGCCGCAAGGAAGGGAATCGTGTTTGTATCTCTTTGAAAGATAGAGTAGCATCTTCTGTTATAGTCTCTTCGCGGTTAATTGAGCACATATTAAAAACCCTACTTAGGATCTACTTCTCTCCTCTTTTGTATTATTATGCTGTATTTAAAGTGAACGTAGCCATAAGTTAGTTCACATTATTCATGCGTTGATCAAATGAAACTCTGAAATTACTATGAACATAAATGTGTAAGTTCGCGCTCTTATGCGCATCAAACAAACAGAAACCATGCCGCTGCAAACTTGACCTTGAATAGTTCTGTCAGAGCTAAGTATGCAGATATGAGTAGTGACTATTTCCAGAAGTTAATTTCAGTTAACNGACCTTGAATAGTTCTGTCAGAGCTAAGTATGCAGATATGAGTAGTGACTATTTCCAGAAGTTAATTTCAGTTAACCTCGAGCAGTCGATATAGTCTACCCGCAGTATCTTCACACTTTTTGAATTAGACCTTTGAAAAATCACCCCAAACGTTTTTATTTCTGTTGGGCAGATANCCGCAGTATCTTCACACTTTTTGAATTAGACCTTTGAAAAATCACCCCAAACGTTTTTATTTCTGTTGGGCAGATAATTCCTTATTTTTTGTTAAATTGAGCTTCTACTTATATTTTATCTGTAAATTATAATATTTCATATATCAATAATGTGTGAATAAAGCCAGAGAGAAAATATGTGTGTCTAGTAAGAAATAGTTCTCATGCAAAACATTATTAAACTGAGTGCGCACAAACGCGGTGTTATGTCGCTTTAGTGTAGTTTTTTATATTAGTTAAGGCGGAGGAANTTATTAAACTGAGTGCGCACAAACGCGGTGTTATGTCGCTTTAGTGTAGTTTTTTATATTAGTTAAGGCGGAGGATTAGCCAGAGAGTAGAACTTTAGTATGGCTTCAGAAAAGTGGGGAGTAACCGTGAATGGACTGTAGTTACTACACGTCCGAAGCAGCACAACGGCGCCACGAACATGCGGAGGCAATAGTAGAGCTAGCATCTGTCGGGACAGGAACCTAAACCCGTGTGCCCCGACGCAATGTTCCGTACAAGATACGGTGGAAACTTCTACTATAACTGTTACCCGAGCCTGCATGTAAGTGGGTATAGATGTTTCTATGAAATAACCTGCCAACGATACTTGCTGCCACACAAGTAAACGCGAATGCCTTTGTTCTCATTTTACTTCTNTTCTATGAAATAACCTGCCAACGATACTTGCTGCCACACAAGTAAACGCGAATGCCTTTGTTCTCATTTTACTTCTGCAATTGTGGTTCTAGGACGACTTCAATCAGTTACAAATTATACAGCATCTATCGGTTAATTCACAGAACCTAATTTTTTTGTTGTGATAACTAGAAATTTTGTGTAAAATAAATACAGATGTTTTCCATAATTTTCCCATAATGATGTTATAGCATCAGTAAATCACATATTCGCTTTTTTTTCTTTATTATTTACTCTGTTCTTGTTCAATGGTATTATCGCTGTTCCCTAAAACAAAACAAAAATCCAACTGTCGTCAGTAGCATACTCCACCGCGCTCTTTCTCTGATTAGCTAAAAATTTCAACACTGTAGATAACCTTCCACAGAAAATTGCGGGCCCTCAATTACGAAAACGTCCATGAAAACGGCCAGCAGTCGGCTAAATCTTCCGTAGAACAATCCATATTAAGAACCATGCAAGCTTGCATGGAGTCTTGCAAGGAAACTTCCATCGTGGCACACGGCCTTTACTTCGTAAAAGCGGACAATTCGCAGAGGCGTCGCTCCTTCAGCCGTATTGCTCGTATTCAGTGGCGTAACCACAGAATATAGCGAAATCCAAATGAGTAAATAGTGCGCAAACGTCCAAAACGCGCCTGGCGAGTTGGGACAGTCCATTGTCGCTACACGAGGGGGTGGGGTTGTTCAGTAGTGAGTCGCGCAGCGCGGTATTTAACCGCGCAGTAGTTGAGAGCGACGGTATCAGTTTGGTACGTATAACGCCAGAAGTGTCACGTGGTTTCTCTTCCTCGAGCTGCAAGTGTTTGGAAGAAGCCTCCCTACGTTCCATCCCACAGAGCTGGGCGGAGATTATTTTCTCATNTAACCGCGCAGTAGTTGAGAGCGACGGTATCAGTTTGGTACGTATAACGCCAGAAGTGTCACGTGGTTTCTCTTCCTCGAGCTGCAAGTGTTTGGAAGAAGCCTCCCTACGTTCCATCCCACAGAGCTGGGCGGAGATTATTTTCTCATTTGAACTTTACCAACCAGTGGCGTGCGGTGAAGTGTTACAAGGTAAGCTGGTGCTTGCTCAGTGCTGCACACACTCGGCGCACGCAGCAGGAACCAGTAACCAGAGTGGAGCCGGGAGAAACAGAATATACTGCGGCCACTCACGAGATAGCGGCGAGGCACCCATTACAATGGCCAATGGTGTTCCGACATTTCGCAGGACAGCGCTCTCACTTTGCTGGCGTGTGCGGCTGGAAATACGAGGCCGCGGTGGAGTAGTGATCAGACTACTCGCCTACCACCTAGGCGAACCGGGTTCGATTCCCGGCGAGGTCACTCCCGGATTTTCGTCCGCGGGAATCCCGCGGGACGATGCCTCTTGTCGGCGGGTTTTCTCGGGGATCTCCCGCTCCTCCCGCCCTTGCATACTCACCTCGCTTCAACCTCATCGGCTCTCAAGACGTCGATGTTAAGAGCCGCCCGAATTTCTCCACTCTCCACTCCACTCCACTTCCGTATACTCAGCTGTTGTGTAGTTGAGTATGGCGACCTGCGAGCTCGCTAATGAATGAGATGTTAGCGTGAGGATGCGCGGAGTTGCTGCTACCTGTTGTGCGTCGGCGAGTTGGGCGCTTGTCGCCCGGGGACCCCGGCCCTCCTGCAGTTTGCGGTAATTAACACAAGTCTCTCCCCCTTCCCCCGGGGCAACACACACACACACACAGAGAGAGAGAGAGAGAGAGAGAGCAGATTGCACTTCGTCATAGCTGCCGACACTGCGCCGCCCGGCATCCACCTGTTCACCCGACCATGCGAACAATACCGCTCTCAAAGAGCCCACGACGCTCCTCCCTCTGCTCTCCTTCTAACTCGCCAGCCAGCTACTGCGTGGCGCTACAATCCAGACGTGCGTGCAGCTCCATCATACGTTAGGCTGGATACAGGGTGTACGCGGTTTCAAAACATTGCTCAGGGATCTACTGTCCTGCCCATTTCGTATTATTTGGAAGAGTTTATAAACTACGCAACAAACGTAAAAAAGCAACGAAGCTACGCAAGAAAATTACTATTATTTATAAACATCGTGCGGCGCAAGACGTTGCTAACATTGAAAAATGAAAATTACAAACAAGTACAAAAGTTTTATTTCCATAATGATTTTTAGTTAACATATTTCTCTTTTTTTTNAAAAATGAAAATTACAAACAAGTACAAAAGTTTTATTTCCATAATGATTTTTAGTTAACATATTTCTCTTTTTTTCAGACATATTTGTTTAGTTAAGGTTACTTCTACAGGCTGAGAAAATCAATGTTAAAAGTTCGGCAAAAAAAAATTTTCGCCACTAGATAAGCGCTAGTGTCGGCAATGTACCATATTTTCTTTATTTTCTATGTTAAAATACAAGATAGTTCTAACAATCATAAATCACATATAAAATAACTTCGTAACTAAGTAAAATCTTTCACTTTTATTATTCGCGTAGTTAAAATTTTTAATTACAAGTTACCTTTTAGAACACTACACACCTAGGAGCGGAAATTATCCCTATTCTAAAGCCTCCCATAAGAAATCTCGTTTTGTTTCCAACCCGAGCGGAATAAACCTTAACCAAGGTTACGTCTATTCGCGGTTTATTCGCACTTTTTTAATCAAACCTTAAAAAAAAACACCCTATGAATGACGTGTTTAGTTACTTCCTAAACATGTCGTGCATCGCAAACGTTTTGTACTTCTGTTAACATAAAAGTACCTTATTTTTTGTTAAATTAAACTCTTACTTTTATATTATCTATAAATGACAATATTTAACTGATGACTATTATGAATAAAGACAGAGGTAATATGTGATTTGGTAATGCCTAGTAAGAAATAGTTCTCAAGCAAAATATAATTACTCTAAGTGCGAACGAATGCGGTGCAGTGGCCCTCTGGTGTGATTTTCCAAACTTTGTTTGCAGGAGGTGGAGGAATATCCTCGAATTATAACTTTAGCAGGGCTTCAAAAAAGTTGGAACCGTGAATGGGCTATAGCTTGCACCACTCAAAATATTGTTTTGGGGCCATTTGGCATTTAAAATACCTTGTTTCTTCGGTAAATTGCAACAAAATAATAATGTGAGTGGTACAAAGTTGCCCCTACAGGTGCAAAGTATCCATGGTTTCTAACACATGTAAAATCAACACTACGGTGGACACGATGACTATTCCTGCGTCGATAAAGTGCCACAGTGAAACTGTTAGAAAAGTAGACATGTTTCTGATATGTTAATTCTTATCCAGTGATCACATATTTAAAACGACGCGACGTTGAAGAAATGGAATAACTGTGCCTGCGTCGCTTCCAACTTTATTAGCAGCATACCAGACTATTAGTGCGTTATAAATATGCATTTACGGGAAATAAAAGCTTTAATAGTTGATTTAAAAAAGCTGAACACATAAAAATGGGAACTAGTATCATTTGTTGTGAAACACAACAGATCTTTGGTGGGGTAAAGGAAGCATTACAAAACTATAGGCTCTTAGTGGGAAAGTGAGCTCTTTTAAAACCCTAATTACTCTTTTCCTATCAGCCATTTTTTTTTATCTTTCCACCACTTTTTAAAATAAATATTGCCATGTAAGTAATAAAACAGAGTGTATATATTTCACCTGACTCGAAAGTTAACGTCTACGACTAAAATAAAATATATTTATTGACTATTATTCGAAATGCGAGGGCTTCCAAAAGTGCTCACTTAACCGTGAATAACCCAGCAGAGATGCTAAGAAACCACATTCTTTGCATCTTGGAAAATACAAAGTTGACTGACAAAGCGATTGCTTTCTGCGGCGATAACTGCGACACTAACTTATACAGGTTTGCAAGAAAAGGCTCCAAGATATATATCTATTTTTTTTTTTTCAATTTAAGACGGGGAATAAATGAGAAAATTCTTGGGATAGGTTGTGCTGCCAACATTGTCCACAGTGCTATACAGACAAGTGCAGATATTTTACTTACTAATGCTGACACAAATATTGTAAGATATTCCAGTATTTTCACGCTTAAGCTGTTAGAGTGGTTGAATTGAAGAGCTTCAGAGTGTTTGTTGATGTCGAATATAAATAGGTATTAGAAGTGTAAAAACAATACGGCTTTCATTACAACCAGCAGTAGATATAGTAATTGATATGTACGAAGACCTTAAATCCTGTTTTCTCTCGCAGGCGAAGTGTCCTAAGCTACTAAAAGACTTCTTCGGCAATCCACAGTCACTACTTTGGCTTCATTTGATCAAATAATCTCCTTTATTAGCGATCGTGAATGTACAGAGACTGCAAACAGTTTTTATGACACATTCCTACAATACGTGGAGAACTGGGCACTACCCTTTGATAAACTCAAAGAACTTCAGTGGGTTCAGCTGACAGTCCTCCGTCGTGGAACCAGATTCAAAAGTGTGCGCAGTGGATTGTAGAAATCGACAGTGAATTAGAAAAATAATAGACGAATATCAACTTATTTGATGAAATAGGAATTGTACAAATCATTCTTGAAGTGAAAAGTGAATTTTGGAAAAATATTGGAAAAGCAATTGAAATTAAGTGGGTTGATATTTTTAGTGTTATGCACAGTAAAAATATTGAATTTAAGAGTATTGTGTGTCTTGAAATCTTTGCTTCGGCGATTACAGGAACGAATGCAGTGTTAGAGAGAGAGAGAGAGAGAGAGAGAGTGTGTGTGTGTGTGTGTGTTTTCAATTGTCAAGTGTATGTGGTCAGATAAGAAGAATATGTTCAATGTTGAAACTGTTATGGCTATGGCCATTGTCAAAACACATTTCCGTGATGTATCTCGCAAGAGTTTCTATATATTTATGTAAGAACCCCCAAACCTATTGCTGGAAATACAGAACTCACAGAAATATCAAAGAAATACAGGTTCAGATACCGTATGATGTGGTGAAACGTAGATAAGATTTCTTGGGCAAAGATTTAATTTGATAACATTTTCTAAATCTATTTGTTAAGTTATCCTGTTACCCAGTTACCATATAAATATTTAAGAATAAGTTTGAGAGTGACTGTAGTGATCATGTGATTTAAGAATTGTTTTAAATTGAATATAAATATTATACGACAATGCCCTATTTACAGGATTTGCTTTTTGGATAATCTGCCTGACTGTCCTTTTTTTTTTTTTTTTATCTTCGAAATCTGGTTACCCTATCTTACATACATATGTACACTTATACATACAACTGCACAGAAATACATAAAAATAATCACTGATTCATAATTTTTTAGCATACGCAAACAGTAAAATCAACACACATACTATCTAGCTGTTTTACTCCAATAAAAACATTTTAACTAAAAAAAAATGCGAAAGTCGATGCTTTACTGCGTAGCCAGTCATCCTGTATCCCGACAGTGCCATCCACAGAAGGCAGTCGAGCTACAGCGGCACAGCTAGCAACTGTTTTGGTGTAAACAGAAGCTCAGTAACGATAGGATGGACGTGTTTTCATATTCAAAGAGGGGTGAAGAGAGAAGTGGAAAAGTAACTTCTTTATCTTGTGCTTTCTGGCTACCTTTCCTACGCCATAGTTCAAATGTTGGCTTAACTACTTGATTATGACAGCCACACTCGGACGATACGAACATTTTGGTGGAATTTCCATATTGAATGGCTACATTATGGGAGCTCATGGTCCACCTGGCCCATCCTTTAGGCACGCCTGTGTTTACGGTTACTTCCTACTTTTCTGAAGCCTTGCTTAAGCTTTACTTTCGGGTTGGCAGCTATTTATCCTTCAGTCACTTGTAAACAAACGCACGGCCATGTGACTACCACGTGCTCAAATGCCAAATACTTTGCTTACATTTTTTAACTGGGATTCAATCACGAAAACTTTTCGTGCTAATGTAGCCCCTAGTGGCGTATGTACTGGTGGTTGCCTCATACAGTGACGTCACACCTGAAACCCTTAGGTTAAGTCATCGGACAGATGTCTAAAACTTCTAGGAAAATAGTAAATATATTTTTTGTTACTGAAATTAGATAATTTTCTCAATATAATTTTTTTCTTTTTTTTCCACATTAAATAAGCCTGTTATAAGAAAATGTTGCAGAGAAGTTGATTTTCCAGACAAAACCAACGAAGAATATTTCGTAGGCGTACTATCCTGTTGGGCACGACACGGGATTGTAGCGTTTAACACTCTGGGAAGCTGCCGACGTAACATTACGTCGCCTGAACTCAACTGCGTTGTATGGAGTTTGCTGTAACTTTACGACATCTGCATTGTTTGCACACACTGGCGATGAAATACTTCTTCACCAGCAGTGTTGATAAGGTTCTCTGCAACGTAATATTACGTCATCAGCACACAACGTGTACATTACTTAAATAAACATGATGGATTGCACATTATAATACGTAGGAAAAAAACACTTGATTGGGACACTTTAAACTCGGCATTATACTGGTCGACAGCTGACTAAGCATGAAGTATCAAGGTAGAATGACACAGCATGAACTGGAACATTCTTGAAACAAGATGGCCGATGTTGACTTGGAATGAAAGAGCATGAACTGGAACATTCTTGAAACAAGATGGCCGATGTTGACTTGGAATGAAAGAGCATGAACTGGAACATTCTTGAAACAAGATGGCCGATGTTGACTTGGAATGAAAGAGCATGAACTGGAACATTCTTGAAACAAGATGGCCGATGTTGACTTGGAATGAAAGAGCATGAACTAGAAAATTTTAGAAACAAGATGGCAGTATGGAATGACTAAACATGAAGTATCAAGGTAGAATGATAGAGTATGAACTGAAAAATTCTGGAACAAGGTCATGCTATTTTTAGACTGAGTGACTCATGAAAATTTTGGTAAGAAAACTTTTTGTAGGAAATTTTGCAGATTTAGAGGGAAATTCGGGAAATTTCGAGGGAAATTCTAGAAACTTTCAATGTTTTTCCAGTAAAATGGGAAATTTTGATGTCAAAGGTCAAGGTCAAGTGTCAGTCTACTTGTCCACTGCCAGATGCCATATGGCTCCGGGGCTCCGAACCCCCAACCCCCTGATCGAGCTCTCTCATTTTCTATCTACTTAAGTAATGTACGTTTATTCATCAAATGCTGCGAGTGGTGATAAAAAACTGAAGTATTGCTGAACGTAGCAAATATTTTTGGAAACACTTAGGCCTAAGTACCACTTTTAAACTGATTTGGAAACTATGTGTAACGGCATACGGGTAGTATTNTTTTGGAAACACTTAGGCCTAAGTACCACTTTTAAACTGATTTGGAAACTATGTGTAACGGCATACGGGTAGTATTTTCCCTTAGCCTAAGTAACGTCGAACTGATCATTTTACACTTTCTCGGTGTTGTACGTCAGATCAGTAAAAAACAGACTGGAAGTGTGATCGAGATTGTTTAAATATGTTATATATAAGTTGTGTTGCAAGTAGAACGTAAATTGGAAGAAACCTTCCCTTAAGAAACGTTAGCAGTGTCCCCTGAATTTTACGACACCGGTTCTTATAAAGTCTTAATGCCAGTTCAGAACACTAGAGTTTTTGATGTCTTGAACTAATACGGCATTAACTCAACGTCACGTTAGGAACACGATGAGTTTATCACCGGCCAAGAGTGAATAAATCACAGCGACGCGTGATACGTTACCGGGTTATCAACCAGCCTTTGCAGTCCTTTTGGCGTTCGGAAGCACAACTTGTGGATAAGACATACTGAGATCAGTACTTCCAGTTGTGTAGCTGCAATTTATCTCATTTTTGTAAGAAAGTAGTGGTTATTTATTTTTATGGCCATTCACGAAATACCGTGACAGGCTATCGAAGGAAAAAATTAAGGTAATAAAANTAGTGGTTATTTATTTTTATGGCCATTCACGAAATACCGTGACAGGCTATCGAAGGAAAAAATTAAGGTAATAAAATATTTTAAAACAACGATATACCCACACCGGGTTGAAATCATGACATCTAGTGCGGTGATCATACATAACAAATGAAACATATTTTNAGTGCGGTGATCATACATAACAAATGAAACATATTTTATCATCGGTAAATTTCAGAATGATACAAATGCCCACGTTTATGTGCAAAATTCTAGACATAATTTTTGTTGCATTTGTAACGTTGCTTGTGACGTAGGACAAAATAAAGAAATAAAATATACTTACATTCACATACTGGATACTCCAATTTTTATAGCAGCTAGGGTTGTTGGTGATGTGTAATAGCTTATAAAGATACAAAGGATGTTATTCCGGAAGAACTTTTATAATTGTGCACAGTAAAATTCTACTAACTTCTAATTTTTTTTTTAAATTTTTTTTTTTTTAAATTTTAGAACCGAGATGTTAGTAATTCATGGTGGAAATACTGGATTGCGTTCAAAGTATTTGCGATACAAATCCTTTTGTTCTGAATATCACGATATTAGATGTCTTCAGAATTTTTGTCGGTAGATTGGACATAGGGGCAAGCTAAAATAACTGTTACGATAGTGACATAAAATTCTTTCATCAACCACAATGCTCTCAATAAAAAAAAAGAATATTCTTAATATATGGATAATTTGTACGTTTTGTGTATAAATTGTGAAATAAGTACCATCGTAAGAATGGGAACTACAATGTAATGTTATAATAAAATAATACATTTGAGAAATTATTTTCGCTAACATTTAACTTATTTCGAAATTACAGTATTATTTATATAAGGACAAGTCCTAAATTGCTGTAGTTCACGTCTGACTAAAATTTTGGGGGCGTGCAACCTGTCAAGCCGTAGAAACAGGCGATATTGGTTTCCACTGGAATAAAACTCCGTGTTTTTAAAATAACAAGTTTCGTGTATTGAAATGACAACTAAAGGACTGTTTATGCACATAACATATCATAAAGTACTTAACTGGCAACTACATAGGCCGCCTTTAAATAAATGCCAATTTTAATTTTACAGTTAACTAACAGTTACATTTGTGTTTAGTGCATAAGTCAAACACTTTAATTTAGATTTTGAAAAATGTGTAATAATACTATAAGTAATTAATGTGACACATATTGATCTAAACCAATAAGAATTACCCGTGTAAGCAACTTTGTTCATAAAGTGATGTCGAAGTAATTAATTGTGCCTGATGGACTTCAGGCAACATAAATATGGCTACCAATAGATTTTCTCTGTAGGAATCTTTACAAGACGATTATTTCAAGTTTACAAGAACGTTTTAATGATTCATATACCGAAAATTCAACTTATGTCTCAAACGTATTTTATTCAAGTATTAAATCTGTCAATCAAATCATATCTGTGCTTTTGTGATGCACATTCTAACGTAGCTTCTGCCGAACCCTTTGGAAGATACCTGGAAGTTACCTAAAGTGTATAAGCTGCTATGACAATTCTTCTCACAAGATCATCTGCTGACTAGTGGGGTTTTATAAACGGGATATTTTATGGAACCTGAAAGGAAGATGTCCGACGGTGTGCAGCCTGGGGATCAAGGAGGTCATGCTACTAGCTGCTACTTCACCCAGTTAAGTAGGGGAGACCGAGGAGAGTTGTGACAGAGGTGAGTTGTGACAAAGCCGATTTCTCAGAACTTATGGTAGTTAGCGAGCTGGCAACGTCGCACGTCTCATTCGTTGTCGACCCCCCGCTTGACGCAGTGCGCGCCGGTGACCTGTGCGGGACGGTATTCTGTTTACGACGTCAGCTCGGAAGAAAATGCCAAAAGTAAGTTTGTAACCAACATTTGTATATCGTATTAATTGATACGTATTAGGATAATTGCAATGCAATATTACACCTTTCAAGCATTGCCTATTTAACTGTTAAAATGTGGCATTGCTTATCTAAATTCAATTCGTGTTTAGAGGTTATAAGCATGAGTTGGCTAAAGCGCGGGTTTTGCGCACCTAGGCGAGTTGTGACAAGCTGTCACAACTCTCCTCGGTATACTCACAACTAGTTTGTTTTGGTTGTAAACGTATTGTTTGATGTGGCTTTGCATACAGAGGGCTTATTTTATTGTTTTAGGATGCCTAACCAATACGTGCGGAAGACGAACAGGGGCTTGGCCAGTATAGACATTTACGAACTAGCCTATGAAGAGGTGACTTTACAAGGGCAGAGCCTTCGAACTGCATGTCACTGTCTCGATTTATAAAAAAGAAAACATCTGTAGAACAAAATCCAGCACTGAAACCTATATTTGTAGGGTACCAAAGTCAGACAATTTTTACCGACGAGGAAGAAAAGACTTTATGCCAATATTTGTTGACTTGCGCTGCTTCCAATTATGGAATGATAACAAAAGAAACAAGACGCTTGGCCTTCAGGTTAGCAAATGAGCATAACAAAAATATTTCAAAGTCGTGGTATGAAAATTAAATGGCGGGTGAAGTATGGCTTAAATTATTTATGAAACGTCATCCAATCTTGTTCTTAAGGTTACCTCAGGCAACAAGCATAGCTCGCGCTACGAGCTTTAATAAAACCAATGTGAGTGCATTGCTTGACAATTATGCAGGCATATTAAGAAAGTATTCACTTGATGCTAAAGATATATGGAACATGGGACGACGAGACCGGGATAACAACGGTTCAATAACCGGACAGAATTATTGCGCGACGGGGAGAAAAGCACGTCAGCGCCATGACATCGGCAGAGAGAGGAACTCTAGTGACACTGGCTTATATAACGCTCAGTGTTTTTGTCTTGATCTCATAATATGTGCCAATAATTGTTGTATTAAATTAAATGATTATAATGATTTCATAAGACTGTTATTGTAGTTTGCAGTATGTACCAAAGATCGAATAAAAAGGTACAAATTGTGTTCACATGTCGTTTTACTTATATTACTCATTTTAATCACCAACGATAGCATTACAATTAAAGTTTCTTCCATAAAATCCTCAAATGTACGTCTGTCACAACTCGCCTTAGCCTCTGTCACAACTTACCTCGGTCGTAGGAGAGTTGTGACACTAGACTGTGTGTGGGTTTTTAATTTGTTTCTCACGAATTATAACTAGTTGTTTTACTTTGAGACTTGATTCCCATAGTTTAAAAGGCAAAGTCCCTTGAGTTAATAGAACTCTGATATTGAACTATAACTGAGTATGATATGCTAGGAAACGTACAAAATGTCACAACACTCCTCGGTCTCCCCTACCTCTGAAAGAGTTTTAGATTCTTGCGGACAACAACAGTGAAGTGTTATGAAACTCCACTGCGCTTGTACCACACTTGGCCATGCACTTTTTCCAATGAACATCTTGTAAGAGCTCCGGCAACATCTCATGAACAAAAGCAAGTTACATATGTCCAATGAAGTGGGGAGACAAAACATAGAGGCCAACTAAAGGGTCGTTAACAATCTCAGCCCACACAATAATGAAAAATCGATGCTGGGAATGTATTCTTATCGGATTGGTCTCTCCCATTACTTGGCTGTTCCTCGAGTTGTAGTAGCCTTCGTTCGTGAATGTGGTCCCATCTCTGAATAGGATGCGACATTGAAACAGACGGACTGCAG
>NQII01003193.1:5882-45481 GCA_002778355.1 Clitarchus hookeri
GTTGTGGGCCAGCATCGCTCTAAAATTCCTAAACTGTCACACGACAACTTACTGAATGTTATTTCTTTTTCTTATGAATTTGGGATGAGGAAAAAAATTTGGTGCAATTTACAAGTTCTTTTAAGATGAAATGATCGTCATAGCCAAGATTATGTAACATTACTGGTAGTTTTTTTAGGGCGATGGAAAAGCATATTGCATTAATTGCAGGTCGGCCCAATATAATTGCCGGTAAGGTGGTCATGGTCATGGACTTTGGTGTTCTTCTTCGTGAAGGATGTGGAGCAGTAGCAAAGGTGTTGGCCAGATAATATGCAGACCTTTCATTAGGTGTCAGTTGTCTTATTGGTTCTGATGCACTATATATCTCTTGAACCTCTTCAGCGATTTTCACAATGTCAGACATATAGTTTTTGGCTTCATTTTCTTATTTGTATGTAATAGGCTTTGCATTAATAGGATTTGCATTCAAACCTGAGGTTTTTGATGCTGGTGTGACACTGTTATCTACACAGATGTCAATTCCATAACTGTACAGCTCATATTTCTGGTAGGCCATTATGTATGATTGCTTGGGGTCAGGTTCACATGATGTAACATGCTTCAGCATGGCTTCAAAATCTACATATATTACTATTGGAAGCTTAGCGATATTTTGATTAATTCTTAAATTTCATAGCTTGAGGCATGTTGTTCGATGTTGACTGAGGCATTTATATTCTCACAGGAGCATGAGGCTTATAATATTTTAAGTGCTGTTCAAAAGTTTCCTCTACAGTGAGGCCAGTAATGAGTGGAATATCATGATAGTATGTGAAGCACCTTTTGCATACCTATATAGATTCATTACGCCATGTCAGCTGTGAATGTATCATGCAAGATAAATCGGCAATTGAGGTGTAGTGGTCGCTGCTCCCATCAGATAGTAGTAGCAAGTCGAAATGTTCAGGTTTTTCTTTTTTTGCATATATATATATATGGGCACCAGCTTCTCATCTTCGAGCAAATAAATGTTCACAGAAACCCCAGGGTTATTTATCTCGAACATATGTACTTGGCTAAGAGGCATGAAGAACTCAAGTCCACTTAAATTAAATTTGTCTTCCAAGCCGTAATATTTCTTGAGACATTCTGGGTGTGCTCCTTCTACGAATCTTGACAGGGTAGTCCACTTAAAGCATCCTTGATCTTTTTTCTGGGGATAAATTCCTCCCTTCCTAGCTTTGATACTTGTTGGCAAATCGATGTAGGCTGAAGCTCTAAGTGGATCAAGCTTATTGATCCCTATCTGAAGACATTATACAGAAGCGAGGGTCCAACCACTTCCCTTTCCCTGGTACTCTTCACCCCTTGCAGATATTTTCGATGGTAGTCATCTCAACATCTTCAATACCATCTAAATTGTGCAGAGGTATATTTTTTTTGACTTGAAAGCACTATGGTAATCTTGGTTGTCATGCGGCTCCGGCTTACCATAAATACAATCCAACTATACGTTAAATTTGATGGCTCCTTGTGTTTACAATTCCAGAGTCAACTGATTGATAATGCTCTCTTTCATATCATTCAGGTATGTACATATTTTGCTCGTTGTAGTGAATGTATGCAATGAGAGTCTTCAAATTATGGTTGAAGGCTGTCTCTGACAACACAAACCCATTATCATTAGGTTCGCCAGCCCCAATAACTACTCTACGATGGCGAGAACTGCTCTCTGATGAAACCAGACGAGCCGGAACAGATGGACTGGTTTGTGGGTCAACATGTCAATGCTTCGCTGGTGTGGCAGTGGGACCATTAAATTTGTTACTGAGCGCCCGCATATTGTCAGATATGGTAAATTGCTTCCCACATTTATCACATTCTAAGGTTTCCCTTTCTGGGTTCAACCAGCAGCTATGCCTGTGCCTTCTTGCATTGTCAGTGCGGGCGAAATTCTCGTTGCAGAATTTGCATCTAGTAGCTGCCTTCTACTGGATTTGACAAGTGCAGCTTCATATGTGTTTGACCATTCCGTCCTTGCGAGCGTTTGACACCTCACACTTGTCACATACATGCTGCTCTGCCCTGAAGAGGTTGAGCCTACAATTTCTCTCGTGATGGAGTCTATTCCAACGATCAGTAAACAGTTGATCACAGAAACCACACTACAGCACTGGTGGAGACATAGTACTTACCACAGACAAAGAAGCGGAAGAAGCCTTTGAAAGAAAGACACGAAAGACTCATCGAAACCAGATACCTTGCCGTCCATGATCTGTGTTGTAGGAAGAGTCACCTACACAGGCACAAAACACATTTAATAATTCTTACAAGCAAATATAATGATAGGATGGGATATTGGGACAATGTGGGGGTAGGTAGTAATAAAATATAACATTGGAACATGAAAGTCATACCAGAAGAAGAAGAAAAAAATGTTTGATGTACTGAGATAGCAACGATAAGCTACACTGCTAGCGTCCTTCATACGACTCCTCGATTTTGCTTAGAGAGAGGGAATTGAGACAAGCGAACCGTAAAGGATGTCTCCTGGACAAACACATTCCACATTGATTAGTTTCTTAAAAAACAAATCACAGAAAAGCAGTTAAAAATTCAGTTGAAACAAATACTCACTTCAAANACATTGATTAGTTTCTTAAAAAACAAATCACAGAAAAGCAGTTAAAAATTCAGTTGAAACAAATACTCACTTCAAAGGAATATAAGTCTAGCGGTATATGACTGCCACCCCACACATAGCTGCAGTTGGTCGACGGGCCACGCACGAATTGATGGAGGGACTCGAATATTGGCTCAGCAAATCCCTAGGGACAGCAAAACCATCTAGTACCTTCATTTCACAAAATTACAATCAAGCAGCCCCTAAAACGTTAGCCACATTTGGCTCAAATAATGTGAATTCAAAATAAAAAACTCTAATCATTAGTGTGTGCATGGTCTATCATATTATACATCGCATCTGATATTGAAACCAACACCATTTATCATCATAATCACACATTCGAAATACCAGTTTCCTTCCACTTACACAAATATTAATACACTACANACCAACACCATTTATCATCATAATCACACATTCGAAATACCAGTTTCCTTCCACTTACACAAATATTAATACACTATATTTGATTCCAACCTGGTTTAGTGCAGGTGAATAGCTATGATATTACATGGCTAGTGGACATACTATGTAATTAAATGCATGGTTGGAAATGCAAAACAAAAAAAAAAGTCAGTGAACTGTTATTTTTTTTTTAGCAGTACAACTAAAAAATAATATTACTAGTATATTTAAAATGTATTATATGGTAGACAAATCAATTTTAGGATGTCTGATATGTTTTTAACATTAACTGGTACGAAAATTAACAGTTTTACTTTAAACATCGTATACAAGCAGTCGGGTGTCTTCTTTTCTACTAACCATATTTTCAAGCGGCTTTTACAGTGAGTAAATACAGACTACGAAATTCCCCGACACTTATCTTGTAGAAAACGTTTTGAACTGTAAAAGGCAATAAACTTTACTCACACTGGATAGGGTTTCCAGACCAAAAAAATTGTTGTATTGACAAGGACGCAATCACATATAAATAATGATGTATTTTATTTACAGCAACCGTCAGCTAGTCGTAAGAAGATGGCAAGAACAGAAGACTGCACTTCAGCCCAGAATTGGTGAGAGGACAGAAGATGATTTTGTGAAAAACCAACTACAAGAAAAATTATTATTGTGTACAAACAAAGATTTATTTAATACAATTTTTATCAGAACATGATTGTTTTATTTTTATGTATATTAGCTACTCATATCTGCATGCCTACTTCCTGGTCTGAGGTCTAATATACATACCCATGCCTATATTGTCTCTAATTTATATTAATAATAAGTTCAGAGCACAGGTTATAATAATAAAACAATGAAAAGTTATTTTCAGTGTCTTGGCAAATTGCCTGCTGCAGGAGTAACATAACAAACATATCTGACACATACCTCTCGTATAGACATACCCATGCCTATAACATTTGGGAAAATAATAATTTCCATATATACATGTTTTACGTACACATCATTTAAGCCTGTGCTAGCACCCATGCATGTCTATAAACAATATGTCGAGATGGAATGACAGAGCATGAAGTGAAACATCCTTGAAACAAGGTGGTAGAATGGAATGACAGAACATGACTGGGAAAATTCTAGAAACAAAATGGTGGCATGGGATGACAGAGCATGAAGTAGAATGACACAGCATGAACTGGAACATTCTTGAAACATGTCATGCGATTTTAAGATTGAATGACTCATAACATTTTGGGTAAGGAAACTTTTTGCAGGAAATTTTGCAGATATGGAGGGAAAATCGAGACATTTTGAAGGAAATTCTAGGAATTTTGAATGTTTTTCAGAGAAAACAGGAAACTTTGAGGTTTGGGTCAAGGTCAATGTCAAAGGTCATCCAAAATGGTGGCCTGTCCTCTAGTCCGCTGCCAGTTGCTATGTCCATCCGAGTGTCCGAATCCTTACTCCTGTCCCAGTTCCCCCATATCTATCTACTGGTAAACTATGGGATTTTTGTGCGCTGACAGAAAGCTCGTATGATATTATTAGTTGCCATATAGAAGGACGAGTATTCGCGGCTAAGTGTCAAGCGACACGACCCAGTTGCAAGGTGCCGAGACATCACATTCCCGCATCAGCACTTCTCCGTGGCTCGAACGCCGCTGTGTTGCAAAAAGGCGTGCCAACGCACGCCACACAATTGTTTACCCTTGCCCAATTAAAAATGTATTTGTATTGTTCTAATTTTAAGATCCTACNTATTTGTATTGTTCTAATTTGAAGATCTTACACTCCCGATATTCTCATTCACTTCCCACAATCCATTGCCATACTGACACGGGGCAGAATGAATTCCGTTGGGTTCACGCAGTTCTGTGATCCGACGACTTAGCCAATCCTCGTGGCTTTCGGACGTGCGATAGACACGTCGTGCCAGTCAAACTGTATTGTTTGATGCGCAGACTGCTAAACCTGACGCGAGAAGGAATAATTGTGTGCAATGTCAAGGGCATTTAACGAAATGGGAATAGTGCCCGAGACACACACTTACTTCGACTGTGACCTCCACTCACGGTTTACCCACATCCACCCAATTGTCAGGAGTACTTACTCAGGAGGTCAAACTTTTTCTGGGTCTCTGGCGGAGCGGTGATCTGACCAGAGGGGCCTGTCTACTGCGCTCTACTCTCCTTGAAAGAGTTTCAGGCAGTAAAGGCGCAATCTAGATGCGTTGAACTTTTGCTGTGGGGATCCTTCTATGCTACACAGTGCGAAAGTGTCACACGATGGCACTTTCTTTACCTCCCTGGTGTAAGTAATTGAGTGCAGATTTCCCCAATCCCCGCATGCTACTCGTTTGTGTGTGGCAGTATATTATGGTTAGATTTATTTATACCTTCTTTTCCTCTCTACTACTATCTTAACTTTTTAATAATCAATGTCATTATGTTCTACTTATACTATGTGTTGGTGTCCAGCGTTCTCATTAACATCTTAATAATTAAGAGTTTTATCCGCGCACACAGCTTACTGCAGTAAATTGTCTTCAGAAAGACAAAATATTATATGGAAATATGTACTTATATAACGGTCCCTATTTGTAGACATTGGCTAAAAAACCGTAACGTAACAGAATAATTATAACACAAGTTATCATACAAACATATTACAAAAACAAATCTTAAGTAACAATGACCATTCACAAATAATGTACAAGGTCGGACACACACACACACACACACATATATATATATATAATACACCCAGAAATTTTATAATACATGAGAATTAAGGTAAAAATACAATTATATTACTATATAAAATTTTTTTACAAATAATGTTAGTCCCCATTAACATTAGGGCCATTTTATTCCTTTAAGGCAAAACTGTCAATAAAGTGTATAGACAAACTGTGAATGCACTATGTTGATACATTTCCTTGCAAGTTTCAGGTCAACGGTACTACACGTTTTCCATGTCAACAGTAACCAGCAGTCACAACAAACCCCCTTATCTAAAGTTCCTCCGGAGGTTGGCGCAAGCAACGCCCACGAGAACACCTGTCCTGACGTCACGCGCAACAACCTCAGCACTGCGCACACAGCTGTCAGAACTAGACGTTACATTATTTACAGGTAAACAGTGTTCTACACACCACGTACACTGCACTCTGCAGGTAACAGTAACATGAATATAACAACCTTTGCTTTACTCAAAAGTTCCAACATAACACAAATCATCAATTAAATGAACATTTTATATTATAACTCATACAAGGCCTCCAGTAAGTATCAATCTTTGCAAACTATATAGTCTAACTGAAAAAAAACCTTTCAAAGCAATTTTTTATTTCAACAGAATTTTGAATTTTATTTCTTGCAACAACACATAATACGTGCACCTAAAATAAAACAGTACATATTTCAATGTTTGTAACAATATCAAATATCGGTACAAAAAATAATTTTTCAAATATTATAAACTTAATTACTTTCACAAAAGGAATACTGTATTGTATACATAACTTTCATAACATAAAAACGTCTCACATATAATATCACATTGAAGAATGGCCATAGTAGAAAAAAAAATGTTATTAGGAAGTAAATTTTGACATTTGTAGTAGTGGCGATTATAATTCTTGTGTGTAAAATGCAATACATACTCTAAGTAGATATCATTATCTTATTATTACTGATACATTTTATTGTAAAAATTGTTAATATTTCTGTAAAATTTGTTTTTGCCGTTTTTAAAAACTACTTGTATAATTTAGAATACATGTCATAACATTGTTAGTTTAAGTATACCCTTCACCCCACCCCCCTTTTAAGTATTGAAACGTAGTAGAAAAGCAGTTGCAATATTTCTTTATTTTTGAAAATTATGAAAGTTCCAATTATTAACTAAATAACATTCTACGTTTTTATACCATCCCATTAGTATCCTACCACCGTGACGTCACATACAATTTTAGTATGTAACATTCTCCTATCACATCACTATTTTTGTCAGTGCTCTAACATGTATTAATTTTTCAGCAAGTATATTTTCTGTACAAACAAAACACAATAATTATTGTAACAGGGAGAGCAGTTAATTTTAACAATACAATTTCTTTATAGTTTAAATTACTCTTTTTCACTATAATAATCAATGTAAAACATTGTATTACAGTTTCATTCTTTACAAGAATTACTGTATCAAAAGATCCACGCCACGTAGTGCTTAGGGACTCGCAACCTCAAGAAAGGCTGACGCGTTCGGTCCCACCCGGAGTGGTCTGCCGCGCTCTTGCGTGGAATACACTTTGCACACCCCAGCGGAAATGCAAGTTCAAGGCCCGCACGGCCTCGGTAAACCCACAGCACAGCATTTGTAAGGCCTACCTTGCCCGAGGACTGCACTAAAGCTATTGGCAGTTCCTGATACCTAACTTATCCGTCTACTATAATTCCTTTCTAAAATTTTCCTACCGTAGCGAAGAGGACTTTACCCCGATAGATATTCCAACTGCCAGAAGATGAACCACGGAAATACAAAATTATCTTTCACTACCCCCATGGATTCTAGGGCGAGATGAGGGCATCTCGCTGTCGAACATTGCGGTAGATGTTATGAAGTGATCAGGTCTTAGCTGAATGGCCTGCTTATCGAACCTGCAAACTTTGACGCAGGGTACGAACGTGATTGCAATAACACCTTGCGAAAGAGAGTTGCAGAAACCCCCTCCACCGGCCAGTAAACAGGTCCGAAAATATTCAACAACGCGCCCGATATGGGCCAATGTAACACTGGGAGCGGCGTCTTCTGTCATCGGGGCAGCTGACCAAGAATACGTGGATATGGGTGTGTCTGGCCGTCGTTAACCGCCTCCGAGAATGAGCCTCAAGCGTCATGATAAAGGTGGGGACTTTCCAATTAGATTTTAATAGTAATGGTGTGAGGTAATAATACATAATTTAATTAATTAGCATCTTGGTATTCTATTTAAGCTCCCCGTTCAATAGTCACGTAAATAGTTATTGTATAATCCTTATGTATAATGCATTGACTTAAAAGCTAATTCGTAACCCGGGGTTTTCACGTATCCTATGAAATAACGTGTATGAGACTTCATAACTGTATGCTTGGATTTATATCTTTCCTCAGCGATGTTTGGAAATTAGACTTACAATATTTGAACGACAGTCAGCAAACCAGAAATGAAGGTTGAAAGTAGCGACGAAATGAGACAGCTACCTTCAGTTTCAACTTGATGAATTTACAAACGATTACGTGTCTATTCAAATTATTGAATGATGAATTGTGCAGATTATAACAATTTAAGTTAGCCGAACAATATTATTTCACGTAAAACTTCATACCAGTTTATCGAAAACCCTGAGTGGGCGAATTCTTTCGCTAATATTTAATCACACGTTTAAGTCGAGAAGGTAAGTAATTGAAAATAACTTTGTAGTATTTAAACGGCGCAGAAAATTACATGAGAGTAATTCGTTTTTGAATCACTTTTTTAATACCCGTTGGTGATTAGGTAGGACTTAACATCGTGTCAACAGCGAGGTCATTAGAGATGGAGCATGTTGCTCAGAGAATTAGGAACGGAGAAATGTAGTAAGGAAGCACCCCAACGTTCGCCTGGAGTGATGTCGAGAAACCATGGAAAACTGAAATCAGAATAGGCCTACAGTGAATTGAACACAGGTCCTCGCGAATGCGAATCCGAATAATTACCACTGGTCCACCTCGTTCGTTTTCGTACCTGTATTGTTATACATTTGTTTGAAATTTTGAGCGGACGTGCAGCTGGCAATAATTGTTTCATGTCTGAAATCGATGATTTATGGGCTTTTTGGTACGGAGTGAGATAGCGCGTGAAAGCAGTATGATGGATGAGAACCAGCGCGCGTGTTACTGAATTGAGTAAGCGTAATGCACACGTATTAAATGACATTTTNTACATTTTTGATACCTACTAAATTGAGAATGTAAGTTACGAATGGGTTTAACATACTATAAGAAAGCAAAGGTCGAGCGTTGGAAATAATTAGTATAAAACGTAATTAAATTTCATTACTTTTGATCGGCGCAGTGTCAATGGAATTCAAAACAAATGTAGCAAGTCACTTTGAGTTTTCAGCATATGTTTACTCAGGAAAAATAAAAATTACATTTGTAAGAAAGCTTAACATGTCAAACAACATACCACATACACTATATTTTTTGCTTTCTTATCTTGCAGACACGAAAATATGGTGCAATTTGTTTTAATTCACGTAATTGTGAATTACGGACAANGCATACACTATATGTTTTGCTTTCTTATCTTGCAGACACGAAGATATGGTGCAATTTTTTTTAATTCACGTAAGTGTGAATTACGGACAAAATTATTAAGGTCTGATTTGATAGTCAGGTGTTCTTTACTTAACTCCGACTACCATTTTATCGAACAACATGATTACATTCAATGAAAGGTAATAGCCCACGCGAAGAATAATCAGAAATCGGATATTTGAGCAGCGTGATAAAATAAAATATGGCATATAGTTGAACGTTTCCTATGGTATATTATGACCGTAATTATTTTGATGTTAAATTACTACAAAGGTTGTCAGTTTGCGTTTACAATTTCGGCCATTATGCGTATTATTTAATGCGCAGCTTGTACCAGCATAACACAGTACAACAAAGCTTACCGACAAATCACTTCAATGGTCTGAGATGTTCAGTGTTGTTCCTAGTATAAACACGCCGCAGTTAGTATTTACGATCGCGCTGTCAATATCATAATGCGCCATGTTGTACGCTTCCACATGCTATGAACGGCCAGTCAGGAAATACGGTATAAACAAGATTAACAGATGTGTTTAAATAGCCTCTCGAATGCAAAGGGTAATGAAAACTGATTCGTATACGAGTCTGGAATGCGGATATGGCATGATAAATTGCTCATTGTAGAGTCTACCAATTTTACGAGTTTGGAATAACATAAGCACTCACGCAAAAAAAAAACTCATCTACAAATTATTAGATTGCGGTTTCTTTGCCATGAATTATTTAAAGAATCATATTTGGAGTAAGTGAAAAAATGGCTCTGAGCCTTATCTGGTTTCCCACGTGATTTATCTCAACCTTGTTGTGTTTGTTGTTGTGTGAGTAATAAATGTGTTCTTCCCCTGAAAGTTTCCGTCATTTTAAAACACTTACACATAATAATTATTCAATTATTAAAAATCACTATCATATATACTCTATGCATTACATCCTCTGTAACACATTATGTGATATAACTTGGTGTCTTATCATGTTTCCACTGTAATTTGGGCAGAGCATGGTACCGAATACAATAATAATATTAAAAAAACATGCTGATAGACAAAAACTGAAAACGACCATGGTACATACAAAATAAATAAAATGATTATAACGGTAGTTTAGTGCGAAATTAAAACTAATCAAACTGATCTTACAGAACGGCTACGTTTTTCGAATAGAAAAATATGCAAATATACACATACTGTTTTCGGTTTCTAGCTGACACATGCAAACAGCAGCTCGGTCTTTACACTGTAAACATATTTTTGGTATGATTTCAAAACATGTATTGGAAGTTTTTAACCCAGATAACGTATGGGAAATGTACCATACATAAGTCTTGTAACATTCCAATACAAATGTATGGTAACATTTCCAAATGTTTATAAATCATACCATACATTATATATACCATATATTTACCAGACACTTGTACAAGAACAATTACAAACCAGATTAGCAGATGTACGAGTACTATACTAGCATGGGACTGTTACAAGACACATGTATGGAAACGATCACTTGCCACATTGACAGCTGTAATACACGCATATAGTAACTTTACCAGGCACATGTATAGGAATCATCACATACCATATTGGCAGCTGTGTACGCAATTATGGTAAATTTACTATAAATGTGTATAGGAATGATCTCATACCATAATGGTGGCCTCTAGTACACAAGTGTGGCATCTTTACCAAACAATAAAAGTCCGTTTGCATAAATAAATACTCTAGTCAGAAGGAGAGCGGCTTCCTGGCACCCGACTGTGAGACATGCAGAGTTCATCAAAAGTAGTACACACACTACCAAAATTGTCATAAAAGTGTGACTTATGATGCATATTAAAGAAGAATGCAAATATTTTATAACACTGTAAAATAGTATGCTAGAATTTAATTATTTAAATGTTAAAATCCTATATTATTAAAAAATTTTATGAAATGAAAATTTAAGCATATTCACATTTTGGATGCTTTGCAAAGCACATTCCAATTTACTTGTAAAACTTTTGTCGCTGAAATGGATGTACAAAAAATCCATAAAAATATATTTTAAACATTACTACTTATTTTTATTAAAATCAGAGAAATTATGGAACTCTTGCTTCGTATATTTAAAAAAATCACTCTCTAAAGCTTATAGAATAAAAACACGCTTAAATTTTGATTACAGTTACTCTCATTACGTGATTTTAAAGCAAATAAGTACATTTTTGCAATAAATTTTACAATTATACAAAATGTATGTATTCTTTTTTCATGTGCAACACAAATGGTACCTTTCTGACAATTTTGGCAGTGTGAATACTAACGAGTTCTGCATGTTGTACAGTCAGGTGCAGTTCTTCATTGTATGACCATCTCCTTCTACGCGAAGCTACAAAGACGTGAAACTTTTATATTTTTCTATCGCCTTGACTCAGGCCAAAGTATGAAGTGACATGCCACTCTCTACTGGTCATATGTAATTTAAATTGTAAACTTAAGAATGAGCCAAGGGATAGGAAGAATTCCCAAGTTCTGTGTCTTAATTCTTAAGTTCTGAATTGTCTAAACCCCCTAAAAATTACTGCACACCAACATTTATAGTGTTTCAATCAAATATGATACCTTTACTAGAAATGTGTACTCACGTAGTTGTACCCCTCACGTAGTTTGTACTCAAAATTGCATGAATGCCAGATATAGAGGAACTACACCACACTGCTTCAGAGATGATTTATTATATGTACGTGCTGATAGTTTTCGAAAAAAATATATGTAGGAATAGTAATATTTTAGGAATTATCGATACATGGATGGCAAATTTACAAGAACAAAATATAAGAATAGCACATTACCAGTTCAGCAAACAGTTCTTTGCACAGTCATGATCATGTCGGAACTGTATTTTACATTTAGGAAGCCTAATACGAACAAATAGGAGGTAGAAAAAAATCACCTTTGACTGAAAATTGGTGATCTGATTTAGTTAATACACATTGTAAACTGTAAGGGATACATATGATATTTCACTGCTGATAGTCTAAAAGGAATGCATACACAATACAGATTCTAACACAGGATGTCCACTGAAATTCAATTTTGGAATTCCCGGACTTTTCCCTATTTTCCAGGTATAATCTCATAATTTTCCCTGACCTATTTTCAAGGCCGAAACCTTCCAATGCCATATTTTTCCACCGCTGATAGAACAAAATACTATTAGTGAAGCAGAATTAAAGAACATTGCAACAGGCCAATCAAACAGGGCCAACATTTTGTCAGCCCATCTATATTTCTCACGATATACACTATTCAATTCAAACAATAATAATTTAGTTTGTACATATAGCCCTATTTGAAGACACGTCATTTTATCCTCTTCTATTTCACTGATTTTTGCCAAATTTTAAAGAAAAGTTGCTATTTACACAGGATTGTATGCCATTCATTATTTTTACTAAACGCAACACTACTGCCATTTGAGTTTAAAGTAATTATACCAATTCTGTGTCTCATATGATAAGGTACAAATCTGGAACTTTAGAAGTTTTAAAAGTCATTCCTGAAAAAAGGTATTTGGTTGTGACTCGTGGGACCCTTCCACAATTCACAATATCAATTTTAAATAATTCAATAATAAACTGCCAGTGTAATATAACAAACACACGACATTTCAATGTCTTGATATCACGTTCGATACTCTGGGATCTCGCTTCTGGTGTCAAAAATTGATTTGGCTGTAACTACGGCAATCCATTTCTTACACTAAATATGTTTTCACTACCGCAACCGTCAAGTATTACGTACATTACTTTACCAATTTTGTCCATCACTAATTTATTTAAAGCAAATAAGACAAATTACTCTGCCAATTCCAACACTAGTTATTGCAAGTGCACTTTAAAAAAAACACGGAGGAAAAAAAATTTGGTAAAACTGAAAACGTAAAAATTAGTATTATTTCATCCGTAATTCTGTAGTGAGGCCATGTTAATTATACAAACTATGAAAAATCCGTAGTACTTGGCGCCTCTGGTTCGCGCTGCATTAAATGTACAGAGGCCGCAATATAATTTTCAAGTTGTAATTCATAACTGATGTGCCGATGATTAGTACCAATGACAGATAAGAATAAATGTGCCAATATTGAAGACATCCAATGCCGGTTATCAGCTATAATACCATCACAGTGAGTGGCTTTTATGCAGTAGCGTTTGTATCTATAAGCATTTCATAAGTAAATAAAATTTTTAATATATATATATAATTTTACTTACTCGGACCATCAGTTTGTAATTGCTTGACTTTTGCATCAGCATACCAGTCACACCCTTCTGGACAAAATATCACCCTGTAGGTATATCGGTACCATCATCAGCAACAACCTATGAATTAAAACTGAAAATATTTGCAAAATCAAAACTGGCAACTTAGTTTTAATTAGTAAAACTACACAAAACTGAAATTAGTGCTAGTGGTGGAAATAACTGCAAGTCAAATTTACATTATTGCTAAAAAGCAACACATTTTAAAGAGAACAAGTGAAGTTTTATTGTGCTCAGCAATACTGCTTGTGCAAGGTTGTGTAGCATATTTCAGGCTATTTTTTCAAGTTTCACTAAGCACCGGTGTATATTTCAATGGTATCAAAGCACATGTTGTGATGGAATCATGACACATTTACGACATGTTATTTTGTATCTCAAAATTCTACAGTCTTTACTTTGTTAATATTTTAATACACAGTGAAATATTTTGACTAGTAAAAACATTAATGTGTGGGCACAGATAGATCACATATTTGGGGACACCTGTTTTTCCCAAGATGCAAAAATGTAAAATGTTTGCGAAAACAGTTTTAGTAATTTGAAATAGTAAAATAATTGAATACTTCACAAAAAAAACTGGATAATTATGTAAGATTGGCAAGTGAAGCAAAAAAAAACGCAGTTGGTTCAAGTAATCAATTGCGATAATTTTTGTTAAATTAATTTTTAGAACATCTGCATTATCGACTGCTAGTCAGAACTAAATTTTATAATATAAAATTATGTTAAAATTAAAACAGCTTAAAATGGCGTTTGCTTAGGTTCGGAAAATGTTTCTATTTATTAAACTTAATGCTAAAACATTTTGATGCGGCTGTATAAGTTGCAAAATGAGAATTTTACATTTTTCATAACGTTAACGTTGCAATGTGCAGGTATTAAAATAAAATGTAAAGAGAATACCACACATACTGTAAACACACAAATGACAACAGTAACAACCCAGCACATATGAACAATATTAGTCCGCCGCAACCAAATGATTCGCTGCCCTGAATAGCATCGGTGGAGGAAATCAAGATCTTATGAATACGTTATTTTAACCAAACTGACTTTTATAGTGGGAAACGTGAATAAATACTGTAAATTTATATAGTATAATTTTTCTTTTTGTTCTTAGAACCTGAAAATTGTGTAAACAAAGCTACATAAATAAGTTTAACCAGTTGTTACAAGTTACTGGGTCTAAGTTTTTGCGGTAAAATTGTTGGGCTGATGCGAAATGTGGCATTCTACCAACATTTTTTTTACACGTTTTGCAGGATAGCTCTGTTTTATATTTTGTGTGGAAATCACGCTGGCGCATCATACCTTTGCTTATATTTTATACATGCAAATAAACTATTTTATATGCACACACAAAACTAGTATAGAGCCATACATTGCACTTCGCTTACAGTCCCATAGTTGTATGCTGCACAACAAAAAGACTACATGCCAGTCCAGTGGCTTGAATGTAGAAGCAATACGTCAATTATAAAAAAAGGGGGACTTTTCCAAAGAAAAAAGGGGGGAGGGATAGTGTATATGGTCATTACTAATCACACTTAATAGTAATTTCATTGGGGCTGCGCGTAATTAGCAGAATATACCATGACATGTGACGGTGAGGAGAGCTATGAAGATTGGAGTGTTTATGTGGGAAAACATGTAACATTTATGTCAAATATATTTATATCGAGTTGCTGAATTGTGTTAAACGTGAGAACGCCGCTGGAACGGGAATCTTAATTTACAAAACGTTATTAACAGGGTATTTTTTTGTTGACACGCTAAGGTTATACAGGTAAAAACCATGATAATCTAGCAGTGTCGGAATAGCATTTAATTCTCTTGAATTTTTCAAGGCTTGCCTCGTCTATATTCACAAGAGGATTGTACTACGTAACATATTAGCAGTTGAAAAAATATACATATAATATATCATACAAAAATAAGTTCTGAGGTAGTGTTTACAAATAACACTGGTCAACATGATTTTTTTCACAAGGAAACTGAATAGCGACCCTAGTTCAGTTTTTTGTGCTGAATTCAAATATGTAATCAGATTTCTTCCACCACGTATAGTTTTCTTGTGACAGTAATTTTAGTGTAATATACTTCAGTATGACGCTACTCGCTCCGTGTGAGATACAGGGCGGGTTCTTGGACATCATCACCAGCCAGATGAGTGGCGATTGTTCATAGACTCATCGAAAGTTAGTTTGAAGGCTGTACTACTGCATAATGGGAATGAATTACCATCAATACCTGTCGCGCATGCCAGTTATATGAAAGAGACATATGAAAATATGAAATTGTTGTTAGAAAAAATTAACTAAACTAAATATAACTGAAATATCTGTGGTGATTTGAAGGTCATATCTTTATTATTAGGTTTTCAACTTGGAAACACGAAATTCTGCTGTTTTTTGTGTGAATGGGACAGCAGGGATAGGAATTCTCACTACATAAAGAAAAAATGTCCTAAACGTGAATCTCTTATTTCTGGGCATACAAATGTAACAAATACCCCATTAGTGGATCCCGAAAAGGTGTATTTACCTCCCCTGCATATAAAACTGGGGCTTATAAAAACATTTAAAGGAATGGGCTGCAACACGTCTTTGAAAATTCACTTCTTGGACTCTCACCTAGACTTCTTCCCTGAAAATCTTAGGGTTATCTCTGATGAACATGGTGAGTGTTTTCATCAGCAGATTTCTACTATGGAAAAGAAGTACCAAGGCAAATGGAGTCCTAATATGCTGGCCGACTACTGCTGGACCATGAAAAGAGACATCCGTAACGCAAAATATGGCCGAAAATCATCATATAAAACTTTTTAGGTAAGCGTAAATTAGCCGTATATTTATTATTTAGTGTTGCGTAAGTACTAATTCTTTTAAAACCATAAACACGTGCCACAAAAAAACCCTGCCTGATGGAAAACAAATCTGAGAACNGTAAGTACTAATTCTTTTAAAACCATAAACACGTGCCACAAAAAAACCCTGCCTGATGGAAAACAAATCTGAGAACATATTTGAACACAGCATGGTAAAGATAGTTAGATTTTATTTATTTAGTGCTTGTGAAAGAAAAAACTTTTTTTTGTTGACCAGTGCAATTGATATATCTTGTCATGATGCATTTGTTGAACAATAATGCAGACAGGAAACAAATTGCTATCGATTTTGGTTTTTACCTATTTTGCGTGACGGTTGTTTGCTGGGAGAGTGCGCAATTTCAGTATACCGTGTGAATTTGACTGTCCGAAGGCTTGTGATTTACGAGTGCTATTTAGCGTGTTTCATTGTGATGTTTCCATTTGACGTGTTAAATTACTATATGAAAATAAATTGTTTCTTTGCAATTATTACCATGCGAAGTTTTAAAATATAATTACTGTGCATAAATACGAGTGTGTGCGTGGAGTTTCGACAAATTGAATAGACGTTAGTGTGTCCTATACGCGAGTTATCGACAGTAAATCACCAACAAGCTGTATTAACGGCTTACTTGGGCGAGTAATGTAATTTATACTCTAGTTTTTTCGCGGAAAGTAATTGTAGTGAATTGCACTGCGCAGTATTGCAGTGAAAGGCCTAAGTACATCTGCCTCCTAGCCATGTCAAATGCAGAACACCTAACCAAATTAAACCTATNTATTGCAGTGAAAGGCCTAAGTACATCTGCCTCCTAGCCATGTCAAATGCAGAACACCTAACCAAATTAAACCTATCTTCACGATACATAGTTTTTACTGTGATACTGTGAGAATTATATTCAAGCGTAGCCCCCTCGCATTGAAACATGCTGTCTCTAGCGTAGCCAAACATTACGCACTGAGCCAGCGTCCCAGCACCAGCAGAGGAGTAAGTCACCAAAACAGNCTGTCTCTAGCGTAGCCAAACATTACGCACTGAGCCAGCGTCCCAGCACCAGCAGAGGAGTAAGTCACCAAAACAGTGAGTCCAGGCTCGCCGGCTGTTTTTTGTAGGTATAGAGCTCAAAGTGCTGTTGCATCCGCGGAGATTGGAGTTTGCCGTATAAACAAAAATTGGGTGTGTGTGTCGACGTGCTGTCACGCGTCGGCACACCCACACACACGCACACCTACACACATTGTTGTGATTCAACAATAGTGAAGTTCATGAAGTTAGGTTAGGTCTTCCTGCATTTAGCGTAGCAAACCAAATTTGTTTACAGTAATTATACATAATTATGTGTTTTACCCCACAATTTCTCCGATATTCATAGCCCTCTCCACTGTCGCATTTGGTGGCATGTACTGTGAATATTGTGATGTCCCTAGTAAACTCGTGTTCTNTTCATAGCCCTCTCCACTGTCGCATTTGGTGGCATGTACTGTGAATATTGTGATGTCCCTAGTAAACTCGTGTTCTGTGTGATAAGTAATGTCGATATATACCATTTTCTGGGTAGTTTTTCATTCTTTTCGGAAAAGCTCCATATCTGAAATATTACTGTGCACTTGATTAAAGTGTTAATTTTTACAGTTACATAATCACTTAAGATGAATTTAACTAACAAATGTTTTCAAATACTGGAAAATGTGGGAAAAAAATATGCGATAAATGATTATTCAGTTTAAAAACTTAAAAGCTGTTAATTATTTACAAACGCAACCTATAAGGAAACCAAACAGGTATTACTGTGCCCTACCTCAAATGATAATGTCTCACTCAAGCAGCACACAGTGTACTTGTAATGGGTGATCAACAGTTTTTCTGACACTGTACATTAATAAAATAACTGCATCCACTATCTTGATGTAACAATGGACATTACAATGACCATTCTGTGATGTGTCATGTTTGGAGACAAAAATTTATATTCTATTTATTGTGTTACTGAATATATATATCTGNTATAATTCTGTGAACATAGTTGCAGTGGTATTCCCTGTTTCATGTAAGTACAACACGACATTTTTACAGTGTCTTTGACCAATATGTTTGCTACAGCATGTATGTAAACAGTACATGCTTCCGTTTGATAAGTACTATGTCACGTGATTAGCTGCTGGAGGTATATTGCCATGCTAATAAAAAAAGTAAGCAAATTTGAAATTTGTAACTTTATATTTTGATAATAATTACATTTCTGACTTGAATTATATTTTTTAACCGATATATAATTTTCAAGAGATTTATACCTGTGACTACCAAATCTATATTCGCTACATATGTATATTAAAGTTTGTATACTATGTATGTATGTAGTTTTAAACAAGTAGGCCTACTTACTTTGTTTAAAAATTGTAACTGAAAACTGCCCACAAACTTTGTTGACTTTACAGACAGCAAAACAGCTGATAGTTGTGGTGGAGAAACACTTACTGAACAACAATTGCACTACATGTACATTTCTGGAACTCTCAAAATTTACTACACATACATGAAGCAGAGTACAGCGTGTTAATATGATTTACTTCTGGAATTCTGATAAGGTATGTTATGTAAAGGGATATTATAATACAAGATTGTCCAGGAATGTTCAAGATTTTTGTAATGTGTTTACCTCAGATATTTGCTGATCTTCACAGTCCAAAATATTATGTTGATTATTTCAAATGAGCACACAATCACATCGTTTGAGAATTTGAAAGATCCCTAAAACGCCTCAGAAGCATCTCTAAAACATCAGAATTACAACATAGCTTGAGGTTTGTGTATTTATTTTATGTTATTCATTAGGTAAGCCTATTATTTTTTCTCAAATCTTGTATACATACTAAAAACTGTTACACTGAAAGAACTGACTGATCTAGGCTATACCAGTATTACAGGTTGCTCTTTAAGGGACAATGTTATGTTATTGGTAAATTCGAAGGCATTCCGTAGTGTACAAGGGCTACAAAAACAAGCCATTTGGTAAATTTGAAACATTAGACATTTTTTTTTCATGACAATTTATTGCATTAGTACCGCTTAATTAACAATAGACTAAGCCAGAGCATAATCTTATAACCAAAAAAAAATTATTGTTAGTTTTTATTTATGCTGTTCGTCACTAATTGTAACTGCAATAACTGTATTCTGGATTCTGAGTGGAATTTATTCCTTTCAACAAAAATTTGCCCTATTGCAACCACTAATTATAACTCACATTATATGACATGCTGAAAGATTTTTTACAAATATTTTATGATTTTTAATGGTTATGTTCAAATAAAGTAATTTTTTTGGGCGTACCAAAAACGTTATACACAGAAAACATTGACTCCCCCAACCATCTTTGCATACTTTTAAGGTTATTTGGTATTAGTAAACTCAGTCTTCCAAATAAGAATAGGTTAAGTTTAACTGTTATACATTGAGAAATTATAAATAATTTAACAGTTATGTGTGTTCCCAAGTATTCAAATNTTTTTTTTTTTTTTTTTTTTTTTACTGTTTATAGGACATAATTTTATTTGCACCTTCTTCAGCTCCCGGAATTCAGTTGTGTGGAGGGCATACAAAGGCGAGTTTTTAACAAAATTTTAACAAAATTTTATTCTTCTTTAGCACGTTTGCCACCCAATATATAGAATGACAATACATTTACATATGTAACACCTAAACACATATAAACTGATACATTTAAGCCCCGTGTTCCTACATTCTAACATGCATTAAGCATTTCTACGACTAAAAAGACGCGATAAATATTACGTGAATAGTATAGATATAAATTATTAGTAACTTACCTTTAAAGCATCCGGAATTTGATGAGAATAACCACTACTTCTTCAAAATTCTAAAACACTACAAACACCAGACAAAAGGGCTAACACATCTTATCGCACAGCGGATATAAGACATGCGAAGGTAGACAAAAGCACCAATCATATTCCCTGCTGCACACGCGTGTCGCCGAGGACACCCGAACGTTCCCGAACGCTGCCGTCCGTAACTGTATGTTAGTAATTACCCCAAACATATTTGGTACTTTTCACAAAAATTTCACGTTTTCAGAAAAAGTTTTAGGAATCGCGGTATGGGAAATCCTTTTACCAAACACACGTTTTAATCATTTATATATCCCGGTATGGTAAAATTCCCAAAATATATTTACAGCGTATTTCCTTAGCTGGTTTTCCCACTAAAATAGATACCTCCGTAGTGTGGCTCATAAAAGGTATTTTGATCTCATTTCAGGTTTGCACAGAAATAAAAGTGAGAGATTCTCTGTCACAAAAAAATATATATTATTGAAAATTTTCCCAAAACAGGTTACACATGATGTTTTTTTAAAACCCCAACAAGGATTACAAAATTTTACCCCAGTTTGTTACAAAAATACGCTTCCAAATATTATTCCCTCAGGTACATAAAAGACTTCTTTACAACGATAAATTATAAGTAAAACTTATCTTTTGAAATAATTTTAAGCAGTAGTCTCCCCCACCCCCCTCATTTTCAGTTATGGAATGGAATTCCGACTTATTTCAGTCCCTGGCCATGTCTCTCCCCAAAGGGGAGAACACGAGCATTATATTCAATTTGCGCCCCAATTCTGATGTTCAAGTAGCATAGAGCGCCCTTGGTGACGTCACAAACTGGCTCACGTCATCCGTTGTCCTGGCGACGCGAAGGAGGAGGGGTACGGCACGAAGAGCCGTCGAGAAGGCAGACCAGCAGCCCGCGCGCTAGTGTAACGCCAGCTCTCAAGCCGGCACCAAGTAGTGGCAGAGGCCAGATAAGCCAAGACCACGTGGGCACTTCCCCCGTAGATCACGTAGAAACCAACAGCAAAATATGGCGGGGAAGTCTAGGCGCTTACACCCGGTGGTAGGTGTGACACCGTCACAATACAAAGATATGGTAGTTTTACATTTTTGTATGTGTAATTTTGGATAACAACTTCAGTATGTGTAATTCTACATAAATGTGTTTAGAGGCCAATACATCTCTGTTTAAAACACACGAATGTAAAGATTCCTTAACCAGAAAGCTAGAGTACACATTTGAAAGTAAGTGTAAAATGACATCACCGCAAAGTACTAAGCCTCTTCATTTTGCATTTTATTAGTGTACTGTCATTGCATTAACACAGTTACCATAGTAATATAACATGTACCGTACAATGACTAAATATGTGTAAACTTATATTAACATCTTGATTTAAAATACAGTGGAATATTAATCCTTCTGTTACAATAAAATGATCATATACTTTATTAACTCTGTCGTATACATGTAGAATTATTATTCTATTGAAATAGTATCTACTGACAGCCGAACTGTATGTTTTCAGTAGAGCACAATTGACGCTACTCCCCACCTTCGATATGATGCACAGGTTGGTTCATAGGATCTCAGTTATTTTACCAGGCACAGACTTTAAGGTGCCTTGAAGGTTTNCGATATGATGCACAGGTTGGTTCATAGGATCTCAGTTATTTTACCAGGCACAGACTTTAAGGTGCCTTGAAGGTTTAATCGGGGGAAAAATAATGTAGTCATTCGGTGTTTCAATTTACTACTTGGTTATATGGTCTTCATATAAAATATACAAAAACAATTCCGATATGGTGGAACCTTGCAAGTTGGGGGTGCCCTAAGGGCGGCTTTAAGTACTCGTGCTAACTGTTTCTGACATCATGGGTGGGGGGACGCTAGGCATTGGGACGTGTCTCCTGAGCGACGGACGCTTGTACTTATCTGTTTCTGATGTTTGGTGGTGTTTCGATGGTGGGTGAGGTCTGGTGATTTGGGCGGCCTTTCCAGGCCCTCACTGGTTCTAGTTGGTGTGCTGCACTCAGCTGGCTTCCTACTTCGGCTTCGACTGACTGTCTCCCTCGTCCCGGCGAGAGATCACTCGCGGGCCCCCACCCAGCTTCCACCTTCTCGGCACCGGGCTGCACTGGACTCAGCTCCCTTTCGGTGTGGCGCTCCTCACTGATGCTCACCACTCGACTCCTGTTCTCGGCGTAGGGTTGTAACTGACGGATTATCTCCCTGCCAGGTCCCGGCGAGGGACCCTTGGCGGGCCCCCACCCCAGCCTCCACCTTCTCGGCGCGGGGTTGCACTAGACTACTTCCACTTGACTGACTCACTGACTAACACCTCTTTGTCGCATTTAGATGGAAATGGTTCCGAGACCGATGGTGGTGGTGGTTCATTACTTGGCTTTAATATGTAGTGTACTTCGCATTCATCAGTTATATTCGTGTTAGTCTCATCTGAAAATAACAGTTTTGCAATGAAATATTTAAGCATACGATAGAGAAATGTGGTTTCAAAAGGAATTATATTTGTGAGATAAGAAAACAGCACAAGGCAAACTTCTTCCCACGAACAAGCCAAATATCAACTTTTTATGGCAGAGAAAAAACGNGATAAGAAAACAGCACAAGGCAAACTTCTTCCCACGAACAAGCCAAATATCAACTTTTTATGGCAGAGAAAAAACTGTTTCGAAACATAATAATTTCTAACATCTAATCAATATTTATGACATTAAGATTTTTCCAAGAAATAGTGTTTGCATTTTGTTACAACTAATAACTAAAAATATATGAATTATAAAAACGTGTTTTAAAGAAGGCTTTACAATTTGTTTTGACATTTCTTTGTTGACAAAAAAAGCATACTCTTTCTGCACGTTACTGGTTCACACGATGACTCTCTATCTTTACTTCATAGTGTGCTGTTAATTCTGTAATGCATGTAAAATGAAAAAAAAAAAAAGTGTAAGTTTTCACAGTCATGTTATCAAAAATGAAGGTGTAGCGTCAATAAAAATAAAGGTGTGAAAACTTTTAATAACAACTACAATGCAAAAATAGTTTCTGTGTCACCTACAATCATGAATCTATGCAAGACTGTCAAGAAATCAAACATACTAATAATACATTAATTTTATGCGCAAATCTAATGTTTTCAGTAGAGAATGCAACAGCACGAAAAGTAATAGAGTTACTGTTTGCAAAATAACGTAACTTGGCTTTGGAAGTAAGAAGAGCAATGGTCAAACCCATATAAACCGTGAGCGAAAATGAAAGCAACAGCATGTGCTCTAATACTACTACTACTACTACTACTCTCTCTCTCTTTATATAATGAGGCTATATTTTTAAGTGAAGTTGAGTTAAGCGACTATCTCCTAAAGTGCTAGAATACAGATCTGTGTTTCTCTAATTTAATTTTCTTACTAATTAATATTGTGCCACCAGTCACAAAGCAACGAGAAATTCTTTCCCTCAGCAAAATAAGCATCAGAAAAAGTACACATGTCCGTTTACTTTTTTCTTTTTAGTGTTTTGTTTTTATTCTGAGCCTGTTAAATTTTTATTCGACAAAGCAAAAAGAATAATCTGTATCGATGTACATTTTTTACTCAAATGTATGTAATAATATATTTATTCTGTGATGCATAAAATGTTATAACGAATTATAATTTGGAAATACCATTTCGCCTTTAATTTATGGATTACTTTAGAATAATGTCTAATGGTAATTTACCGATTAGGATTAACTGTCACTTTGATTACGATGTGAAATAAAAATGAAATTTGCGAAACTGCAATTTTTATTGTAAGGAAAAGATGGCTAGTAGAGTCTGCTAAGTACAGGGTGAATATCAAAAGCAACATTTTTTAGAAAATTATTTAATATATAACTCTTAATAGCCCATGAAAAATACACGCTTAAAATTTTTTGGAATACTAGTGCGTGACATTCAGCAATTAAAACATATATATGTGTAAATAAATAAGGTAATGAAAATCACACATTCGTGCTGGATATATATATATATATATATATATCTCTTTAAATCACTGTGCTTTGAAACATCTGTGTCAGATGTCTGTGCTGCTCTCTTCACAACTCCAAGAGTCCAAGCCTCTGTCTGTAAATGCTTTTACGAGAGCGTAAATCCACCATCATGCCACATAACAGCAGAATAAACGTTTAGTTACTCGACAAACCTCACGTTCAAATCTTCAATACCTTACACCAAAGATATTTCAAACATCAACCTGGACCGTGTTTTTGGCGTTGATTAACTAAAAACTGACAACGCTGAATAGTGTATTAGTCTGAAGAGTACTTTTTCTCAATGCGTTTTATTTATGATTATTATTGGCATTATTGCATTAGTGTAATAATAAATATACCACACACAATAAGTTAATCTCAACAAAACGAGCAGTAGAATTTCGTAATCGCGACCGCTTTAGATATAAACTGCATTTTTGTTAAAACGAATTAGTTAGTTTTTAGTTACACAGACGTGTAGATAACCGAATTAACTTTAATTTTCTTTTGTTACACAGACATGTTTATTAAGTTTGGAAATAATTATTTGTAACGAAGTATTAAGCAGTAAGCTCTATACGAGAATTAGAATTTTTGTGTAACCTGTGTCTTGGAATACGCAACAATATAAAATTGTTTTGATTTTAAAAATTGAAATATGACTGATTTGTAAATAACATTATGAAAATAATGTAAAAACATCAAATAACATTATGTAAATAACATTATGTATCTCGACTCGCCAGTTCGTTTAACTTACTGTAGGTTACATGTAAGCTTTATTACGTATCAGTGCAGTCTCAAACGGGCATGACAAAGACCTGAAAACCTTGGTGACACAATAAAACAAATTTAATGCTTAACTATAGCAACGTAAAACCCATCGACCAGCGGCATTGTCCGGCACGATTCCCATATGCGAAAATCCGGGAGCGACCCCGCCGGGATTCGGCCCGGTTCGCCTTGGTGGGAGGCGAGTAGCCTGACCACTACACCACCGCGGCCCATAGATATGGAGAAATATCGTGCAATTTTAGAACATAAAATATCCAAATTTTAGCAACAATAAAACCAACTACAATGCAGAGGAAACTGTTACTATGGATTTTTACGCCAACTATACTGACGAGAGAGGGGCTGTTAATTAAAATCCCTGAATAACATAATTTGCATATGCGAAATTTGCACATTGTTGCAACTGAAAATAACAATGAACAAAAATATTCATTACATTTATAGATAATTTTGTAGCTGAATGGTTGGGACAGATGCATCAGCAGCAGTGCGGGCGGCATCAGCGCTGCCGCGGCACGATGGCCGCTGACCTCTGAGATGAGGTTACGCCGTGTGAAACGAGCATCATCACTTGAAACTTTGCCTCCCCCTAGCACTGTGTATATTTAAGGTGGCCTGCTTGGGTAGGCCGCCGAACGGCTTGCACAGCTTCAGCAGAAAACGTTTTATTACAAAACCGTCCAACGTGTCTGAATGAGGTCTGCTTACGAATAGCATTTGAGAAACGTTATGTGTCTCTATACGTTTTTCAGTTCTTCCATTTCTCTACAAGCATGTTTTTGCGATAGTGAAAATGGCTCAAACGGGTGTTTTCACGATCACTTTTAGGTATGAACATTCCTTTGCAAAACAATGAAAAAGGATTACGGACGTGCATCACACCTTTAAAATGGTATGGTCTCCACTGAAAGTCTCATAGAGGCGCGTTATCGATGGCAAGACTGCACGCCAGTTCAGTGCTTTGCCCGTAGAGGCGATGAGAGTGATGATGCGCATGTCTCGGTCACCCCTAGCGTTCCCAAGCTTTTAAGCCTCAGACGTGCAAAATTCCTTCAACCAGGCGGCCGGCTTACTAAATATGTCTGACTCTTTCACTGGTATTCCAAGGTTCTGTGATTCAAGCACACCGAACCACCAAGGCAACTGTTCAGCTTCACAGTTGACGGTCTCGCAAGACCCATTCTCTTCCTCTTCAGTTGATTGCAAAATTCAGTAATGCATTTCTCGTTCATTTCAATATTTTGATTCCTGTGGTTTGAGAGAAAAACTAACTACTTTATTATTGAATGTAGATGTCAAACTTAGGGCAGGAAAAAATTCCTACATTGTCCCTCCCCACTATTATATGTTAGAGATAGTGTCCCCCTGTCCACCCCTTTTACGCCGCCACTGTAACTGTACAATTTACCTCCTTCCCTCTCCCCATTCAGTGACCAGCGCTGCAACCATTGAACTCTTACGAAATATGTGCAGTTTCTGAGAGTAGCTGTGAAAACCGAAGTGGCCAATTGTCGCTGAACGCACGTAAATACTGCATATATTTTTGTCGAACTTGAATTTTGTTTGTCAATTTAGTTCTGACTTATAAATGGAAACCATGCACTGTTATGTTTAAATACTTACTTTTAATGTACACATGGATGTCACTTTTTCATTGGTCTTTTTGTTCTATGTCTTTTTATGTTTCTTAATTAGTCAGTTAGCCACATATAAACGCAAGCCTAGATTACAAAAATTACTTAAAATCTGAAGTAGCTCAGTATGAATAATTTGTATGCAGACTACCAAGGGAGTGCACATTTAATTGTACAAACATCCAGAAAACTGTAAAGCTGAAGGGTTTAAATAATAATACAAATATATGAAAATTCATAAAATATTTATCTGTAAATCTATTAAGTTTGTACATTTACAAAACTAGTAACTGTGTCGCTACAAAAAATGCTGGCATTAGCATTGAAACTATTTTAACTGGTGCCATTGTGTTGGAAGTTCGGCAAGGTTTCTGCTGATGACAGGAGAATTTCGCCATCGAGAATTACACATATTTGAGGCGTCTGTTGTAAGCTGTGATGACAGAAAAAAATTTCTAACACAGCTTGGAAGAACTATGTTTTCTGAGTTTTAAAATCTCAAGAAAAATTTTGAGACTGTAAATGCACAGTATGGAAAATATTACTGATTAGAACTGCATTAGTAAGTTTTACATTTGTAGATAGTTAAAACAGATATACATGTTCGTTATAAACTTAAATAATTTCTGCTTGTAATGCTATTAACATGTTTGGCTACTAGTTTCCAAAAAATATTTTGTAAATTTGGAGAATTTTTTTTACAACGTAGTTTGCAATAAGTGTATCCATGTCTAAATCATTATTTCTAAGAGAATAATAATACACACACAATTAAATTTGGGAGTTTAAAAATACCAATTTTACTTCCAAAAGAACTTTGGTGTATGGAATAATATCACAAATTTAATGGCTCAGATTTAGGAAGCACATGAAAAGATGAAAGAAAGAAAAAGTTGTATTTTGTTATTCAAAGAAACACAATTACGCAGCAAATAAGTCGTAGTAAACGCGACGCACAAAATTTACATCGTCGTATCCGCTTTATACACTAAGTAGTAGAGGATCAGATGTTTTGGATCAGTTGTTCCGCGGCGACGACCATGAGCGATGTCGCTACGGTGTTTCTGTCGGAGAACGATGTTCCGAGTTCGAATTCCAGATGAGCCATGGATGTGCATGACCAATAACATAACACGTATTGCTCCTTAGTGCTACTTTGGACTACAAATAAACTGGATATCCCCCTCACAACCCCCTCCCCCCTACACACACAGCAACCAAGCCTCTGATATTGGTAGATTGATAGATAATCAGTTTTTAATAAATATATTTCCCAAGGAAAAATATACATATAACAATAATTTTTCAAAAAAAAATTAATTTCTTTCCTAAGAAATGTTTACCTAGAAAACTTAATTTTTAAAAACCTATATTATTTTAACCAAAACCTATTTTACTACATGTGTGATTATTATTTTAAAACCCTTCTTGATACTCACAACGTACCGAAAATAAATGTTGACTTAAAAAAAAAAACCTATATATTTTGCCGAATATCCTTGTTCTAAAATCAAACTGTACTTGAGACATAATAATTTATTNGAGGCGCGTTATCGATGGCAAGACTGCACGCCAGTTCAGTGCTTTGCCCGTAGAGGCGATGAGAGTGATGATGCGTATGTCTCGGTCGCCCCTAGCGTTCCCACGCTTTTAAGCCTCAGACGGGCAAAATTCCTTCAACCAGGCGGCCGCCTTACTAAATATGTCTGACTCTTTCACCGGTATTCCAAGGTTCTGTGATTGCAAGCACACCGAACCGCCAAGGAAACTGTTCAGCTTCACAGTTGACGGTCTCTCAAGACCCATTCTCTTCCTCTTCAGTTGATTGCAAAATTCAGTAATGCATTTCTCGTTCATTTCAATATTTTGATTCCTGTGGTTTGAGAGAAAAACTAACTACTTTATTATTGAATGTAGATGTCAAACTTAGGGCAGGAACAAATTCCTACATTGTCCCTCCCCACTATTATATGTTAGAGACAGTGTCCCCCTGTCCACCTCTTTTACGCCGCCACTGTAACTGTACAATTTACCTCCTCCCCTCTCCCCATTCAGTGACCAGCGCTGCAACCATTGAACTCTTACGAAATATGTGCAGTTTCTGAGAGTAGCTGTGAAAACCGAAGTGGCCAATTGTCGCTGAACGCACGTAAATACTGAATATATTTTTGTCGAACTTGAATTTTGTTTGTCAATTTAGTTCTGACTTATAAATGGAAACCATGCACTGTTATGTTTAAATACTTACTTTTAATGTACACATGGATGTCACTTTTTCATTGGTCTTTTTGTTCTATGTCTTTTTATGTTTCTTAATTAGTCAGTTAACCACATATAAACGCAAGCCTAGATTACAAAAATTACTTAAAATCTGAAGTAGCTCAGTATGAATAATTTGTATGCAGACTACCAAGGGAGTGCACATTTAATTGTACAAACATCCAGAAAACTGTAAATCTGAAGGGTTTTTATAATAATACAGATATATGAAAATTCATAAAATATTTATCTGTGAATCTATTAAGTTTGTACATTTACAAAACTAGCAACTGTAAATAATATAATTTATCTGCAGTAGTGATGGAAAATATTCGATTGTTAGCTATCGTCGAAGTTTTCACAGTAATCCTAGTCATTCCTTAATATTAAGTCAATACTATGTTTCACGATAGTTTAAATGCCTATTTTATGAAATACTCGTTTTTTGAATTTTGAGAAATATTTGCTAAAATATTAGACTATATGAATGTTAAGTTTTTCTTTTANTGAAATACTCGTTTTTTGAATTTTGAGAAATATTTGCTAAAATATTAGACTATATGAATGTTAAGTTTTTCTTTTAAAATGTAACATTTAGGATTTCCATACGATAGAAAATCCAGGAAATGTCCTACTTTTTAACACTTTTCCTTGTGTATGGGAGGAATCCGTTACAATATTTTGGACATCCGACATTTTTAAGAAAATCTAGCTCTCTTTATGAATTAACATCCGTGATTATATAGCAAGTTAAATAATACGAAACTTAAGAGCAACTATTGACCTTGTGCTATCTTTTGACGTCAAATCAAAGCATCCTGTTGGCAGAGTGCTGAAACGTCGGTCCAATGTATTTCTGTTCTTGAAAAGTTGTTTTGTAATATATAGTGAGTTTACTTGTATCAGGAGGAATAATTACGATTACCGCCATACTGAACTATTGAAAGTAGTGAAAAATATATGTTCCTACACACGATGCAAGTATGGGACGTGTTTTCACCTTAGTTGGCACATAAAAGTAACGCATTCTTTACTAATGCAATAAAATGCTTGCTGATTATTAATCATTATTTCATAATTTTAATTGCTCTGAATTATATTTTTATATATCTTACAAAACCGGATATTTTACGAAATATACATTCTCCACATAATTATAATTAATAAAATTTACAAAATAAATCGATATGATATATTTGTATAGTTAATAATGTATAACTGCAAGGCAATTAGAAATGTTTAAAAATTAATTCTAGCAGCATTTTAGGATTTAGTATCCGATTATCCTATATTGTTCAGCAATGTCTGAAATATTCTTAAAATATTAAATCTTTTTGGTGAGTTTAATTTCATTTGAAACAGACCTAGAAAAATTAATTTTTTGTAAAAATAAATTATTATGTCTCAAGTACAGTTTGATTTTAGAACAAGGATATTCGGCAAAATATATAGGTTTTTTTTTTTANATAAATTATTATGTCTCAAGTACAGTTTGATTTTAGAACAAGGATATTCGGCAAAATATATAGGTTTTTTTTTTTTAAGTCAACATTTATTTTCGGTACGTTGTGAGTATCAAGAAGGGTTTTAAAATAATAATCACACATGTAGTAAAATAGGTTTTTGTTAAAATTATATAGGTTTTTAAAAATTAAGTTTTCTAGGTAAACATTTTTTAGGAAAGAAATTAAATTTTTTTTTTTAATTATTGTTATATGTATATTTTTCCTTGGGAAATATATTTATTAAAAACTGATTATCTATCAATCTACCAATATCAGAGGCTTGGTTGCTGTGTGTGTAGGGGGGAGGGGGTTGTGAGGGGGATATCCAGTTTATTTGTAGTCCAAAGTAGCACTAAGGAGCAATACGTGTTATGTTATTGGTCATGCACATCCATGGCTCATCTGGAATTCGAACTCGGAACATCGTTCTCCGACAGAAACACCGTAGCGACATCGCTCATGGTCGTCGCCGCGGAACAACTGATCCAAAACATCTGATCCTCTACTACTTAGTGTATAAAGCGGATACGACGATGTAACTTTTGTGCGTCGCGTTTACTACGACTTATTTGCTGCGTAATTGTGTTTCTTTGAATAACAAAATACAACTTTTTCTTTCTTTCATCTTTTCATGTGCTTCCTAAATCTGAGCCATTAAATTTGTGATATTATTCCATACACCAAAGTTCTTTTGGAAGTAAAATTGGTATTTTTAAATTCCCAAATTTATTTGTGTGTGTATTATTATTCTCTTAGAAATAATGATTTAGACATGGATACACTTATTGCAAACTACGTTGTAAAAAAAATTCTCCAAATTTACAAAATATTTTTTTGGAAACTAGTAGCCAAACATGTTAATAGCATTACAAGCAGAAATTATTTAAGTTTATAACGAACATCTATATCTGTTTTAACTATCTACAAATGTAAAACTTACTAATGCAGTTCTAATAACTAATATTTTTCATACTGTGCATTTATAGTCTCAAAATTATCCTTGAGATTTTAAAACTCAGAAAACATATTTCTTCCAAGCTGTGTTAGAAATTTTTTTTCTGTCATCACAGCTTACAACAGACGCCTCAAATATGTGTAATTCTCGATGGCGAAATTCTCGTGTCATCAGCAGAAACCTTGCCGAACTTCCAACACAATGCCACCAGTTAAAATAATTTCAATGCTAATGCCATTCTTAATAATATAGCTGTGTACAAGGTGGTGAAGGCTGTTCACGGTAAACTGAGCACTTTTGAAAGCCCTGATTATGATCTACCTGTAAGCACATTGTGTATTCTTCCACCACGTGTAAAATTAACATTGACATGGCCCTCATTACTTTATTAATGCGTCAGTCAAGTGAAACTGTGCAATTATTAGAAAAGTAAATGTATTACATATGTGCTAATTTTTACACTAGATGCGTTAAAAAAAAAGTTAAATAAAGAATTTAAGTTATAAGTTTTAATTCGAAGTTAAGATACGGAACTGCTTTCTCTCCATCGTTACCAACTTTACTGGGCGCATGTCACTCCGTGCACTTCTTTCTAAGGTTGATTTCAAAAGTGTTTTCTTTGCCGTGAAAAGCCTTCACACATAATTGCAATAAACTTCAGACGTTTGGTTTCCTTGCGAAGGACTGCATAGTTTCGTCTAGTTGCGGGGTTGTACGCTCGCTACGGTGCGTCAAAGGAAGAAAATAAGTAATTACTCAGCATGTTAAAAGGAAACCGCTAAGTCCGCACGTAGCAACATGGTGCACGTCCAGAAAGCGGCGAAGGAACGGACGCCGGGTCTGACTGCAGCAGTAAAAAAAAAAAAAAAAGTAAACACGAGTGGCCGGGTAATAAACCACACAGCTCCCTCCCGCCTCCAGTATGGCCTGGAATGAGTTCTACGTTCCCATGCGAAAGGCTGTCGGTATTAATTAGGGCCAGCAAACGAGGGCCAGTCGGATGGCCTGAGAGGGGGGTGGAGGATCGCTGCCGCTTGCATATTCCTGCTTTGATTTTCGCGGGGCTCCCGCGCTCATATGCTTCTGTTTTATGATACAGCCGTGGCCATTTTGTGAATCACACTCACCCTGCCGCGGCGCCTTTGAACGCTCCACGGAACGAAAAGCAGCGCACTTTTCGAAACCCAGGGGTTAGTGCAGATTAAATGGAAAGGAATGTGTGTGTGTGTGTGTGTGAGAGAGAGCGCGCGCGTAGGTATATGTGAGAGAGGTGGTACGAATAATGATGGCGCACTTTGCTGCCGAACCCCTTAACTATTCTGCTTACATCCGATGATTTCGTTGCTTTCGCAGCCCATCTTAGTGTCAAGAGCCACTCCTTCCTCTAGTACGGTTAGCAGACTCCACCGGACTGTAAAAGGATGATAGAAGCGGATAGATGAGGGGGGAGAAGGGGAGGACTGATAATATAATCTGAGGTGGCGTAAGTCGCCTCCCTCCTTCCCAGCTATAAAAAACACTCAAATTGAAGCAAAGCGGAGTTATCATTCAAGAATCATATGTCCATAACCGCTGTAGTCAGCTCTGAAAAGACGAGACGATTGTGTACGCGGCACAGCAAAACATGTATATACGTATAAACAAGTCGTCACATGCATCATCAAAGTCATCACATGCATTTTCACCACGTTTAAAGAACTACTATTTCGGACATAAGCCGCTGATTTTTTTTTGTATATCGTACAAAACACAGAATACAAAACAAAAAAAAACACAAAATAAAAACACAAAGTAAAACCACAAAGAAAAATACTCTGCAAATTAACCAGATCTACGCAGGTTTAAGTCACTAGACACCAAACAAACGATATAAGATAAATAAAACACAAAACATGTAATCAAACGAAGGGATGAACAATAAGGACTGTATACACAGTTATATGCAAACAATTCTGCTCTACAAACAACTAATGTCTGAATTTATTGAACCACTTACTCTTCTCCCAAGATTCATTATATGAACACATCATGCTTATAAGGCGTGGAGGCTGGATCGGTAATAGTTTTAGCTCAAGGAAGCTACTTTTGACAGGAAAACAATTTGGCAGGGCATGCAACCGTAAGAAAATTTATGCCAGTTACCTTTTAGACCGAACGAACCCAAAATACGACATGACTGACCAATCATTAGGACTTAGTCGGTTAAGAATTGGCTCAGATATTACGATGATAAAGACGCTCAGACAAATTCACCCATTCTCTGAGCAGCCGCACTTTGTACTATTAGAACTTGAACTGCATCTGATAACGAAAGAAAGGAAGCAGTGTCTTAAATATCCTTGCTACACTCGTGTGGCTGTTGAAACACAAAGTGCGGACGTACGAAACGTTTAAAACCATGATCTCTGAAATGCGTTCACTGCCTAACAAAACTTTCTTTACAAAATATTTACCTCATTTCATAGCAGAGTCTTATCATGAAGGTTTACAAGCATACAGCAGTTTCCTAAAGACCAGCACAAAATTTCATTGTTCTAATCATCTGATCTCAGTTCCATTATTTTCTATGTGCGCTTTTTTTGCAGAGTCCCTTGTAGTCAAATTAGTCACCCCATTGTAATACAGACTACTTTTATTAATAATTTTCCACTAAATTTTTGTGCAGTGTTTTTCCGTACATTTGCGTGTTTTGATTTGTCTTCTAATCGATAACGTTTAGTCTAATCAAACATATCCAGACACCCACGCGAAACTGTCGTGTCGCTCGGATATACTTCCCACTTGCGGACATTAAGGGCACTGCCTACCGGCTGGCAGCTGCGAAATTTAAATAATAAATCCTATATTAAGGAAATTTCGCCTCAGTGCGTTAATTTTGAAGATAGGCATTTCAAACAAAATGTATTCTTCGCGAATTTTTAAGGAGAGGATTCCTACGAGCGTATATTTTCAATAGATAGGCAGCATGTACATTTTGTAAAATATACATTTTAAAATTTCCTTGCAAATAGGCTTATATATGTCATGAAAACCTCTCCGCTGTAGGGAACTTCTCCTGAAAAATTCGTGAAGAATACATTTTGTTTGAAACCCATGTATTTAAAATTAACGCACTGAGGCGAAATTCCCTTAACAAGGGGATTTCCTATTTAAATCTCGCAAGTGCCATTCGGTAGGCAGTGCCTTTAATATGGGGCGGGTCTGCCCACTAGCGGCCACTAATATGGAGTGGAGCCCCCCCCCCTTCATCCTTCACCAGCCTCTCTTACTCTCTTGGCCTTTATTACAGCTCTAACCCTGCGGAGGAGACTTTCAAACAGGTGCCAGTACGTCTCTGGGGGAAATGCCGACCATTCTCCCTGCAGCGCTGTAGCAAGTGCAGCAAGTAATGCGGGTGGTTGGGATCTACTGCGCACTCACGGCTCTAGTTCATTCCAGAGGTGTTCAATATTATTGACGTCGGGGCTCTGGATAGGTCAGTACATTTCCGGAACCTATTGTCCACGAACTACACACGGACGGACCGTGCGTTATGGCAGCGAGCATTGCCATGCTAAAACTCACAGTTATCATCTCCAAAATTTGTCTTCTACCGCAGACAACACGCAGCCGGTCAAACGTCCTTATAGCTTTCCACCTTTAACCTGCCCCGTAGTATTACGAAATGATTAAGTCCCTCCCACGAAACCCACCACCTCACTGCACATGCCAACATTCGCCACACCCAAACACTTTCATCGGACTGACGCATGGTATAGTGTGATTCATCACACGAAATCACGCGTTCCCATTCGACCACGTTTAAGAGGAGACGCTCTTTATACCACCGAACGCAGAGCTTCTCTTTCACAGGCGAAACGTGCGGTTTATGGGCAGGTGCCTGAGCTTTGAAGCCCAGTATTAGTTAACTTCCGGCGCACAGTTATGAAGCTAGTTGCACAATTAGCGGGACTGCGGAATTCATGGGCAATAATATTTCACGGTGACATTTACTGTTCGACGGACCCTGTTGTTTAACACACGAGGCCTGCCAGGCCATGGTTTGATTGCGGCTGTGTCTTCCAGTTTCCACTTTACAATCACATCTTCGACGGTCAACTTGGGCAACTTGAGAAGGGCGGAAATGGCAGTGACGGATCTCTTACTGATGTGGTAACCAATAAACACACCACGTTTAATGTCACCGATATCCCATTGTCCGCCCATTTTGCCAGTATCACGCAGCACTGACAAACATCGAGTACTCTACCTTTTTTTATAGCAGTAGCGGCGGTCGTAGTCACATCTAGGCGCAAATTTGCGATAACAGAGGAGTACCTGGATACCCTTGATCAGATAGAGTACATAAAAATTCGCAACGCACTATGATAGCGTGTCATTTGTACCGTAGAACGTCTGATGCCTTTTGATGACTATATTTTAACATAATTACTTACTTTATATGCTGATTATTATAATTAGTTTAACAGTAGCTAAATTCGATAATAAATTAAGTATTATACCTATACAGTTAACTGGTTTATTTTTGCAGTACACACTGACTACAGAGCTCTGTGACACTTCTTGGCATATGCTAAAAACTTAACTAAAGTTGATATAACCTTGATCTGTTAAATTACTCTTTCCTGCGCCAAAATAATAGTTTACGTTGGAAACTTCATCTATATATATTATAAAACTCAACGTCTCTCCGTCTGTCTGTCTGTTAGTGCTCTTATCTCTCGAGCCCCCCTTATCTGATTTAGGTGTTTTTTTTATTCATAGCTGTGTTCTCTGGCCAGGTTTTAGTATATATTTTGTTACGTAAAGTAACATAAGGAATAAGCAGTGACGATAATAGTGAATATAGTCGGAAAAAATGATTGCCGCCAGTACGCTCTCTTGCAATACGCTGTCTAAACCAATTCCTGCCTATACTTTAAGAGATATCAAAAGTTTTGTGAAAAAGTAATTTTTCGCGAGTGGGTGCCTGGCAGTTAAGGGGGTGGGGGTGTATTACGAGTCGCGTGCGCCCGGCCGACACTCAGTCGGCTCGCGTCGTTAGTAACAAACTAATCACGTTCGAGCATGTAGGTGTATTTATTGCGAGTCCGCTGCAAATTTTAATTTCAATAATTTATTTAAAAAAAAAAAAAAAAAAAAAAAAAACAATAATTCTGTATTCCACGCGAGCAGAGAAGTATGAGATATAGTTTGAGTCTGTGCTATTTTAATTTGTAATTTAACTTTTTATTACCGAGGTACCCACCTACCTTCTTCCTGAGTTCAGTTGCACAATTTTTTAAATGCAAAATTTTAAAAAGAAACAACAGGATAAATTCGAAATAGATCTCCTTGCAAAAAATATCTTTTCAAATATCATGTGAATGCTTATCATTTAAAATACTTTCACATCGCCAAAATGTCATGCCAACGTTGCTATATATAAAATTGAATTTACCAAACGAAAAATTACGAAACATACATAGGTGACAAAACTTAACTTAATTACTACAGACTTCCTACAAATGAAGTTACGACGCTGCCGATTAAGGTTACGTAGTTGTACGCAACACGAGATTAAGAAACCGCACCAGTTCAACGCCTTGCGTGTAGATGCGACGGAGCACTTTTAACTACATGCCAGCGCACCACCTCAACTGCTCCTCTGATTCTGTGTCTGAAAAGCGCATTATAGCTGTGGTTAGGCCAGCGCTTTAGCCACTTAATTGATGTACTGTACTACTAGCGGAGGGAGAGAGAGAATAGGTTGTTGACATATCTTACATATAGAAATAACAATTCATTAAAAAAAATTTCACGAAAAACCACGCTTTACTCAGTATTGTAACGCAGGGCCACTAACACTGTTGTCGATATGTTATTGGGAGGTTTCGTCGGCACTCAACAGTGAGGTCTTNCTGTTGTCGATATGTTATTGGGAGGTTTCGTCGGCACTCAACAGTGAGGTCTTAAGCGCTAGTGAAGACGAAATAGGTGAAATTGTAGCACGACGAAGGGAATAGGAATATCCTGTGAAAATCCACCGGTCATCGGCAACGTCCGATGCGTTTCCCACATGCGAAAACCCGGGTGACCCCACCGCGAGGAATCTATCCCTGTTCGTCTTGGTGGATGCAAGTAGTACACCTCCACGGTACCCTGCCGATATGTAATAATCTCATAGAATTGAATTGTAAATTGGTTTTATAACGTGCCCAGTTCTACTGCAGGAAGTTTTAGGAAGATCGTCTGGGCCGAACCACTCTGATAGCACACATTCATTTCTCGAGCATATGTGTGTCTACAGACGATGTCGATGGAGGAAGGAGTTGTGGATGCCAACGAAGTGGCAGAAAATGGCCGTCCTTGGAGGACCTCTTGAAGAGTTCAGGGTGGTCTAGGTACAAGGAAGGCAATTAAAAATATTTAAGTCTCAAGAGGCAAAGGTTTCTCTGTTCCCTGTCTTCTATTAGAGTTCTTATTACTGTCCCACTACAAAACAGAGCTTTCAGGTCCTTCCGATAAGAATCGGGGTCCGATACTACGGAGTCTTTAACACTACAAAGAAATTATTGAATTAAATACTAAATTAACGCTCCGCATATCTGAGCACCTCTCCACTTGGTCCATTCATCGTGATGCTTCACTGGAAAAAAATATGAAGGGCGGAGGTAATGGGCTTGATTTACTTAACCTTCATATTGCTGAATACAATAACAAAACATCGTAGAATCATCACTATCACAGGAAAAATTTTATCTTTCACAAAATTTAGAAATAAATTGCCAACACAATTTTTTTGCAACAGTAAAAGTAATATGGTTTAATTTTAAACAAATGCATATATATATATATGTAAAACCTTAGAAACGTATATTGTATATCACACCATCAGATTATAATAAATATATTTCATGCTATTGAACCGGCGCATACATGAAAATATCCCTGGAACTTTCAAGCTCATGTAACGTGTTCTCAACGAAACACGTCAAAATAGCATTTACGTTACGACATACGTTTATATTAAATAAGGTTGGAAATAACTAGGCCAGTTAAGGAAAAAACTCACAACTGTAGGCTACATCTGACACAAACTTCAAACATTCAAAATGGTTCGATAAATCCCTGCAGTGAAACGTTTCAGTCAATCGAGGTATAATGAAACAGGTACCGCCCAGTTCACATCTCAGTGATTCGTCGAAGTGACGTGAAGGTGGAGCAGTGTCGGAATGGTAGGCCAGTGGGGAAACGGGAGTGCTCAGAGGAAACCCACCGGCTAACGGCAACGTCCGCCATGTTACCCAAATGCCAAAATCCGGGTGACTCCACCGGTTTGCAATGGCTGGAGGTGTGTAGTCTGTACACTACACTACCGCGACCCCCACAATTACCCTTAAAAACATCGTCCGTTCTGTTGGGCAAGTTGATTCGTACCATTATTGCTTCTTCTCATCCTCCAACACCCGCAACATTTGTAATTAGTACGGCTAAATCTATTTCGACAGGCTGGCCGGTAACGTTGGTCGCACGTAAAGTGCGATGATGTCGTAAGTGTTTATAATAATAACCAAAAGATGTGACGTATTCCTATAATTATCTAATAACGTCCCTGATTAACTAATTTATAATAATCACGTATTTCAAGCAGCTTCTGATTTTCGATCGTTTTTCCTACCTGTTTTTTTTGGTACCATTATTTTTTTTTTGCTAGCAATCCGAGATAATCGGGACAGCGATATTTTCCACAAATAAAAACTTAACACCTGCGAGAGAGTTCATAGGGCACAGCAGCCAGCATTTACTTTCAAACATAACATGTGCGATTGAAAGGTTTGGATATTTCATTAAAAGTTTACGAATGCACCACGGACCAGCTAACAAGGTTACAATGTCAATCATCTGGAACAGACAGCGAACAATAGGTAAATACAGGTAATTTCTACGACAGGTTTGCTGTATCAAATGAAACCTGGCACTGGCGTGCAAAGTGAAAAAAAAA
>NQII01003193.1:45798-86137 GCA_002778355.1 Clitarchus hookeri
CTGGTTGTTTGTCCAGTGCGCGCAAACTCGCGATTTAATCCGGACCCGTTGAGTGAAAGATAGAAAGCTGCATCACGCGGATTTGGACAGTTTTCACGTAAGCGCGCGCGCGTGCTTGCGTGTGTACCTACGACTGTAATGTCACATAGTAGTGAAGAATACAGAAATAAAACTGCCGTTTATATCGTCAACACCAGCCGCACGCGCCAACAAAATGGCACATAAAAGTACCTTATCTTTGGTTAATAGAACTTTTACTTATATTAAANCTTATCATTGGTTAATAGAACTTTTACTTATATTACATTTATAAATAATAATATTTCACTTATAATTTATATACATGAAAACAGAGATAAAATAGGTGTGTTGGTAATGACCAGTAAGAATTATTTCTTATGCAAAATATTATTAATCTGAGCGCGCACGAATGCGGCGAGTTCTACCTTGGTATAATTTTCTAGACTACGTTAACCTTTGTTTGCACGAGGTGGAGGAATATCCTGGAATCAGAATTTTAACAAGACTTCAGTAAAGTTGGCAGTAACCGTGGATGGACTATACTTAGCTACTCTGTGATAATGCGCTGCTCAGGTGCTGCGAATATAACGGTGTTAATTGAATGCCTTCAACAACTTTAGTGGCGGCCGATAGACAGTTTATGCAGACAGGGCGCAGTGCGGCTCGCCTTGTGAGGCATCCACAATATCACTTGGTGACAGGTTTATAAGGTTAGATGCATGGATGCCCGCTATCTTTGAGGCATGATAGATAATGAGCCCCCAGGAATGAGCAGGGACGGAATGCAATCCTGCTGAAAATGAGTACCCCGAGAAACACCGCTAGCAATAGTCGAAGTCCGCCACGTTTCTCGGACGCGAAGTTCCAAACTCGTTTCCTCAGATGTCGAGCATGGGTAAGCGTAGTAGGAGGGTTGGAAGCTGAAAGTATTTACCACCGAAGCCCCTGTAGCAGTCACAGAATACCCAGTAATACATAAGTGAGACTACCGCTGGTATCCTGGTCGAAATTGCTTCACTATCCAGCAACATGGCGGAACTTAATTTCAAATGTTGTACATGGAGATGGACTTGCCAGAAGGTAGCCCAACAGATATGTATTTCCTTGCAGCATTACGTAGTCAATCAGGCACAGTGCCAGTTTACAGCGCCTCGTTTCGACAGAAGGGTACCGAATTAACTTTCGTCAAAGATACCGTAATTACGTTATTTTTCTTGTGTGTACTTACTGGTCTTTTACATGGTGCGGTTATTTAATCGCCGATGCTTCAGCCACCGTGAACGTTGTTCCACAGCTGACGCGGCCGCATTAGTAAAACTGTCTCTTCGCCGCTTGCCTGGAATGGTTACAGCATGGTTACGTCGCCAGCGGTTTCTGGTACCAGTGGTTTCTGGTTCCACGCGGTCACAGAGTAGAGGAGTGCAAATATGCTCAATTGGAAGGTGGTTCCTTTGGTGAGGGGAGGACATTCTCTGATTGGCTGCGCGAGCATCTGGAAGTGGGTCGTGTATCTGATTAGTTACTGCGTGGTGCAAAGTTTCCTTATTGGCGAACGGCATTCTAACATGTTGCTTGTTCACGGCTAACTGAACACTTTTTGAAGTAATCCCCGGCCATAACCGCAAGTATTTTAACGTGCGCAAGGACTGGAATGCTGTCAGTTAGATCAGGTAACGTCTTCATTAACATTTTAGTGAAGTTATGGTAACATACCTTCTTCTCCACTTAACCACATTTTGCAATTTCGATCTACGTGTTGCAGTTAAATTCCAAAATTACAATTACATCCTCCACATAGGTCAACCAATTATCCCTAGGGCAAATATAATTAATTATTAAACCTTTCTCCATATTATTCAGCAAATAATTTATGAAAGAGTGACAAAGAACAATACATTAGCAGTTTTTATACCACACAATTTAGGACATTCATATTAACATATTCACATATAAACAAGCATTCTTCNAATACATTAGCAGTTTTTATACCACACAATTTAGGACATTCATATTAACATATTCACATATAAACAAGCATTCTTCTACACTAGCACCTACATAATAATCGTGATGCATGCATTAATTACACTTTCACAAGCGGTAACGTCTACATAAAAGAACATACGCACATATCTACAAAGCACGAGCGCACATATCTATAAAAACACGAGCACACTCTCATGTACACAAACTCGACAGATCGGTAGTCAAATGAGATAGAGTGCACACAGTTATTTCCAACGTCAATGAAAGACTGGTTTATTCCTTAGAAGTACAGAACACTGCAGGCTTGCGCCCTAATATTTCAAGGTAAAAATACTATTTATTTTTGAGGTAATATATCAGTAAATATCTTAACACATTAGTAGACGGGATATCTTTTCCACACTGGGGCCGCTCGTTCCAAATACTCGTCGCTCTTACAGTGCAAGATGAACCGTAAAATGATTTATAAGATGAAGAAGATTATTTGTTTCGATTTTGTGAACTAGTGTTTTGATCGCGTTCATCGTTGTGACTAAAAGTACATCTGCTCGAGAGATAAGACTGTAGCCCTGTCAACAAGACTTTCTTCAGCAGCGTTATCACATGAAATGTACGGCGGTTGTTTAAGAAAAATTACTTAGGTTTATTTCAATATTCTGATATGTGGTCCTTGTGTTTTACGTTGAAAATGAGTATAATGCAAGAGTTTTGAATTGTTTGCAACTGAAGTTAAGTTATAGTTATGTGAACTATATCAGAAAAGAGTCCGTACAACCAACAATTCCGTCAATAATTTCATTGTCTTCTGGGGTAAAAAGTGTTTAAATCTTCTCTGGATGTGCAACACAGCCTAGGTTATTCACATTGTTTGAGAGAGGTATTGGCGTACTTGTAAGTATTATGTCTGGCAACTGTGTCTTATAAACGGAACTCTGTAATCGTTTATAGAGTCAATAATAATGCCGATTTTTAAGTATTTAGTAATAGACTATGCTTGTTGGACCAACATTANTAATCGTTTATAGAGTCAATAATAATGCCGATTTTTAAGTATTTAGTAATAGACTATGCTTGTTGGACCAACATTGAATGTGCGAAAATGTTTGTTCATTAATTCATTGCCATACTGTAGTTCACATGCACTACATGGTACGTATATTTAAANAATGTGCGAAAATGTTTGTTCATTAATTCATTGCCATACTGTAGTTCACATGCACTACATGGTACGTATATTTAAAAATCATCGGCATAGAGATGATAATGACAATCTTCCAACTGATACCTTAAGTCATTAATGAACAAAGATAAGAGTAACGGATCAACTATACAACCCTGGCGGACAACAGAACGTATTCCATGCCGCTCTGAGTTGCATTTGCCATGAACTACACATTGTCTCTTGTCATGCAAGTAGCTCTTTCTTTGTCCATTTAAAAGTGGTTTATGAGAAGGTAAAGAAGGATTTCAGTTTTGCAAATGGTATTTAATCACCCAAAAAGNTGTCCATTTAAAAGTGGTTTATGAGAAGGTAAAGAAGGATTTCAGTTTTGCAAATGGTATTTAATCACCCAAAAAATAAAAAAAGCCTTTCTGATGTCTAGGTGTGTTAGTATGTTTAGTTTAAAGTTGTCTGTGTTACATCGTATGTCATTTTTCACTTCTATTAGTGCCCCTATCGAAGTCCCGACTGGTATTCATCAAGCATCTCTCTCCTGTTTCAATTTTTAGTTATTTTTTGATGAAATACGTTTTAAATAATATTAAATAAAGTAGGAAAAATGTTAATAAGACTGAAATCCTTCAATGTTTTGGGGGATGGCGTTTTTGGTATGGGTTTCCACGTATTCGGAAATTCTCCCATCATTAATAATGAATTAATTTTATTTGTTAAGAGCGCTGGACTCCAATAAATTAATAATTTTATATTTGTATTAAACATTATTCAACTCGTACACATTGTATGTAATGACATTATCGTTTAATAAAAAAAAATTATGCTTTATATTTTTGGAACAAATAGATGTCAAATACAACATTTTTCTGTTTTGTCGCAGCCGCAATAACAAATTCTAAGTTGTACAGATGGAAAAAATTACAAAGTAAACTAATCCGTTCTAATCCCATGGACTACCACGTGACACATACGTAATCACCAAATAACAAGCCATATATATAGGAAAAAAGTTAAATACCTGTGTAGAAATTGATGCATGTTTTTAACATTTTTCTTGAAAATGAACTGTTATTTGGTGATTACATATATGTCAGGCAGTATTCAACCCACGGCATTAGTTTATGTTGTAAATTTTTCTATCGGTACAACTTAGCTAGTATATGTTATTACGGCTGCAACAAAACAGAAGAATTTTGTATTTGGCATTAAATTATTAAAAAAATATAAAGTCTAAATTTTTTTATTAGAAGAAAATGTCACCATACAATGCGTACGAGTTGAGCAATGTTTATTACAATTATAAAATAATTAATTGTTTGAGGTTCGACACCCTTCAGCGAGCTAAGAAAAATGTTAGTACTATGAGAATTAAGTCAACAGATATTTTATCATGCCCTTGGGCTTTCATTTTAATGCGTTTTACAGAGCGCAGAACATCTAGGGGTGTCACGCTCATGAGATAACGTGAGATATTTAATGTATTTTCTGTGTTTTTGTAGTTGAGTCTCTATAAGTTACTGATGTCATCAAACCAGTATTGAGGCCGACATGTTTAACATGTTCTTCTGAATTTATTTATTTTAGTTTCTTATTCCCAAATTTGTAATAGTGTCCCACTGGTGTTTTAAACAAGTACTAATTCCAAGCTGAGTCCGAGTATATTTGTATTTGACTGTCCTAATCATTTGTGTGCACATGTCAAGTTGATAGTTATGTACGGGAAGTAGTTTGATGTATTTACGATGTAGTAAAAATATTATTTTGAACTAATGTTTACATTTGTGGACAGTAAATATGTTTTATTTTATTTATTCTAGTATTTATGCTCTTCCAACAGTTCTGTAGTTTTGCTTCATAGACGCAAGAACAAATACATAAGGCCTATGACAATGCCAATTTTACACTTGACAGGAGAATAAATACAAAATGAGAAGGAAAGTAATACATAAACAGGTCCTTCAAAAGTGCTCAGTCACCGTGAGCAGCCCATACATAACCTGTGATGCAGCACTATAAAGCTTGAACAGCGGTTAGCAAAGTGGCCACTCAGCGTGCAAAGTTGAAGTGGCCATCACTATCGCACGTATACGCTGTTTAACAGCAGCTCGACCAACATTTGCAAATGACTAGTGATCTGCTTTTGCGTATCTGCAAGCCGTTCTACTGTATGAAATGCCACGTGAAATAATGTCTAGGTGTGAGGCCACATAACAATTTTGTGCAGTGTGTACCGTTTTTTTTTAAATTACAAAATTCCAGGCCACTTTTAAGAAGAGCGATTAATCACTGCTTAAACTATCCAAAGATTATGTGTGTTATAATTTTTAATGATATATCCCATCTTTCGAAATATTCAAGTGGAAAGACAGGTTAACAAGCATGTGACTAATATTTCTGCGTAGAACGTTGGTTACTGTTGCTGGAGTGACTGTGTGAATATTTGTAGCCTACTTTCGGAAGGAAAGAAAGTCTTATAAGATCACTTTCATGACAGCGTGTTTGTGTGTGTGTCCCTTAAAAATATTGATATCGTGAACCGAATTTCACCAAACTCTGTACACATATAGTGCTTAGTAATGCCATCAGAATTTTATAGTTTTAGTCCACGCATAATTCTTGTAGAAGTGCAGCGCAATCAAGAGACGTGAAGTGCAGATGGCCCAGAACAGAACAGTGACGAATCTTGGCCGCGCAAGGCCTTGAATCAAAAACTGCCGCCAATCTCAGAATAAGACACACGCGTAGGGGAAGGGGAAAATGAGGGGAGGGAGTCTAAGGAGAACAAAGGAGGGGATTCCGAGCGCGAAGAAGGAGTACGCCACTGGCCGTAGATATAGAGGGCGCTCACAAAAGTAACGGCGACGGCGCAATCTCAAGAACCAATATACCGATTTCAACGAAATTTTACACGAAAATAGTGGTAGAGTAAGGAGTATAAAGTTACATGTTTTACGGGCGATAGGCAATTATTTTTAATACGTTTCACTAAAAATTATTTAGTTAAGTATGTTATGTCAATAAAACAATTCAATAAAATATACAAAATTTTGTATGCTAGCACTTTTCATTAGAAGCATCAGTTCGTACAGAGATCCTCTTTTTCAGGTGTTTTTTTTTTNAAATTTTGTATGCTAGCACTTTTCATTAGAAGCATCAGTTCGTACAGAGATCCTCTTTTTCAGGTGTTTTTTTTTTGTAAAATATGGCCATGTGAGAAAATGGAACATTCCCATTATATCTGGAACTGTAAAACTAATTTTCACAAAATTTCACACATCAGTAGTGCTACAGAAGGAAATTTAAAGTTATATGATTTAAGTTGTGTCAGGCAATGATTTTCAAAATGGTGGCCATATACAATTTTAATTAATTGTGTCATATCTATTAATAAATTTAACTAAATTCAACTAAACTTCTTATGCTGACAGTAAGGCGGCACCAAAGAAGAAAATAAAGTTTTTACGCCATATCTCGGGAACCAACCAACCTATTTTTACCAATTTATTCACACACGTAGCGTTACTGTAGGCCACATAAAAGTATGCGTTGTAAGTGGCTCAGGCACTTAATTCCAAAATGACGACCCTGTAAATATTGCATGTAAATGTATCATGGAAAAAATTAGACTTATTATATTCAAATATGATGCTCCGAATCCTACGTCCGTAAAGCAGTCGATACTAGGGTAGCTTACACCATGTCACGAGAATTTGTGGGTTCTAATTCCGGGTAAGACACGTCTGAATTTGTAATTGTTTCACTACTGTTGCAAATGTTTCTGATTCCATCTCTAACGATGTCGCTGTTCACGAGACGTGAAGGCTTACCTTCCATCAAGGCTTTTTAAGAACTCCATGAAACATTATTTGCAGCCATGTAGAGGAAAGTAGGTTCATTAGTATTGTTAGTAACCTTTTTTATGTGGGTTTACCTTCAAAAACACCATCCAATTCGCGGAGAGCAAGCACTTCTTTTTTTTTTGTGTAATGGCAGGTTCTATTTAACTTATGTTGTATGTCTTCGACGTTTCATCGATTAATGGACACACTTCGGAGTGAATATCTTTAAACTTACGAGTTTTTGTTAAACAGAGGCTAAAAACTATATATTATTTACTACATACCGAAACGGATGTTAACACAGATTACATTTTAGTGCCGCATGCTGTGTAACTTATCTGCAAGCAGCAAAATATACCTGGCGTTTAAAAGTGAGAGACATATTTCCTTTGTTAAAGAAGATGCTTTTTCTGATTAAATGTGAAATAGAGCTGATGTTATGGGACAGACTACGTATAAAACAAACTTTATCACAATCTGAAGACCCATTTTCTCGTGAAGGCATGGATGACCAAGATGATTCTAACGACACAAATATCTCTATAAACTGCAACCCCTGTAGATTCTGAGATGCTTCACGCCTTAGATATAATATGGCTGCGAGCTATAGTAGGAACATCCAAAATCGTTGGTCTAAATCACCAAGACAACAGGAAACTGAAGTAAAAACTGGTGATACAAAACAAATAAAAAATTGGTTGTCTGTAAAGTCGGTTTACTGACGATAGTTGAACGTGACAACGTCTTAAGAAAATACTGATGGAATGGTAGCATTTTTCAAAAGAAAATTTTAATTTCATTTGTTTAATAGATTTGTATGTATATAGAGAAGGAGGTAATTGGAAATCACAATGAAATTGATCAAGTGAGATTTATTTGTACGCATAAATACAATTATGTCAATTTTTTTTTTACAATTTAATAGTTTTTACAAGTATAAATGTGCGTTGAGCAATTGTTTTACAACTTTTAAACATGTGTAATATTTAATTTCTTACAATCTGTGTTATTCTGTTGAGAATAGGACGATGATAGGAAAAGTAGGAAATGAAAGGGAGTGTTTCGAGTTTAATGTGTCTTGAAAAAGTCAAATCGATGGTGGTGCCTCCTAGTGTTGTTGAGTTATTAACGTCTGATGCACAATCGACATTAAACATGTCTTTCATGAATTTGATGAATGTTTTTTCGCTCGTTCCGCGCTCTCGCTTGCACTTCAAGCCTTACATGGAACGCCTCAGAGCGAGGTAACGCCGCATGAGTCATGTTTTTTCGTGCGTGCAGCCGGCTCTATCGAATTATAAGACGTTGTCACGTCAAAATATCTTGAAACCATACCTTATCGTAAAAAAAAAAAATCACGTAAAACTAAGAGAATGGCACAGTGAAATAAAAAATTCAGACAGTTCAAAGGTTTATCTTAAGATACCAAAATTAAAGAAATAAAAAAAACGCAGTATTCAAGTGGTGTAAACTAAATAACTCAGCCGGAAATGGCACTGCAGAGCCAGGACTTTAATGGGAAATGTGACCAGGCATTTAGCGAAGATGAAGATGGAGAGTAATGAATCAGTAACAAAATCCAAGATAAATCGTTTCATGAAATACGTGAAGGCATTTCGGAAACAACTATGTGTAATCTCACCTATGGCCGTTCAATGAACTTCATTTTAGAATAAGAAACATAAACCAATCATTACGCCTTCTAAATCGTAAAAAAATTTCCATGGAATTACGAAAGCGTACTGTAAAAATGATCTAAATATTCAAAAATTGCAGACGCTACGTTTTCTTCAACAACGGGTTTCTGGAAAATTTCACGAAACTTACCGTCAATTCGCAATAAGTTTCCGTAAATTTGCTAGTTAGTTTTTCTGCATTTCCGGTTTTAAGAGGAATTACAAAAAAAGTTTAATTTNTATATTAAAGTAACGAACGTAATTTTTTCAGTTTCCAAAAATGTTTCAGTATTTGAAGTGTTGTTGAGTGTTACACGTAGCTTATGTAATTTCTGATGTTTGAAATAATATGTTTAAGTTGCAAGAATTTTCCAACTGCTGCAGGAACGACAATTTTGTGGTTGTAGCGGCTAAGAACGCTCCGTGTAGCGTAGCCATTGCTTGTTTCCGAAACCTGAAGCTATAAGGAATACGAAGAGTTTCCATGTTTAATCTGTACAGTTTGTTTTCGTCATTACGGAACGCGTTTCCGTATATTAGATGTCAGTTTCTGCAACACTTTCCGTGTACACGATGAAAGGTGTTTCGTGCAGGTCCTCTGTAGCCGTGACTGCTAACACTGGTGACGGTGCTGGCAACCAACATTTCTAAGCTGCAAGCCCGTATCCGGTAGTACGGAGCCCGCTATGGTCCTGGAAGTACTAACATCTTCACACTTTTTAATATCATGGTGTCACGTAAAACCCAAAATAAGCGTCTTTATTTTTCTTATTTCGCAGCACAGGCTCAACATAAAAAGATTGAACTTATATTTTGCATAGCCCAACGTGGTTGGAACATCTTTAACTTTACACCCCCAGAAGACTCTGAGTCTTTGGAAAACTTCAGTGGACGCATACTGCATAGCCGAGTCAGTTGGAGATTAATTGATTCAAGCGAAGGCAAGAGCACAGCCATAATATTTGTTCAGCACTCCCGATTATCCATTGAAGAAAACTAATAAAATCATGTGCATTTGTTAAGGGTTTATTATAAACTAAAGAATTTTTAAATTACGATTTTACGGAGAAGTATACCTCCACCCCGGTTATAAAATGGGTTCACCCGTTTTCCGTAACAATAGAGCATAGTGTGTGACGCCCGCTTACAAGGTAACGTTAAACTCTGTATTGAAATTGAAACAGAATTTCCTGGAAAACGGAGATGCTTACCGTAATAGCACAAAACGCCCTTTTGGGGGGGAGGGGGTGGGGGAGTTAATTTTGACGCAAGGATTGACGATACGTCGTTAAAAACTCATTTATCCTTCTGCGCCATTTCATAACTGAATACCACAGTACTGATACGAAATTACGGCGATACACCACATTACTTCGATGAAATGTTTTGTTGACAGTCGCCACAGGTATCGTGTTAACGGGGAGAGGTACCTGCGCGCGCAGCTTGCCGCAGCCTAATGCAGCGCTTAAACATTCATCTACGTATAATCAGTTGTGTGTTTGTCNATTTTGACGCAAGGATTGACGATACGTCGTTAAAAACTCATTTATCCTTCTGCCCCATTTCATAACTGAATACCACAGTACTGATACGAAATTACGGCGATGAAATGTTTTGTTGACAGTCGCCACAGGTATCGTGTTAACGGGGAGAGGTACCTGCGCGCGCAGCTTGCTGCAGCCTAATGCAGCGCTTAAACATTCATCTACGTATAATCAGTTGTGTGTTTGTCAACGCTCACCGAATATTTTTACAACAGTTCGTACACAGCAGGACCCGTCACTAATAACAGCTGCTGCCAGCTGCTATCAAGTGAAATAAATTTAGTTATTAATTAGTTTGCTTCAACTTTAATGGCGATTAGTGTACCTTTATGAGAATCACCTTATAAGTTAAATCGCGCGCGCGTGAATATATATGCGTGTTATATATATTATATATACACACACAGGGCCTGGATAAAATAATATGAACACCCTGGTATGGTATGAACACCTAATCTCCGGAGTTTGTTTTCTAACTTTTCTGTAGCGCACGGACCTTGTCTTTTGTCTTCCCCCTGTACTATATCCTCTCTGGAAGCGTGCTGTGCCACCAATATGTCTGTGAGCGTTGTGGTGGTGTGTTGATCTACCGTCATGTCGGACCTTACAAACTTCCAACGAGGGTAACTGGTACCCGATTAGTTGGTGAATACGTAACAACTCTCGCAAATCTACTAGGGGTATCGAGAGCTACTGTATCTAGTGTCACGACAGCATACAGAGTCCAGGAGAAAACGTCGCCTGTTAAACACAATAGTGGAAGGAAACTGAAACTTACAGTTAGACAGGAGGGCATTAAAGATGATTGTTACCTCTAATAAGAGGACTACCGCCACGAAAGTGACTGCTGAGCCTTATATGCAGAGAACACATTGTCAGCAAAAACGATGTCGTCGGAACTGCTAGAGTTGCTATTACCAAACCTCTTGTAAATCAGGGGCTGCAAAAAAAAGACTTCAGTTGTGTAAGGAGCACAAAACCTGGGCTACCGACCAATGGAAACATGTCATGTTGTCCGACGAGTCTACGTTTACACTATTCCCTACCGCATGACGTGTTTGCATAAGGAGAACACAAGGGGAAGCTTACAATCCAGACTGTCTTCTTCCAACCGTGAAGCCTCGGGGAGGTTCTGTCGTGGTTTTTGGTTTCCAGTGGGTCCTATCGTCACAGTGAAAGGAAAGGTAACTGGTACAGCATATGAAACCATTTTAGGTAACGATGTTCATTCCTGGCACAGGAATTGTTCCTCGGTAGGGGGTGGCACCTTCTAAGACGATAATGCCCCAACTCGCATGGCTGGAAATGTCCACAAGTGGTTTAATGAGCAAGAGGATGAAATAACACGTCTTCCCCGGCCTCCACAATAGTTTGATTTGAATATAATCGAGCCATTGTGGTCTGTATTGGAAAACAAATCAAGGGCTCTTTACAAACCTCCACAATTTCTCACGGAATTAGAGCAGTTTCTTTCCGAGAAGTGGTGTAAAATCCCATTGACCACCATGTAGTATTTATATGCATCGACGCCCCAGGAGGATTCAGGCTGTTTTGAATGCTAAAGGTGTCCTTACGCCGTTTTAGGTAGGTGTTAATATTATTTTCTTCAATGTCTATGTATATAGACACTAACATATGCGAAAAATGCAACACCAAGTAGGGTACATGCGATCTAAATTAATTTCATACTACAGATTAGGTACACAACAATACACAATTGGTTAGGATTACAGAACTGTACGTGATTTCTGTCCTTGAGAATTCAGCATGGTGTGAAGCCTCCGCGTGCTGCAATCAGAGCCGCTAAACGTCGTGGCATGGAATCAAAGAGGAACTGGATATGTGCCTGGGGAATATCCCTCCACGCGGTTTATATATGAGTTCACAAAACATCAACAGTGACTGCTGGATGGCCGTGACGAATATGTTGCCGACCAACCATATCCCAAACATGTTCGATAGGTGACATTTCAGGCGAATGTGCAGGCTTGGGAAGCAGTGGTACCCGTCGTTCATCGAAGAAGGCTTGCACATTCCTCGCCACATATTGTCGCGCATTCTCCGTCTGAAATATGGCATGTGGAGTTGCCCGAAGGAGGGGCATTATCTCTTGATCAAAAAAGGCCCCTGTTGTAGCGGTTGTTGTTCAGATTGCCCTCAATATGTAGGTTTTCTCAGGGTCCCCTCGGAAAGAACCGCCCTGAAGGTAAAAAAACCTCTGACAAAGGAGTGGCGAATTTTGTGAGTAAAAGACAATTCACTGAGGTGCATGAGTTGGGGGCTGGAGTGAAAGAAAGAACAATCAGAATCTGTCCTCGGATTGGGATCGCAAGTGAACACAAAGAGGACAGTGTGGTACTGGCTCCCCGCCTCTGCGTGGCCGGGTGGATCGGACCACGAGGTAACTAGTACACAGACCTATGCCATAGGGGTCTGTGCGTAGCCATAATTCCCCTAGAGGGATCCCTCGTGGACGGCAAAGAGGGAGCGAAGAAAAGGAAGCCGGTCTGAGGCCTACGGCCTCAGGCTTGTCGAGACTGTGACATCGAAGGTTTCAACCTAGATAAGGACATTTTTGTGTGTGAGGAACTGTGTTGAGTCTAGCGTGGGGACTTACTAGTGTAAACATGCAAGTGTTAGTGTTTTAAGAAATTTGTATTAAAGTAGTGGGAGTGAGACGTCATTGTGTGGATCCTGTGAGACGCAGGAACGCAATGGCGTCTTCAACTAGCCCATTTAAGTGGGGAGGCTCTGCTTGCTGGAGGCTCTGGGCATCATTGTGATTTACAAGCCATTGCCATTAAAGGAAAAGAGATAATGCTAAAAAGGATTCCTCGAGAAGGAGAACATCTCAAGCGATGTCTCGTTGGTGGCTGTGTCCAGGCTTCTCGACAGTGAGTTTGATTGGGAGCATTATAAAATGTCCCCTCCAGAGAAAAGATTGCACGGGAAGTTTTGGATATATGTTAACGGTGATAAAGCAAGTGTCGCGGACTCTTGGATACAAGAATGCTACGAGGAGGAGGAAGAAGAAGGAGAAGGAGGTGAAGATGTTGAAAGCGAGGAGGACGCACCTAAACTTCTGCAGGAGTCCGAAGGAGGCAACAAAGTATTTGAAGGCACAGATGATTCATCGGAAGATGAAGAATCTGACTTAAGAGTGGCAGCTTGATGAGTTCAAGGCTTCACCCTGGTGGGAAAGAAGGGGAAACCCCTGAAATCCTCCAGGATGGGATTTCTGGAAGCAGCCGACCTGGACATGGTTCCCAAGTCGGCACTGAAGTCTGTAAGAACGGAAGTGGAACCTGTTCCCAGTACTTCTAGTGAAGAGCCAAGGGCGAAAGGAAAGTTGAGATTCCAACTACTGGACAAAAAAGGGGAGTGGCTCATTGGTGGAGGAAGAAAGTGCAGTAGAAAAAATTCATGATGAGACTAGGGAACTAGTCTCAACAATGATGGAGTGGTTACTTACCAAGAGTTCTAAGTTAACTCCACTCAGGCGAACTGGCTCATCCCTAAACTGAGCCAACTCCAGAGTAATATTGATGGAGTTTTAATGGAGAACTGCAAACTGATTTATACACTTCAGCAGACGGAGAAAACCACNGAACTGGCTCATCCCTAAACTGAGCCAACTCCAGAGTAATATTGATGGAGTTTTAATGGAGAACTGCAAACTGATTGATACACTTCAGCAGACGGAGAAAACCCACAGCAATGAGGCACGAGACTCTCAAGACCTTTGTAAAGTTAGTACCTGGAATAAAAAGTTATGCTGAGGCGGCGGGAGCAGAGAGTATAAAGCCTAAGCCAACGAAGAAGGTGGTTCTAGTGTACCCGGACAAAGAGGGAACAACAAGTATGGAGACACATGAAAAGATCAAAAAAGGTTTTGATCCTAAAGGGGAAGGGCGTCAAATCAGAAATATGAGAGGGATCAAGGGTGGTGGCATCCTGATCGAAGCCGGGGAGGAAAAGATGCTGAAAAGCATCAATAATGCCACTAAGATACAGGAACTAGGGTTAGAATTAGAGGCCCCCATGAGACGAGGCCCCAAGGTAGTGGTTTATGATGTGCCACGGTGTAAGGATGGTGGAGATTTGCCTGAAACTATCTTCAGGCAAAATTTCAGAAACGGTAATGTCCTGAGGTGTGGACAGTTGAATATGTAACGGTCAGCAGTGGTTGCCACAGAGCTGAACAGGATTGTGTTGGAGCAGATACTTGATGTAGTACTGTTCCAATAGCCCTATGTATCGTTCGACACTGTGGTGGGCCTGCGGGGTAGTGTGTATACCTGTGGCAGTCACCCAAGGGCTGGGGTACTGAGGACCAACATGAACATTGACATTTCCATGATGTCAAGTGTTTCAAACACACATCATGTGTGTGTGAAAATAGTTAAGGGAACGACAGAATGTTGGATGGTCTCCTCGTACTTCCAGGTCGGGGATGACACTCAAGTAGCGTACATCTGTATAGATGGGACATAATAGTGGATACACTTAGAAACAGGCTACTTATAATAAGTGCATACATCAATGCGAAGTCTGAATTGTGGCATTCTCCTGTCACAGATGAAGCAGGGGAACAAGTTAGTCAGTTTTTACTGACTAACGATATGGATGTGGCCAACAGTGAGGAGAATAGAATGACCCACTTTCGTCTCGCAGGCTCATGATACACAGTCGTATTTGGACATCACAGCAGTTAACATGAGGGCTAGGAACTATGTAAGGAAGTGGTCTGGGAAGGACGAAAGTTCTAGCAACCACAAACGTATTGTGTTTGAAGTACACAGTGGTAGAAGGAGTGCACCTCTGTTTGAAGAAAACGAGGTTAGATATGTACATAACATGGCGGATTGGGCTGCCTTTGACCGTGCCAAGTTGAGGAGACTTTGAGAATGTACTGTTTTGAAAGATGCAGATATTGAAGAAAGAGTAATGGCAATTACAAAAATTCTTCAGGGGACCTGTGAGGAAAAGCTCCGTTAAACGACACAGGGTCTTCTGAATCTGTCATGGAGGACAGGGAATTGGAAGATGAAAGGAAATAATTGCGTAGAACAAGGAGAAGGTTACATAGACTCCGGGGTGAAGAGCGGGAGCAATTCTCCCGGGTCTATAAGCTAAAGAAACAAGTCTACTTCGGCAGGGTATGGAAGAAGAAGGCACGGTCGTGGGAAGAGTTTGTGACCCGTGCTGGGAATGAGGAACCTTTCGGCCTCGTCTACAAACTAGCGGCAAACAAAATCAAAAGAAATACCCCACCGCCGTGTATAAGTGAAAATTGTGTAATATTAAATGACCAACATTGGTAAAAGGAGGTCCTACTCCACATGCTCCTGCCAGATGACTCCCTTGAGGAAGAGGGGAAGGTGTATTCGAGAAAGAGACAGTCAATGGGAACTGCACCAGATGTGCAAGATGTTCCAGAATTCACATTAGAAGAGCTAACAGCAATTGTTTACCAGCTGAAGAATGGGAAAGCTCCAGGCATAGACGGAATAACTTCTAAAATTCTTAAAAGAAGTTACACAAGGATCAAAGAAGTGCTGTTAAAGATCTATAATGACTGTCTTCGAGCTGGCGTGTTACCTTCCCCTTGGAAACATGGGTGCTTGAGAGTGCTATATAAGGGCAACAACAAGCAATCCGATTACCCTAAGTCCTATCGGCCATTGACACTGCTGCCGGTGCTGGGCAAAGTCTTTGAAAAACTTGTCAACATAAGCCTAACAATGGCCCTAGGGGCGGAGGGCACATTAAATGGAAATAAATATGGCTTTAAAAAGGTACAGGACATGATGCCATGAAAGCCATTAAAGAAAGCTCTGAAAAGTATGTTATGGGAGTCTTCCTGGACATTTCTGGAGCCTTTGACAATGCCTGGTGGCCAGAAGAAATGCATCAACTCAAGAGTAACAGATGCCCTGCAAACACCTATAGGGACATACAGAATTTTTTTAATAACAGATGGAGCATGTACACGGAAAAGACCATGCAGGCTAAGAAACACTTAACGAAGGGATGTCCCCAGTTTTCGGTCCTTGGGTCGATCCTTTGGAGTGTCCTATTTAATGAATTTTTGGAGTTGGGCTTCCCGCCGGGGTCATTGTCTTTGGATATGCGGATAATGGGCTGGTTTTGATCTCTGGCAACTCGAGAAGTATCCTAGAGTCTAAGGCCGCATATATCATGGAAAAGATCTGGAAATGATCAGAAACGACAAAACTGAAAATTTCCATAGAAAAAACGAAGACTATGTTACTGAAAGGCAAATTCAAGAGACCGCCGACGGTGCGCTTCGGGGGGAACCCAGTGGAAAATGTGCACGAATTCAAGTACCTGGGAGTCATCATGGATGATAAAATGAGCTTCCTCAAGCACATTGAGTATGTTTCTAGGAAGGCTGTTGTGGGCTTCCAGAAGCTTAAGAGAATAGGTAATACCAGCTGGGAGCTTAACTACAAAATGTTAAATTTCATATATTGAGCTGTGTTTGAAGCCATCATTACTTATGGCGCGGTGATGTGGTTCCACAGAGCTGAACTACTCGTATCTTGGCATAAGAGGAAGCTCATTAAATCTCAGAGAGCGGCACTTATGACCATAGCTAGGGCATATAAAACTNACTACTCGTATCTTGGCATAAGAGGAAGCTCATTAAATCTCAGAGAGCGGCACTGATGACCATAGCTAGAGCATATAAAAGTGTACCTAATGAGTCACTCCCTGTATTGGTTGGTGTTCTGCCCGTTGACCTGCTGGCCAAGTATAGAGGGCTAGCAGCGGAGAGAGCGCGAGTCGCAAGGCTATCTAAAGAAGCCAAAAATGAAATTATGCTGGCCATCCTTCAACAATGGCAAGAAAGATGGGACACATCTTTACGAGGCAGATTTACATATGAACTGCTGCCGGACATAGAAGCCAGAATGAAATGCAACTGGATAAGGATAAACCACTATAACATGCAGCTATATACTGGCCATAGGAACTTTAAGGCCAAGCTTCATAACCTGTGACTGGTGCGATCTCCGTTGTGCGAGGTATGTGGTGTTGACGACTCTGTACAGCATGTAATTTCGGAATGTCTCAAGACTGAAGACATTAGAACATGGATAGAAGAGATTACGCAAGAAAAGGGCATTCACTTGGAACTGGGAAATTTAATACGAACAAAACTCTGCATAAGATTTGGAATGTGTTTGCCACCAAAATTGGTAGGAGACAAGAGGATTTCGATAAGTGGCAAGAATAGGAGAATTCTGATGACCCATAATGGGGTATTCAGGTAAAGGCTTTCACAATAAGTAAGTCGGAATATCCCAGATTGGTGTGGAGGACAGGTTTTTAATTGAGAAAACCGGTAGAATACCGAGTAATGGCACAAAGAAAGTGAATGGCCCGAAGAGACAAGAGGAAAAATTTCCGTGCACTGTCTCACTCATCCGAGTACAGTTGCAGTGCGGGAGGATGAAGGATGTGCTGGCCTTCGGGCCTTAAAAACCTGCCCTCAATACGTAGGATTGGAGATCTCATGTTATGCGCAATGGCGCCCCAAACCATCACACTTGGCGTTTGTCTGCTATGCCGCTCCGCAATGCAGGCTGGCATAATGCGGTCACCACTGTAGTGTCTAACATGCATGCGGCCATCACTAACTAGGTTACCAATCCGCAGGAAACTACCCAAAAATCTCGGAGAGATACATCTGAAAATCTACAAATGGGTTGTGACCGCATATATATATATATGAACCGTTTGCAAGCGAATAACGTGTAATACAATATTATTGTAAATTACGATTAATTTCTTGGGGTGTGTTATTGCCGATGCAAGAAAGAAAGACCTGCAGTGGGAGGCTCGGAACGGGACGCCTTGCACCATCAGCACGGCTCGTTAGCTGCAGCCGTCAGAGACGGGCTCGTCGCTAATTGCTGGCGGAATGCGCGACGCCGTCGCACTCCATAACCGTTCCCAACCTTTTCGCCAGCCCCCTCCCCTCCCACCGCGAGATAATTCACGCCACTGCAAATTACATGTCATTAGCGCGGGGCACCGCACTGCGAGAAGGGCGCAGGGCTTTCACTTGGCCTACGTCTTGGCGCCTCTACCTACCAGGCACCTTGAAACCCTCAATGCCCCAAAGCGTGCTTCTCGTGGTCCTCAAACGTGCCTCGTGCGCCGAAGTTGGTAAGACTTAAGGTGCAGAATCGGTGCCGATAACGAACATCATTTCCGGGAGCAAAGGTATTATCACTATCTAGACACTCGTGTCTAGATTGTGATAATACGTTTGCTCCTCAGAAATGCTGCGAGTTGAAAGGTTTTGGTCCACTCTTAAGGCTCCCGCACACGTAGCACTGTTTTACTGCGTTCGAGATCGAGAAGCACTGAAGCGATAAGGACGACACTGCCACGTGCATCAAGTGCGCCATCGCCACTAAGCGCAAGGCTCGTAACTGGCGTGTAATATTCTCGTTGTGCAGCGTGTTCCTACATTGGACTTTAGACGGTGTCCTTATAATTGTATTAGTGGAAAGTTTGTTGCGAAGTTCAACGCAGCGCTCTTGAGTATTTTTGTATGTAAGTGACGCGTATATTTTGAGATACGGTTTATAAAAACCTTTATTATTCCTGCTGGAGTCGGCTCTCAAGACTTCGCTATTAAGAGCCGCCCAAATCTCTTCACTTCACTTCTTACTGGAGTGCTTTGAAATGGCGTTTCTAATGTGCGTGCGTCTCGTAAGGTATATTGTTAACAATGAATTTGTTTCCAATACATATTATAGTCAATTTACCATTACTTCCAACTTTTCTGAAGTCGTGTTAAAGTTCTAAACACACGATACTCTTCTTTCTCATGCAAATAGCTTAAGCCAAACACGCTAGAAGGAGGAATACAGGGAGGGCAGCTGGCTGGTTGACGCGAGAAGACGGCGGTGCTGCATTCTAGTGGCGCGGCGTGATGGCCGCGCCTTGTCCGCACGGCCGCGATCGCGCAGACGAACAGCTTTGAAACTAAACTCGTCGTAGCGCAAAAAGTAACCTTCAAAATTACAAAACAATTTATTCTTTTAATCTTTAGTCTCTTCTTGCCACATAGAGCTAATAAAATGTTCTGAAGTAATAATAATTTTAGCTTAAAAAAATATTTACCGTAAGCTGTATTGTTTTTATTCGGAACATTGCAGAGCAACAAATTAATAAGGGAGGCAAAGTTTGTATCGATGATGGTAAATATTTAAAGGAAGGACTAAATTGTGATAATGTGCCACCCGCAACGTGACCTAATTTTCATTGTGACTGTATGTTGATTCTTGGGAAACACACTGCAGAGCTGCCGTTTGTGTCGGTAAGCCACGGACAATGTCTGAGGGGAATATGTGCTGAATATGGCTGTAAAAATTACTATTTTACAATATTTTTTTTTTTTTAAATTTGAATTTGCCCTATTTAAGAGCGCTTGGAACCATTTTGGTTGAGTTTTCTTGCTGCCCAATATTCCTTCATGAGTTGTGACTGTCTTTGTTTTCTTTCCTCCGTGAAGGTGTAGTTGTTTTTCCTTCTGATTTTGGGTTCAAATTTTGCAGTGTCGACCAATCTTCTGAAGGTTTCACGGTCTCTCGTGTTTACAATATTATATTACACAATTATTATTTTGTGAAATAATGTTATATTACACAATTATAATTCTGTGAAATAATGTTATATTACATTAATACAGCTCGAAGTCTTATTTGCGATTTATGTGCTGAATATGGTTGTAAAAATAATTATTTTAATATACAATATAATAAAATACATAATATATATTATGGAATTATTTTATAATGTAATATTATTACATTCTAACAGCTCGAAGTCTTATATAGGCACACACAATCAGTCGTTTGACAGCAGTAAATTTGACAGCAGTAAAGTAAAACCGAAGTTATTTTGTTACTTTACAGCTGCTGACAATGGACCCACGAATGCCAACGAGAAGATATTAATAATGTATTTAGGACACATGATCCTGAGTAAATGGAGAGGATCTATCGAGTGTGTTCTAAACATTTTGACCCTGCATGCTTAAAAAATTACAGGTTGCCAAGTCAGAAGTAAAAGTATGGATCTNATTCTGTGAAATAATGTTATATTACATTAATACAGCTCGAAGTCTTATTTGCGATTTATGTGCTGAATATGGTTGCAAAAATAATTATTTTATATTCAATATAATAAAATACATAATATATATGATGGAATTATTTTATAATGTAATATTATTACATTATAACAGCTCGAAGTCTTATATAGGCACACACAATCAGTCGTTTGACAGCACTAAAGTAAAACCGAAATTATTTTGTTACTTTACAGCTGCTGACAATGGATCCACGAATACCAACGAGAAGATATTAATAATGTATTTAGGACACATGATCCTGAGTAATAGGAGAGGATCTATCTAGTGTGTTCTAAACATTTTGACCCTGCATGCTTAAAAAATTACAGGTTGCCAAGTCAGAAGTAAAAGTATGGATCTNAGTGTGTTCTAAACATTTTGACCCTGCATGCTTAAAAAATTACAGGTTGCCAAGTCAGAAGTAAAAGTATGGATCTGGAAAAATGCTTACTCTTCGGCATCAATTACGATGCCACATCAGTCCTAAATACATGTTGCAAGATGCCGTAACCAGTGCACTGAGAATCCTTCACCCAGTGTTAGTGGTAAGTACTTTTAAATCTGCATGTAGGTAAGTAGCCTTAATATAGTATATTGCTGTAACGGCAGTGTCAAAAGAATCCAACCATATTCCACGAATTCATTTGACGATGTTTACTAACCACATCACATGACTTTTTATACCTCGTACCGCACAAGCACAATATTAGTTCAATACATCTTTATTACTTGTAAAAGCAGCTTCTGTTTTCTTATGTCCTACAGATGTATGAACATTCACACATAACATCAATGTGTTTTNTTACTTGTAAAAGCAGCTTCTGTTTTCTTATGTCCTACAGATGTATGAACATTCACACATAACATCAATGTGTTTGTGCGTCTTGCTATATACGGCTTGTTACCAGCCGTTGTTTTTAATACTCAGTTACGAAATTATCATATCGTACTCACTGTTTACGACCGCACATGGAAAATTTTATTCCGACTTAATGATTGGTGAACGGAATACATTTAGTGCCAATGCTTTAAACATGAATTNTTACTTGTAAAAGCAGCTTCTGTTTTCTTATGTCCTACAGATGTATGAACATTCACACATAACATCAATGTGTTTTATGCGTCTTGCTATTTACGGCTTGTTACCAGCCGTTATTTTTTAATACTCATTTACGAAATTGTCATATCGTACTCACTGTTAACGACCGCACATGGAAAATTTTATTCCGACTTAATGATTGGCGAACGAAATACATTTAGTGCCAATGCTTTAAACANCATTATACTTGCATTTAACTTGTGTAAAAACTCTGGTTTCATCCGAAAAGTTTTGGTTTTTTTGGTTAGTGATCAGGGATCTAATAACTTAAACGTTTCTTGCAGCAAATGTGAAATCAAAACTGATTGGAATGATGTAGAAACCCCTCAAATTTAAATTTGCGATGGACACTTTCATATTTTTGTTATAGGCTATTCACGGTAAAGTGAGCATTTTTAAGGCCCTTATAATTTTTTCCTGTCAACCAATTTCTCTCTACTCGCCGCTTTTTAATAATAAACATTGCTATTTGACTAATAAACACAGTGAATACAGTTCACCACTCTCCAAAGCTAACGTCTGAGTCTGTAATGAAGTATATTTATTGGTGGTTAATACCTGTTGGGAGGTCATTAAAAAGTGCTCACTTTACCGTGAACAGCCCAAATAAAATATTTTAATATCTAAACCAATTGTTTTGTAAAGGGCGTAAATGATCACCGTGGGAGGATGCAGAGTAAAGAAAAACACATGTAAATTTTGAGCAATACTTTTTAACTTAATAAGGTAGAAGGATAATTTTTATTATTATATTTAATATTATTTTGTAAATTTTTTCCTTACACCTTATATGCCTTATGTAGATAGCGGCAGTATGGCAACGATGTAAACCTTATCGAACACGTAGTGTCACAGATATTCTTCAAAGCGATTTTCCACTAGATTCATTATTATAGTGAATAGTCTTGCCAAATCATTATGCTGATATGTAGTAAACCTACAGCGTANGCCAAATCATTATGCTGATATGTAGTAAACCTACAGCGTAGTTTGTTAACCGTGATTTCGGTTTAAAGATGCTTGTGACAGTCAAATGTGAAAGGCAGCCGGCGATATGGCCGTAACTTAATATCGTTTAGAAAGTTCCGGAGAATTAAAATGNACAGTCAAATGTGAAAGGCAGCCGGCGATATGGCCGTAACTTAATATCGTTTAGAAAGTTCCGGAGAATTAAAATGACGGAATTTCGAAACTGCGCATTCTATTCTCTTTAGTAATTGTACTTGTCGATTTATAAGTCATATTTAGATAATTACTAAAGATGTTTAAAATCAAGGATTTATAAATGTATTTATTGGGTGCAATGTCATAAATAGTAATGCATATGCATTATATACAGTAAACTGCGCTAATATTTAACGGCATAATTATTATTTAATTTACAACATAACAGTAGAGTTTGCATTCTCAGAACATAACCTATTTTTGAACTTCTACTTCTGTTTCTAAATTCTGAAATACTTTATTATTTTATGTATAGCGTAACTGTATTCACGTAAAGATAAGGATATGGTAACAATATATGGCGGGGTCGTTATTAATATGGATGTATTTTGCTGTCTTACAATAAATGAACTGTGAATTATGATCATTAATTTTTTATATTAATATGTCCCTATAAAAACACAATAGAAAATTTTGGAACAAACTTGTTTTTACTAAGAAATTTCCTCAAAATTTTTTTTTGAAAGTGCAGTGGTGTCGATGTTACTTAACTATAAATACACTATTATTATAGCATAAACCGGATTTAAACATAATATTAAAATAGCACGCGTGAAACTGGATGGTTAACATTTTCGCAACAATACTTATGAACTTAACAAAGCCCTGCAATTGATTGCATCGTTATATCTCTTTTGTATGTGTTTCGCGCAGTCATTACTTTCAGGAATCAACAGGCTGTTAAATTAAAGCTAAGAAACGTATCGCCTTCTGGCTAAAAAAATTGGGAGAATTTGGTATTTTCTCGAAATGTTCCACACAATAAACCCCACTTATTCTCTTGAAACAAAAATACACATCACTTTGCCAAATTTTTACTGCAATTGTTTTTGAAAATTTGCAGCCTACTGCTTAATTAATTTTTTAAAAGATGCTATTCACACTTCAGTAAATATATTCACTTCGCCAGTTTAGAAAATCTCACTAAAGGGACAACGCACGGCATTTGTGCGCACACATTTTGAGAAAATTTGCATGATAACTATTTTTACCAGGCATTACCAACACACCTATTTTCTACCAGTTTATTCATATCAATTATAAATAAATATTATAATTTATAGACAAAATAAAAGTTAAAGTTTAATTGAACTAAAAGTAAGATATTTTTATGTTAGAAGAATAATAAAACGCTTCTAATGCATGGCATATTTTGGAAATAAACCAAACACGTCATACATGGGGTGATTTTTCAACGGTTTGTTTCAAAAAGTGTGAAGAAACCAAGAATAGACTATACTTATTTCTTATTACAATTTTTACAACGCAAAGGAGGATAATGTACAGGATGAGTATAAAAGAATACCTCAAGTTTGAAGGTCTATAATATCAAAACCAAACAACCAACCACCTAGGTTGACCAATCAAATGAACCGTGGAACTGTGCAGTTTGTTTACCATATCTTCATAAATATTCAATGTGACCACCACGAGCGGCCGGAGCGACTTCTATGCGATAATCAAACTCATTCCACACTCTTGTCAGCATGTCCGGTTTTACGGTTTGGATGGCGTCCGTAATTTTTGTTTTGAGGTCGTCAATGTTAGCCAGCACTTGATCCTTTATGTACCCCCATAGAAAAAAACGCACAGGGTAAGATCCGGGCTTCTTGGGGGCCAGTGATGAAGAGCCTGGTCACCAGCTGCTCCTCTACCAATCCAGCGTTGCGGCAACGTCTCGTTCAGGTATCCGCGAACAGCTAGGTGCCAATGGAGTGACGCACTATCCTGCTGGAAATTGAAGTCCCCCGCCGTCTCTTCTAACTGAGGAAACAACCACTCTGTAAGCATGTCCAAATAAAGGATTACAGTAACAGTGGGCTCGTGAAAAAAGAAAGGGCCGAAAACAGTGTCTTTGAATACAGCGCAAAACACGTTCACTTTGGGGGAAACGCGTCCGTGTTCGGTGGTTTCATGTGGAGACTCCTGGCCCCATATCCGCACGTTGTGCCAGTTCACCTTACCATTTGTATGGAACGTCACTTCATCGCTATAGACCAGTTTAGACATGAATGCATTGTCTACCTAGTTCTGGGCAAGAACGAACGCGCATGAATCACGTCTCAGTTCTTTATTCCTTTTGGTAACAGCATGTACAAGCTGTAACCTGTATGGTTTGTACAGCAATCGCTTTCGCAACACTGTCCATATCGTCGATTGAGGCATTTGCATTTCCCGGCTAGCTTGTCGAGTTGATTTTCTCGGACTGTGGATGAACGCTTGCTGAATCTATTGCACATTCTCTTCGGACACACGGGGACGCCCGGAATTTTGCCTTTGCAAAGGCACTCTGTGTCACGGAACTGACGAAACCAAAGTACGATACTCCACCTATCGGGAGAGCGACGTCCGTATTTGCGGCGGAATTCACGTTGAACAGTCGTAACCGATTCACATTTAGCAAAATGAACAACACAGAATGTCTTCTGTTGTTTCGTCACTATCGTGATGCGGAGTAACACACAACACACGCTCATAGTGCGACGACAGACGCTCCCAGTGTCATCTCTTGGCACATAAAGGAAACATCAGACCATCCCCTTTATATTTATGTGTCGAATGCGAGCTCGCTACCCCTTCACCACCTCAAACCTAGAGTTACGAACGCCATCCAAACCGTAACACCGACATGCTGACAAGAGCGTGGAACGAGTTTGATTATCGCGTAGATGTCGTTCGGGCCGCTCATGGTGGTCACATTGAACATTTGTAAATGTATAGTAAACAAACTTCACGGTTCCACGGTTCATTTGATTGGTCAATCAAGGTTGCAGGTTGTTTGATTTTCATTTTATAGATATTAAAATTTGGGGTATTCCATTGTACTAATCCCGTACTATACGAACGAAATATATTTTATAACATCTTAATAACGAGGAGTGTTAATTCATACAGCAAATCTAGTTCCGGTTCGTTCATCGTGTGTATTTTCACCTCTTTACTAGCATTCCCCTACCACTGAACAGTGTTAATTTTAATATGTTAGTAAGATACTAGCAGTATGTAATGCATAATTTTAACATGGTATTTCTTCCGATATTTAAAAAGGGTTTTATGAATTTTCCGGTGCTAAAATTCTTCGAGAGGCGTGAGTCGTTTAACCCGGTTCTTCACGATAACCAATTTCTGCTACCTTCTGTTATACCCATGGGCACAACAGAAGGCATAAAAGTTTCTATAGCAGAAGATAAGAAATAACATATCTGTTCATACGAACACGTTACCCAAAGTGCTAACAGAAAATTGTAAATGGCAGGCAAAACCACTCGCAGAAAAGCAAGGATACAAATGCAATAAAATGTTATATGTAGGTGCTTTGTGGTGCATCCGGAATTATAAACATAGTTTAACAATAGTTAACTGTAGTTTTTGTATGTTTATTTAAATTTTGAAACTATTTTATGGTGAAATTGTAAGGAAAAACGGATGTAACTGTATTGAAAGGGTAATAAATTAAGTAACTTATATATGTGAAATTACAACCTAACAATATCGTGACTACTTAATTAACTGAAAGACGTGATACAACCGAAATAACCAGGCCCAAAACCATTGCATGATAAAAATTCCTCATTACAACAATGACATAATACAGCCGAATGTTTTCGTTTACTACCCAACGTGGTTTCACTTACGAACGAAAAATATCGAAGAGAGGGTGTGTGTGAATGTGTGTGTACATATATCTAAATCAATTTTAAAGTTGCCATTTTTCTAAATTGTAGTTCATATATCAAATGCCAGTGACCTGGGGAAATTAATAAACCAAAGGAAATGCAAACATGAGACAATTAATCTAGTACTTGAGCCTAAGTGTATCCATTTCTAACCGGCAGGTATCAAACGTAGATTCAAATCGGGTATTACCAAATAGTAAGCAATCGTAGCAAGTATAATAACACAGAAGTTATTTGTTTCTTGCTATTGTTCATATTGTTTTGGAGCGCGGCCTTTATAGCGCCAGGATGTGCATGTCATTCATTCCTAGTAAATTTATACCTACGCCTTATAATGTGTTCATCTGTTTACACCATCATGCTATGTTCCTATATTACAAGTGCATCCCGTTTATTGATGAGTGGTCCACGTAAAACATTTTTTTTTCATTTGCATGTGTCTATGTTTTTGGGATAATAAAAAAAAATTATATATGGAATGCTTTGATGTTATTAAAATAATGTTTATTTGAGATATATTTGTAATAATTTTAATAAATTTTAAGTATCAGCTTTCAGTATGTACTCATTGCCTAGAAACTTGGCACTTCAAACCGCAGCGCAGTACAATCCCTTTCTCAACTGGCATAGCAGTTTCCGCATCCCCCCCCCCCAAATTTTTTTGCAATTTGTGTCTACGCTAATGAATGAATAAATATAAGTTTTGCAAACACAGTGTCGCCCGATGTCGAAAACCTTTACTTGTAGGACTAAAATATTCTTTTTCTATACCCACCAGTTTTCAGTTGTTATTTACCTGAACCGTTTATGAAAACAGTCTTAACAACAAGTCTTCCGAACGGTAGGCTAAGCTTAATAGGTTATATGTATGTGTGCGTGTGCGTGTGTGTATTATGTGTGCCAAACAACGGCAACATACCGTAAAATGTTTTCATTCAATTTCAAAATTCAATTAAAATTTGTGTGTGTGTTTTAGACTATGCTTTTTTGACTATGTATCGTGTACACATTTCCGTTAGTGATATTTTAAAAAGTGTGCAATATTTTCAGTGAAATATAAGACAGGTTCAATAATGAGTTGCAAGTATTTGACGGCTCCTAACAACTTAGGCCTTGAGAGCCGACAAGAATAAAATTAGGTGGGGACTGGAGCAGCTCCGAGATGCAAGGACATGGAAAATGAGAGATCCCTAAGAAAAACCGCCAGCCAATGGTAACGTCAGGTGTGATTCCTATAATGCGGAGTAACTCGGCTGAGTATCGAACTCGGATTGCCTTTGTGGAAGGAGAAAGTGCTATACGTAACGCTAAGCGCGGATCTTTACCCATTGTCTTATGGTAAATAATCTCCAAGGAAACGCGACACCACGGCACGAGACGCGAGGACAGAGAGATAGAGGATAGGGTGCTCAGCGATCTTCACGGTGGACAGTTCAGGACGGAATGCTGGAGGGGTGGTAAGTGTTTCCCCCACCGCGCTACCCTGGCGAAATGACAGATACCAACCCACGTCTTCTACCTTCCATCTTGGCCCCTCTCATCAACCATAATACTGTCTGCGTTGAACGCGTTGACGGAGTAACTCGTCTATAAATAACTATTAACAGAAGTATAAAACAAGTTTTATACGTGACATATTTATGAAACAACCTCTGGCATCATACATAGGGTTATTTTTCAAAAATTTGATTCAAAACGTGTGAAGATACTGCGAATAACTTGTAGGTAGGGAGGCTTGTTTTTCGCGAAAAGATTCCACCACTAGTTCTACTCCAAAATACGTTAGTTCAGAACCAATATCGTGATTGAATGAGTTTAACTCGCTCGCATATTAAGTGTCTGCCAGCCAATCACGGACGTTCAGTGTCGGGGTAACTATATTTCGATTGGCCCAGTCGAGTAGAAAATGTCTTCTCGGGCAGACTTGCGGCCAATAGAAGCAGGAAATTTGCAAGTGTGCACGTAGAAGTTGAACTGTAGCCTGGGCATAAATATTTTCGCTAAAAACAGGTGGCCCTACCTAGAGAGAAGGCATTATCTGACTTATCCTCGTCCGTGGAAAAAGTTATATAAAATAGGTTTCCATGGTATCGGCAGATGCAGGTGTTGAACTAGACGCCTTCACGCACACGGCACGCCGCCGAAGAGCAGGGATAACCTCGGGCAATCTCTCTCCGACGTCAGCAGCAATCCTACCACATAGTACTAAAAGATACAGAAGTGCAATAGTGGCATGAACATCGAACTCCAGCCACAGACGTCAGCCAAATGGTTTCACCAGCCAGAAATATAAAGGAACTTTGTTCACCAGTCAGCTCCAGGGGACTAAATTGCCAGACGACAGGCCAACCAATCAATAGGGCATATTCCATAACGTGCAACAGACTGTGAGACTCAAGGCTCGCTTCCGTAGCTTCGCGCGACGAATGATCTTACGAGTTCGCTTGCATCAAGAGGAACCGCCACGCCATTCCGCATCTGTTTATAGTCTATTCGCGGTTTCTTCATACTTTTGAACCATACCTTTGAAAATTCACCCCATGCATGTTGTTTTTGGTTGTTTCTTAAATATTTAATGCATCAAAAACGTTCTGTTCTTCTGTTATAACGAAGGCATCTAATTTTGGTTAAATTAAACTTTTACTTAATTTATATATTATAATATTACATTTATAATTAAGATTAATAATAATGGGGAAATTATGAGCGTTGTTAATGCTTAGTAAGAAATAGTTCTTATGCAAAAATGGTATTGCACCGAGCGCGCATGAATGCATTGCGTTGTCCTTTGGTGTAATTTTCTACATTCAGAGGGGCCCCGGTGACTGAGCGGTTACACTGCTCGCCTCCTACCAAGGCGAACCGGGTTCAATCCCCGGCCGGTTCACTCAGGATTTTTGCAAGTGGGAATCTTCCCGGACGATGCCACTGGTCAGTGTGTTTTCTCGGGGAACTCGCGTTTCCCCCGCCCTTTCATTCCGGCACTGCTCCATGCTCACCTCACTTCACCCTCATCGGTTATCAAGACCTCGATGTTAAGAGCCGCCCAAATCTCTTCACTCACTCTAGACTCGGTTAAGCCTCGTTGGCGCGAAGTGAAGGAATATCCGGAAAGTACAACTTTAGCAGGGCATCAGAAGAGTTGGAATATCCGCGAATGGACTGTGGTTACCTGTTGTGTGACGTGACTAGAGCCCGGGACGCCATCAGCATTCGTCCCCCGCGCCGTAGCAGCCTTGGTCGCGGGGGCTGAGGTTGGCTGCCCCTCTCGTCGTGCGGAATACCAACGCACGCACGTGCTACGCTGTTTTCAAGTCGGCCCCGTCCGCTGCCTGTGCCGTCCTAATGCAATCTCTGTCTCTCGCGACAAATTGAACAACCTTTTTACCCCCTTTCCCCTCCCACTCTGTTACCTCGTCGGCAGTAAGCAAGTGGTTGGTCCGGGACAAAAGCGGACGTCTGTGTAACCAGGTGCACCGCACAACTCACTCGCCTCCTTCCCCTATCCGACCATCTCATACCCCTTCTTCTTTCCCCGTAGCCGAGGACGGGATAAGAGCAAAACAGGAAAGTGCGAAAGTGCGAATAAAGAAGTTCTCTTGAGTTCTCCACTTCGATCACTCTGGCTCCCTCCCCGCTTCCACCTACGTAGTCCTTTTACCCTCAGAATAGCTTTTTTTTTTTTTTTTTTTTGCAGAGAGCCGAGCGGGACGTGCATTTCTTCCAGCGGAAAGGCACCACTGCGATACAGGTGCAGAACTCGGGTCAGTTAAGACATGGGGAACTCTGAGTTTGGGAAAACACTGCAGTGACTGCAATTTTGTTTACTGGCTAATCGAGAGCTTTTACTCCTGAGAGTGTGTTACTCAGAAATACTGTGTTATTTTTGTCAAAAGTGTGACAGGATACTGCGATTAAATAAATATGTTTCATTTATATAAAAAAAAATTACTCGTACATGTGAAAATAGTGCAGGTGTCAGATATTTTGATTATATTTTTCGGTTTTCTTGAATTATCAGCTATGGTAAATGTGCAAGTTCTTCCGTTTTAGAAACAGTTTGCAGTGACTTCTTAATATATATATATATATATATGTGTATATATAATATTTTATAAATATTATACAGGATGATTCTAAAATCATGGGACAAATATTGAGGGGCGGTAGAGCTCACTAAAACAAACGATTATTGTATAGGAATATAAAGGCGGAAGTGACGCGTTAAGGCACAAACACAAAAACATAACACATTAACGGAAACATAAAATGTTCATTAGCAGCATACGTAACGAGTGATTCCGTACAGAAAATGTTAAAACAGTCACTCATGCTTGGCGACCTCTACATATGGCGTGATTGGCTGACAATTGTGGCGATAGTTGAGGGCAGTCAAACGGTGCGCCAGTGATCTGCTGCATCAGCATCAGCATCACTACACCGACGCTACCAAGCTTGCATTACTTTCGGTGGTAGCAATTTTAAGCAATTATTATAAACATTGCTGTAAAAAGGCATTTAGCGGCGACGCTGTTAAAAAACACTGTGTTGCATTTCATGTGTTATTTTTGTGTTTGTGCCTCAACGCGTCACTCCCGCCCATATATTCCTATACAATAATTGTTTGTTTTAGTGAGTTCTACCACCCCTCAATGTTTGTCCCATGATTTTAGAATTACCCTGTAGAAGGAAAAACTGACTGACGACATATCAACGCCCTGCCTTGACAATTGATACCAGAAAAACATTAAATTTGGAGCAAACATTTATTATGTATTGTATGCAGCCACTAAGGAAGAGGAATTTTTCAAAATTCAACCACTAAAGGGTTGAAATTGGGTTCAAAGTTTGTATGGAGGAGAAATATTAGATGGTCCTACTATCTCTAAACTTCTTGAAAGTACTATAAAAGTAAATAATTTAACACATGGTTAATTAAGGGTTTCCTAGAAATAAACCAATAGTAAAACGGTCCTATTAACTAGAAACTTCGTAAAACTATTATAAGTAATAAATAATTTTCGCCAAACTTTACCAGTGGTGACGAGAGGAACGCGTGCCGATGAAATCAAGGCGTGCCTCAAGATATCTTCTTTGTGGCCCTCAGTTATATTATAATATTTACCAAAAATATGAAAGTACGTCTGAGAGGTGAAGTGTCTGCCTACCAATTTTCAGATATCCTGCTAAAAATAGGAAACGGCGATTATCCAGAAACAGACGTCATGATAATTATGCACTATAGTGACTACAGTTCAGGTGCTGATAGCAAAAGTTTTTGTAGACTTTGCGCCATGCACATGACAAGCCTATGTAATGGTTGTGTGAAATGGCCATCCTGACCCCAAAAAACGAACATGCAGTGGTCATCAATGACATTTTGCTGAAATCATTCGAAGAGGAAGAAATTGTATACAATTCAATAGACACGGTGGTAAATACAGACGAAGCAGTTCACTATCCAGTGGAATTTTCCAACACTCTCAAGCCACCGGTTCTCAGACACCATAAGCATATACTGCGCGTGGGGACACCTGTTATGGTGCTCAGTAATTTGAAGCCACCGAAACACTGTAATGTCACTAGGCTGCAGGTCAAAGCTCTACATTGAAATGTAGTCGAGGCCACTATTTTAACTGGATAGGCTCAGGGGAGAAACAGTGTTTTGCAGAGTATTCAATTGATTCCCAATTACCTCCCTTTTGAATTCAAGATACTGCAGTTTCCCCTCGCGGGTGCTTCTTGATGACGATAAATATCTCGTAGCGGCAAACTCTCAAATTCGCAGGAGTTGACTTGAGGCAGGAATGTTTCTCCCACAGCCAGTTTTACGTGGCGTGCTCGCGTGAAAGTTCACCCCCCCCCCAGCATGGTTGTATTGGTAGCACCGTCTAAAATGATGAAGAACATTGTACACTCAACATTAACACTCACAATTCTCTTATTTTTGAACTCGGAATTAATTTAACTTTATATTTTAAAAAATATATTCTATTTTTAAAAAGACATACATTTAATATTTAAAATATATTGTAAAGAATACACGAATTCCACGCGGACAAAGTTGTGGGTAAGTGTAGTGCATTATTAGTCTAATTTAGGCCAGTTTGAAAATAAATGTTTTATCTATCTTTGCATGCGCGTGTGTCTGTGAATGTGTTTCAAACAGTGTTTTGAACCCTTACACCGCATTACAACCAGCTCGATACACTTGTATTGTCAAGTAAGGAAAATTTATTTTTTTAGTTTTTAACCACATCTAATACTTCAAAATTACGCCCTCTTTTTGTTATAATACGTCACATCTCATGAAATGTACAACTAATTTAGACTAAACTCATTATACTGATAATATCTAATATAGTTCACTAATTAGTGAGCTCCAGTATTTGCTTTTTTGAGAGAAAAATCCCTTTTGAACCATTAGATATAATCCTACGTATTATGTCGCAAAACCAATCAACGTCAACCTATTTACGTCAAATTTAATTAATAAGTAGTGCTACGGAAGACGTTTGCTTTTTACGGAATTGTAAATACACAAACTTATTTTCAAAAGGGTGGCGTTCATTTGCTATAAAATATTATTACGAAAAGAAGTATCCTAATTTGATATAATAATAATGTTTTGAAAATTAAAGCTTTATTTGTAACAATAAAAGTGATGTTGAAATCTTGGGTTATCCGTCGAGTAGTCTAAAATTAAACAGCTGTAAATTTAGGTAAATGTCTTTAGTTTCATACTTGAAAGGCGAAATTACTGTTAGGCAAAGTACCTGTTAAGATGTTTAAACTAACCGCCACTAGTCACATAGCTATAAGTCCTTGTCCATTTAGGTATAACAGTTTCAAGGCCAAACGCTTCTTAGTTGAAATGCCTTTCAGAGAAGATGCTTTCAGACCTAACCGATGTCCACGAATATAATTTATATGGTAGTTTTACGCTAAACTCCCCACAGGCCAGTGTATATAAACGCGTGTATACGATAATCTACGTGTTCGACATCACGTTAACTTGAATACCTGAGTTTTAGATATCAACACGTACAACAAGATTGTGGCGTAATATAACCGGCATTACTTGACGTTGCTTGGCGTAAAAATGGGCATCTTTCAGCTTCCTAATGTAATATGCTAATGCCTGCAAATCAGAACAAGGTACGTCATAGGAATTACTTTCGAAAAATGAGGTAGGGATATATGACAAGACGTAGATGCAAATAGTTTTGATGGTGTTCTTGAAAGCCTACATTGAACGTTGGCATTGGCAACATTTGCAATACTAGTGAGACAATTCCATACACACACGTGACATACCCGGTCTCGAACCCAGATTCCCTCTTACTGTAAGCTGGCTTGCAAACAACTGTATTACGGACATAGGATTGGGATTAGGAGCAAAAATGTCAGTTGAAATCAGAAGAAAATTTCGGTAGACAAGGTTTACTAACCTGAAATGTCATTTTGAAAATCAAGTATGTGAGTCACATCATGTAAGTTTACGTGGTACTCTGTAGCACTACTTGTGTGCAAATTTGTTGAGAAATAGGTTGACTGGCAGCGAGATATGGCTTAAAAGCCGCCTTTTCTCATGTGGTGCTATCTTCATAAATGGCGGACAAATATTGTTAATGTTTGTCATAAATACTGCCATCATATAAAGTTTAGTAGAAAAAATTTGCAACACACTAAAAAATAATATTTACATGGCTCTTATGTTGAACATGTGGGACTATCCCCTACAGGCATTGAAATTTACATGGACTACAAAATCATAACATGTCGCCTAAAATTGGTTGGGATCGGTAAATTGTTTCTCGAGATGTGAACACAAAAATTTATATTTTTCCACATAGTGCTATGTTACAAAATGGTGGTCAAAGAAGGCTCTTGTTGACGCATATGGTTTTGGTAATATACGATGGCAGCATACAATGTTAAGTTGAAATTGGCTACATACTTTCGTAGATAAAGCATGCTAAACATACTATATGGCGACCATTTTAAAAAGAGGAGCCCGACTTATTTAAACATACCATATTACGTAGTATGCCGTAAAGCCACTTGGCTGTCAAATTTGGTAGGAATCGTTTGATTTTTTCCCGATGCATGACATAACATTTATTGATTCATTTACCAATCTCTTACAAATTGGCGGGAAAAAGAATTTTCTTGTAGACACATTTAATTATTGCAGTAAATACTGAAAGCATACAATATTTAAATTGAATTGATAACTTTGTTTAATATATATTAGTATGCAATATACATATTGCATACTAAGCTAAAATGTTTATATCGTCGCCATTTTGAAATGTAGAATCTGACTATCTTAAAACATATCAGTTATATGGTCTGTCGTATTACTATATGTTTCAAATTTGGTAGTAATTGATTGATAATTTCCCAAGATATGGAGGGAAACTATTTATTTATGTGGTACACTCTTATAAAATGATGGAGTAGACACTCTGTATATATTCATGTGATGGTTGTAATAGTTAGTGCCAGCATACTCAGTTATGTTGAAATTTGTTGAATGGTATCATAGGTATAGCATACTAAGCGAAAATACTTGTATGACCACCATTTCGAAAACAAGTATCTGATCTGCTGAAAATATCACTTTACATGACCTTCCATAGTAACACTTGTTTGCTAAATTTGGCAGGATTAGGTTGTTTGTTTCCGAGACATGACAACAATTTAATTTTTTTCTTACAATATGACGGACAACAGAGATAATGTGTAGACCCATTTCATAGTTTGAACAGATACTGTAGCATGCAAAGGTAAGTTGAAATTTATTACATGGTTTCTTATATAGCGCATACTAAATGTAAATGTTTACATAGCCACCATTTTGAAAACAATTTCTGACTTATTAAAACATACCAGTTTACATGGCTTTCCGGAGTACTACTTGTCAGCCAAAATATAACATAAAACTTTATTTTTAATTTAACACTCTCCTACAAAATGGTAGACAAAATAAGTCTTTGTATTGGCATATTGTATGTTTGTAACATATTCTGTTTAATACGACGTACAGTTATGTTGTATGAAGTGGTTTAAATCCCACAAAGCTTCAAACGCACGTATTTTATAAAGTTAATACGAAACTCACCAGCAGAAACAATAAACTAGTAAATAATATTTATCGCAGAAAAGAAAACAAATTATCTGACCACAAGTGAATAAGCTTCATAGCACAAAATTGAAAAAATAGTGTACGAGGGAGCGCGCTAACGGTAATACATTTAACTATAATCAATTAGAGTGCCATTTTGTTACACAAAACTGAAGCTGTTCGTGAGAAATTATACACAATGTTTGATATATACACCGGTTTAGTGGTTATATAGAAGTAAAAATGTAGCAACAGGCCCTCGTAACTCGAATAGGGAAAACAAATCCGTGCTGAATATTCCTGAAGTCGAGGTTCAACGATCTTACAACTTCTGTATCTAAAATATTATTGCGTATTTAAAAAAAAAAGTACACACTATGTTTGCATAGCACAAATACATGATGCACAATCATGTAGTTTTTCTGTTAGATATTGTATGAACACGTGTTTGATATGCATTTTTGATGAAAAACATTTAAGAGATTATTGAATAAGACTTGGCATAAAAAGGAAATTTAATAATTAAAACATCTGTGAAAGGAAGCTAGCTATTAAGAAATTTTAAAATCTTACATAGTAAAGTATTTTATACAAAAAACAAATAAGTTTACTTTATGACAAACAAATTGATGCATAGAAAATTACAAAATTAGCGGTAAAACTTGCAAATTTTATAATCTGTGCATTATGTATGATCAAAAAATATGTATATATTTAAAATGATACTAGAAAAGGCATGCAATTGATTAAACTTTTGGAAATGTGACAACTTTATACTGTCACTCAGTAATGACCCGATGTTGAAATAACCTGATACACTGATGCAGGTTCCCACGTTAAAGACTGTACCAATCTGAGACCTGAAAGCGGATATTTTTGATTTCCGTAGACACATACTTTTCATAAAAGAACATAAGAAATACAATTGCCTGGAAATATCTGGCTTGCATTAACCTGAAATAGCCAAGGCTTTTGTTTGTTGCTGTGAGATTTATATCACTAACTTCTTTCACTTAATTACTCTACCAAAAAATACCACTTATGTGTTCTATCTTCAACACAAAGAACATAAATATATTTTTATCATTGCATAAATTTCCGATCATCCTCACTGTAATAAGTAAAAAACTGACATCAGTGTAAAAAAATTAAGTAGATGTCTATCAATACCTCAGGTACGGTACAACTAAATTTTAACACGTAAGTCAATACACATGAAGTATCACTTTTACCTATTCTTAATATGTTGCCAAGGGTTTATTATTAGTTCATTAGTTTTTTTTGCTCTAACTTGTTGCATTTAGTTCAAACGACTGAATTTGGTGCCTACTGCCGTAAGTACCAAAAAGGTGGCCATCTTGACTTAAAAAACCATCTGTGGGAAAATCACGAAGTAAGTTACCATTTATAAGCAAACCTAATGCAAAAAAAAAAGAGAAAAAAAAAGAGGAAGATAAGTGTAAGATGGCGGGAGTGGATCCCTCACAAGGGGCTTGCTTGCCTGTCTGGAGCTGTTTTCCGCGATTGGGGCCGAGAAGCGCGCGAATGTTAAGGACGACACTGCCACGCGCATCAAGTACGCCATCGCCGCTACGGGCAAAGCTCCGAACTGGCGTGCATTGTTATCGTCGCGCTGCATGTGCCTATGGGACTTTAAACTGCCTCCCTAGTTGTCACATGGGTTTGATTGTTAGCACTGCGTATATCATAATTTTTAAGAAATCTATGGAGCATTTCGATCTAATTTTATTTCAGGACAGAAAAGAAAGTCACTATTTTTTGTCTTAGTCATAAATTTGGTTAGTGAAACAAATGCATTCGCTGAGAATTGCCAAAGTCAGTAAAAATCTTAGGTAGTCTACTGTCAACAGCATTCATTATTCTCTAAAACCATGTTTTAAACTATAGCGATAAAACTCCATCTTTTCTGAACATATTGCTGTATAAAAATGATATAGTCACAGCTTAAAATTGTAAGAAAACAGAAAACACGTGGAGCTTGCTTATGTTATTCTCCATCGCCATCGCAATGTTTTCTTATGGCCAGGTATGACCTTGAAGAGTACAATATTATTTACAAGGGATTTCGCATAGGCGGTGAGCGTATCATTCTAATGGTATAAAGTTTGTAGCAACGCGCAGTGCAGCCCTCTCGAATATTCCTGTATGAATGTGACGCGAATATTTTGTGGTACAGCGTTTTGAAAATACCATTTTTACCTATCTTTTACCTATCATTTTAATACAATATGACAACTTTTTGTTTTATTAAATATAAAAAATTTGGAATGACCTTTGGACATGAAGGATGTGTGCAGCTTTTTGCGTTTCCATATCTGTATATTAGCCTATATATAATAAATAACATTTTAACTATTAATTTGTAATATTAAAGAGTTTGTATTCTATCCAAAAATGGAAATATGAAATCTCCCATCCACCTCCCCCCTGGACGAAGTAAATTTCTGGATACGCCCCTGTTTAAATAATTTGCTCATGTTTTAATGAGTGGCGTAAATGTCCGCCGTAAATACAGTATAATCGTACAAACAATCTAAGTGGTCATGAATGGAAAAAGTATTTATTCATTCAACAAAACACGGGGCACAAAAAACATAACTACTTTACGGAAAAGTTAATTATAATTTTGTAAATATGTCACAAAGTTAACAAACAAGGATTCCCTACTGTCTCAAATAATACAGATTTTTCATATTCTTTGTCAATTATTATCATTATCATTTTGTATGCTAGGGGATGACAAACATTCCAGAATACATTGAATAATTTTGACACAGAGAAGATATTTATAAATAATTTATGTTCTTCCTGGTAACAACTGTACATTATAAACAGAGAAATTATTTGATTCGACTTCGTTTACAAACATCTGAGAACTTAATTTAGCGCAAGCTGCGAATTCTGAAGTAAAGCTGGGTTTACAATAGGAAATTTAAGCATTAAATTTTGCGTTAAGATGTGTACGGATAAAACGAATGTGTGTTATCTCATGTAGTGGTTTCCAATGGAACTTAGCAGGTCGTATTCGTTGTTGGGATTTCCTTAGGCAATGAAATAAATTGTTATACTTAACGTGTAACGCATATTGGAAGTAGAAACATCGCTGACACCCCCACGATTTTATCCTCCCCGCGAGCACCAACAAGTTGACACGCGTTGCGGAACATGTGGACAGCCAGGACAGGTCAACCCAGAGGGCAGATACTCAGTTACAAGTGTCGCTGCAGCGCGGGACCTCTCTCCCCCACCCCCTAGCAAGCCCCGTAAAATTTGTACACGCCGAAGAATGACGAGATATGCATGCGACATCCGCCACGAGAGACCTTAATACACGTGCTGAAGGGTGATAGGCGCCAGAGAAAACGGCTGACAAGCTTAGTAGTTATGCCACAAGCACTCCTCACCCTTAGCAAACCACAGGGCAACTTGGACACGTGCTGTGGAAGGAGAGCTGACAGGGTAAGCTTTAGAGGGCAGGTCACTACCCCCCCCCAAATAAACAAGAACCAGGGTGAGTGTATGAAGTGTTCTTTTGTTCTGTGCACTTCCTCCTCCCTCCTCCAACAAGGGAAGGCACGTGCACAGTTTTAGGGAGGGATCAAGATAGGATTTAAGAAAATTTACGAGAGAAGAGGGAGTCAGTTTTTATCACCACGCCGAGAGAGTCAGTTGCATCGGGAATCGCGAGAGGACGTCGGAACGAGAGGAGAGCATCGAGGAGCAAACCCAGAGCAGCAGTCGAGGGGAGACAGCACCAAACGCGGGCCTTTCCAAGGCCACCCCACATCGCTGGACCTCATCCAGCTGACACATATCAAGCACTACAAGAAGAGCTAAGTATCAAGTCGTCGGCCAAAGAAGCCCACAAACGTCGCCCACAGTTAATCCGAGTTCGTTAAATAGAGTACCACACCACGAAAGTATTTCTGTATATTTAAAATCGAGACAATATAACCAACCAGTAAAGTGAAACACCAAAAGACTACCTTATTGATATACCCTCAACCTTCAATACACCGTATAGTCTGTGCCATATAATATTAACTGGGGACCCTAGGACCCACAGGTGGGGAATAACATCATACTGTATATCTTCGTGAAGCATGTGAGGCGACGACCACTCAGAACACGGCAAACGGTGTTATTGGCCTGAAACGGTTATTTACAGTAAAGTAAGTATTAAAAAAATTTAAACATCATGTGTGTGCACATGCTGACGATTATGTATGTTTACAAAAATACGCTCCTCTTATACAAAATGTAGGCTTTGAAGTATGATCTGCTTAAATATGGTTGTCATATACATATGTTAGGAACATAGGTAAACGTAAGAGGTTTGCCACCTGTTTCCTTTGACTATAAATAAGAATTAAAACATAATTGTAAACTGCGAATTAAGAAGACGTGTTCCCGTTTGACAGACAAGAGCTTACTGTATAATTATTAATGTATAATTTTATTTATTGTTAACTTATTTTAACTATCAGCTATTGGCACCGAGTAATTGCATTCAATCGATGTTTAATGTAGAAATAGTTATATATTATGTAATGTAGTCTGAAGAAGAGTATTGCGACTATTTTTGTTATGTCTAGTTTTCATGTGTTCGTTAGTGTTAACATTACTGATAATAACTTCAGTGTGAACGTTTTCCGCACTGTCATTAGTTCAGGCCCTTGTAGGGGCCGGGTTGGGGCTGGGCTGTGGTTCCGGCAACCAACCTGTAATGGGTGTAAGGTGAAGGGTCCAGGTGCCCTGAAAACCGGAT
>NQII01003193.1:86176-117365 GCA_002778355.1 Clitarchus hookeri
GCTGACGTGACGAATGAAATGTCAGTTCCCGTCAGTCCGTCCCCTGGCCAAAGCTCTAGCAGTAAGTGACCAGCGTAAGTGCAAGGGTGAGTTGGTGTGAGGTGTCCTTCCTGGCCTTTGTCGGTTGGATGCCCGCGCTGGTGAACTCGGTGGGGCCCGCTCATTGATGATTGGGTGTTCCCCTGCTGCTGTGAAGGCTACTGACTCAACTCCTTACCGGAGCAGTGATGCGAATATATAGCCTAGCACTGCTCAAGTCCATCTCCACCTCCTCGCGGTTGGGCTGGTAACATGGTGGCCACACCATGGCTAACGGAGTGAGGGCGATTGAAGGCGGTAACGGCCTGTCTGTGCACAGATAACCAGTTACGGCGAGGTTATGTGCAGTCTCCAGTGACTGTATATATTCTTCGCCTGGCGGTGAAGACCAGTGAACCGAATTGCACTCCCCAAGCTGAGGCTCGATGTGGCAAGTCGGGCTGATCTCGGGGTGGCAGAGCTCCAATGAAGGGATTGTCTGGCATCATGGAGGGACTGGGCCGTCCCGGGTGAAAACTCAGGCGTGCATGTCTGAAAATTGTGGGTACCCAGGGGATCAGTGTGAAAGCCCTGGCTTAGGCCGTGCTGATCGTGGGTCGGACTCTGGGTGGCATTGGTTGAACCTTCTTCTTGGAAGGAGCTCTGGAGGTGGGTATTTGCCTGGAGGGCCGAGCTTGGCGTTCCGGAAAAAGTTAGTAGCAGTTGCCGTGGAACGCAAGTGTGCTGACCTGCCCGGGAACCTGGTTTAGAAGAGTTGATGCTCACTAACGAAGGGTCGACGGTCTGGTCCGCCTAGTAAGAGGACTCGTTTAAAAAGCGGGTTTGTAGAGTGGGGATAGCACTCGGCCCCATCAAGGTGGCACGTACGGATTCAACTCCGTGCTCTGCTGTTGATAGGTGAGGTGGAACCACCCTCGGGTGGAGAACCTTCACCCACTGCGATCGGAAAGGGCGTTATCTCTTTCTATTGGGTGCATTCAACTGCTCCCAATTAAGGAGTTCCTGATCTAACTCCAAAATGACATGTACTGGTATGATGCCTGGCAGAGTGCACCTCCACGTTATGATACCTGACGTGAATGTCTGTTGTGACAACTTATATGCCCGGAAATTCCTGATCCTGAGGTGCACTCTTAAATAATTCCATAAGCTCTGAATGGTGCCTCCTGTTATACCTTATCGGATCACGTACAGGAGGGTCGAGCCGTGTGGATCAAGCTGTACAAGATTACAGAAGACATGTTATGAGTTAAAGTTGTCAGTGTAGAATATAATATTGTGTACCGTGTTACACTTGTGTAACTGTAAACACACATAGCTGTCAAATTTTCAGACTATAACCATTAATGCACATCATTATTGTAAACAAGAATCTAACAGAGTCAATGGCGTTGTTGCTTTAAAATATACATCACTTAGAATTAAGCATTACATGTGATCAACAATTTCATTTGCCCGCATAATACATAAGGTTTTCTGCTTAATGAGGTGCACAATCAAACAGCGTTCGCATTCGTTTAAATACATACATTTTGTACATGTTTCGGGAAATGACATACGCATGTACATGGGGAAACGACTGTATGTATGTCTCGCGCCCCTACATCCCATAGGCTACTATTTTGAAAAGGTATTTACACGTAGTTCATAATAGGTATTGTTAATATTTCTTTCTCTACAGAGTGGAATGGAGGGATTAACTTTCGAAGAAAGTTTTGAGAGAAGTTCTTAACATAGTATACTCTTAAACCTTTAATGATCTAGAAGAGCCGGGATAAACATAACCAGTTTTATTCGTGATTTGATATAAACTGGGCATGGCAATGCATTTATAGTTAATATACAGGGCAGTGAGAACACTGACAAGTTTTTACGTGGCAAGGCATGGATGAGTGTAATAGTTATATTAAAATTCGAAAATAAATTTTAATTCATTCCATTATTATAATTAAAATAACATTTATCTACAGTTTTTACAATTTCTAATAATAAATTATATATAACTGCGTTTACTGCGTCAAATACTTAATCATTCCTTTCTTGAAAAAAATGTCTGTGATTGATTAATAGCAACACTTTCATTGCATGCGATTTTAAGCCACAACTCCTAATGGATTGATAATTATAAATCTATGCGCCTACGTTCCAGCACAGACCCAGTATTTGTTTTACGTCAAAATGCTTGTTCAGAATCTTATCAGTGGGCTAGTTGCTGTGACGGATACAAATAATGATGCCTGTCGGAATGTGTCAAGTATCGAGCCGAGTGGAGTATGATTATTTACATAAGTGCATTTCTAGGTTCGGTGCGCACTTGAATCGTAAAATTTAACGTACTGATTATTTGTACAAACAGTCGCCTTTGTAGTAGATCACAACCCCAAACTGTACACTCTGCGTCAGATTGTAGACCTTCGTGCGTGTAACATATATTTCTTGACTAGTGAACAATCATTTCCTGTCACTTTTACTTTCACACAAGAAAGGAATAAAAAAGCTACTTTGATGTGTGACACCATTCATGACTGATATCAAAATTTGTAATTGTAATAGCTAGCAGTACTCGTATTTTATCATGAACACCTAAACTATAGTAAACTAATAAATTAGAATTAAAAATCATGTCCTTTATATATTTTTGATACTTCATTTACGCAGAGGTAAATAAAACCAAATAGTGGTTGATATCGCTGCAAATTTCAGCAAATACAGAATTCTACGATAGAAACGAAACACATGCCATGGTCGCCACTTATATATCAGGAGTTGGGTATTCACAGCTACAACGAAAACTGACAAATAGCTTGAGACAAGCTCGCCTTTAGCAGAATGTGAACCAACACGTGGGTGAGCCGAGGCCAGGGTGATGACATTTTGCCAGCTGCGGAACTAGCAACACCGCATGGGTGGCGAGGTATTTTGACAGCTGTGTCATCTGCTGCCTGCTAACTGTCAGTAAGTAACACTAGTGCTCCTCTGAATCATCCCAAGAACTAACATAAAAAACTGGTCAGAGGTTTCCCTATCCCATGACATGTCCAGTGTATATCTTTACTTAATGGCGATACAGGCAACACTAACATGCACCCCTACCACATCATCGCTCCTACGTGCTAGACGTGCAGTGTTTCAGTGTCAAAATGCTGTACTGTGCAAATTATATCTGTAACGAGGGACTTTATTACACGTGATGGAAGCACACAGATTAAACTACGTGCATATAACCGCACTTTTATGTTTCCGCTTAGGGGAACTGCATGGGCAAGCTTTGAAAATTCTATACTTTACCATTTTTAAGATTTTTTTCTCAATGAATACATTAAATATAATAAAAGTAAAATGATAGGGGCATAGATAATTGTTTTATACTTTTCTGGCAAAAATTCGTATTTCCAGAACATTTATTTATCGAGACACGCATATTCGCGCAAACTATGATTTCACAGAAAATGTTTCAGTACATAGTCCTATTAATGCCAATCATGGACGGCTGACTTAATTTCCATGCAGCTTGTGTGATGCTGTGTCGAGGCACGTTTATTGTGGTCGAGCCCTCAAGCTGAATGCTGGGACCGCAGAAGCGTGGTGGAGGCAACGGCGCGGCAACCTGGGCCACATCGAGCGGCCAGGATCGATATTTGCAATATCGGGGAAGGTGTCGTGGAATGCCGCGAGCGGGAAAAAACACGATCTGTCGTCCGCTAATTGCCAGACGCCCGGGTTTTGTTGTGAGCGCTAATAACCAGCTGGGTATTTCGGCGCGCGGCGACGAGGGATTGCGGTGAAAAATTTTCCCCTCTCGGGGGAGGGAGTGAAAAATTCCGCTTGGCGAATGGGGTAAGGGGTGGGCCCGCCTGCCCCTGAACATAATTAATTTTTGATTGCGCCCCGCGATGCGACAACGTCCCGAAGTCGTGCGGTCTTGTTAGCGTTCCGGCATCCTCGCAACGAGCAAATCGCATTTTAGCCTGGTCGCTTTTTTTTCCCTCGACTCCCGGCTTTGAAGGTTGTCGGTGCCTGGTGGTGCTAGAATTGCCCTTTTTCTGACGCAAGTTTCTTGAATGTATAAGGTGGTGTAGTGGCCAGACTACTTGCCTCCCATCACGGCAAACCTGGTTCGAATCCTAGCGGCGTCGCTCCCGGATTTTCGCAAGTGGGAATCTTGCCGGACGATGCTGCTAATAATTGGGTTTTCTTGGGATCTCCTGTTTCCCCACCCTTGCATTCCGGCGCTGCTCCATTTCCATCTCGCTTCTCCCTCATCGTCTCTCAAGACTCCGATGTTAAGACTGGTTCAAATATCTCATCTTGTATATATGGGGCTCAAGCACTTTTGTTTCACAGATGTGATAAGTTTATGGCAAATAGTTTTGTACACTTGGTACCAAAAGATGTCTCGAGGTAGTTTAGATGCCTCGGACCACTATATAATCAGTAGGAAGAAATTCCATCTGGTGTGTGTCGTTTTTTAACTGTGGACTTACGTTGTTGTAAAGTGAGAGTAGCTCTTCTGTTAGTATTTCCGATGTAAAGCAGTGTTGTCAAAAAGCCCGGCAAGATTCAAGCTGGGAAAACAATGCCCTGTAAATATTGACCATCTTCGTAGATGGATTTCATAAAATACGCAACTTTCTTTTTATTTACTTTAATGAAGTAACTGTTTTTTTTACGCGGGAGTAAGTTCGATTTGTGTTGTTATGTGTTTTAACAGTCAGTAAAATTGCATCACTCATTCCAGAGTGTAATAATTATATTATATTTGTTTTATTTAATGAATTAGCTTTGCTACTCTGTGGGACAGCCATCTCCCCTCCTAAGTTCAAAACATTCATTACTCTAAAGCATCGATAAACCTTGGGTTTATTTTGCTTGGGCATCACAAAATATTTATTCTATTACTATATGTAACTTTGTGTTCTTTGGTACCACCCACGTCTATGCTTTCTCTTAAATGTCCACTGAAGTGGCAGTGTTATTACTTATTCGTGTTACACGTAATTCCTGACTTTGATGTTAGTTAGCTGTAAAGTTATGTGCCCTAATTTTAAGATATACAAAATAATTAAAATAAAACATTTATCATGAAGAAACGCTTGAATGGAGTGGTGAATCTTCCAGTAACTGCAGTAGGTCATCTTCCAAGAAGACCCGGTAGGAGTTGTGACGGCTGCTCATCACCTTCTTTTCCGACACGTCTGTTTGAGCAAGGTTTGGTGAGCGTCTATCCTGAAACGAAGAGGCGTCCTATCTTTGCTTGCTCGATCTGCGTATTTTGACCAGACGGTGCGCTGCCATGCTGGTCCATGGTGCTACGCCACCGGCTGGTCTGTAATTTTTTTGGCAAGATGCTACTAAGATTTTCCAGTATTTTATTCAATTCCTGAGACGGGAAAGGCGGTTCAAGCCTCACTATATGTAAATATATATGTATATATACACACACACGTAACACAAACACACACACGGGGTTTTCAATGAGACTGATGAACACTCGGAGGAAGATATAATTTAGGAGTGAAAAGGGGGAGTACTTCAGGCAACTTATACTTGGAGTCAGGATAATCAAAGTTAAGTAAAGTGGATTTTATAGATTTTTGGTAAAAATAAATAAATCTGTAAAATTTTAAAGTTTTGTAAAAGTGAAAATTGTAACTTAAATTTGTACCGGCACTCGGCACTTAGTTTTATTGCCGTTAAATACTTTAATTCCCCACTTTTTCTAAATTAAAATTTTCTTATAAATATCAAATTTTGATCATCAACGGGAGCGGGATGTAATCATTATATATATATATATATATATATATATATATATATATATATATCTGGTACTCGGTATTCAGATATTTCTAGTAAATTTAAAAGGGTTCTGCATGAGGAAAAAATGGTTGCTGTTTGCGCGATATAAGAAAGGAAATATTTACTTTGATTGGTCTCAATCACCCCACGTTTAGACGTGCTATTAGCAAGCAGGAGTTACTAGTGTATAACTTTGTCATCGCGGTTGGTAAGTTTTGAGACTTGTGAGGGGCATGTAGCAATGGGTAAGGGTGTTCCTTAGGTCTTTATGGGTGAATGCCCAGAAAAAATTATGCTGCCGCTGAATAATATCTACTGAGACGCCCAGGAAATATGTGCTACTGATATTTACCTGTACATGCAAGTTGTGATAGTTAAAAATGTCTTCTCTCGTGACTGATGCATCATCAGTGAACAGGGCTATTTTAGAGATACCAGCGTTTCCTGCTTCCTGATTAGGAGCCACTCACAGAACTGCAACCGAGTCGGACGATTGCGAAAAAAATATGCCTACTGGCTGCATATAGCCTCTCCCGACCTAGTATGCGACTCACTGTAGACTGTGGTGTATTTAGGCAAACAGGAAAACGTACTGTACTTACGCGAGTATTGTTCGCTAAGCAGTCCAAACATCGACCTCAGAAACAGGTCGGCAACCACCGGCGGCTTTGCTGGTTACACGCACACTTCCGGTTTCGCACACGCGACGACTCACTGCGTTGAATGTGCCTTAGGTGACCGTCGAGCTGGTATTTTGCCGTGTGTGTGAGAAGCATTCTCGCGCATACTTACGTGCTTACCTCGCCACTGGACGAGAAGCATTCTCGAGTACACTTACATGCTTACCTCGCCACTGGGAAAGAGACTTTCTGTCGTGACTTTCCTCGCTGCCGATTAGGTAGCTACAAGTGACTATACCATTGTGGTGGGTGTTTGGTTGGCCATAGAAGATTTCGAATATTTCGAGCTATTTTTCACATCTGAGGTCTAGAAGCACGGGAGCGATAATGGCGATGTTGCCACGCGCATGAAGTGTGACTTCGCCTTTATGCGCACGCAAGGCTAGGAGTTTGTGTGTGTAGGGTTCTCGTCGTGCTGGGTGTACCTATGGAATCTATTGGTGGAAAATGTGCAGCCATTGAGTAAATATATACCTAGAGTGGACTTCCAAAGGTTAGGTTTCTGACCAACTCAGCAGGTAAGAATCTGTAGTTCGTGGCATGGACACCACGTAGCCCTAGTCCATTTTCGTGGCGCCGGCATGGGGATGTCGGCAGTGTTGCCGCTGTGACATATACCCTCTCTCTCCCTCATACTCCATCTCTGTCGCTCCTAGACCAATCTCCACAACAGTAGAATGTGTTCTGAATGTCTGCTATACCCACGAAGCTGGAACTGACAAAATGGCGGACACCCGAGTAACTAACTCAAGCCATATACGTTCGTTTACGAAAATATTACGGATACTTTAAAACCTATGTATGTACACAGTGAAACTTAATGTACGCGTAAATAATGGGAAACTTTGCAAATTACTCACCTGGTGATAGTAAAAAATTAAACACAACTTTATGAAATACTAGATAACTGTGGATTTATGTAATGCATATACATTATCACACCGACGAAACGCAGGTTGTGTATGTAGCTCAGCGGGTTGGTGTGCGGATCTGCATCACACAGTTCTAGACTTTAGAGTTCAAATCTTCATCGCGTAGCGAAATTTTTTGTGTGATATACAGTGAAGAGCCAAAAAAACTGGAACACCTGCCTAATATCGTGTAGGGTCCCCGCGAGCACGCAGAAGTGCCGCAAGACGACGTGGCATGGACTCGACTAACGTCTGAAGGTATGCAGGAGGCAATTCACACCATGAATCCTGCAGGGCATTCCACAAATCCATAGGAGTGCGAGGCGGTGGGAACCTCTTCTGAACAGTACGTTGCAAGGCATCCCAGATATGCTCAATAATGTTCACGTTTGGTGATTTAGGTGGCCAATGGAAGCATTTTAAGCCAGAAGATTGTTCATGGAGCCACTTGGTAGCAACTGTCGACATGTGGGGTGTCGCATTGTCCTGCTGGAATTGTCCACATCCATCGGAATGCACAATGGACATGAATTGGTGCAGGTGATCGGATAGGATGCTTACGTATCTGTCACCTCTCAGAGTCGTATCTAGACGTATCAGGGGTCCCATTTCACGCCAACTGCACACGCCCCATACCATGGCAGAACTTCCACCAGTTTGAACAGTCTCCTGTTGACATGTAGGGTTCATGATTCATGAGGATGTCTCCATACCCGTACATGTCCATTCGCCCGAAACAATTGGAAACTAGACTCGTCAAATTAGGCCACTTGTTTCCAGTCATCAAAAGTCCAATGGCGGTGTTGGCGGGCCCAGACGAGGCGTAATGCTTTGCTTTGTGTCGTGTAGTCAACGTTTGATACTGCTTTATTGAGCAGAATGAACCTAATTAACAAAAGTAGCCCTTTATGTACAACCGTCCATAACGGACCGTTTTCATGAGAAACCCACACAAAGCTTCGGGCACAGAGATATAATGCCCAGTAAGTAGGCAAGAATACCTACATGCGTTTAAGGAATACTGATGTATTTATTGCACACACGATGGTGGAGGACATCTGTAACAATTAATGTAACACATGGGTACCATAGATTAATAAAGGTAAAAACATTTTTTTGTACAATGCGCATTTAACGAGTCCCCAAAAATGCGAATGAAAAGCACGACATTTCAGTTTGATTAAAATTCTGATTTATCTTAAAGATATTCTAAACTCTTTTATCTAGTCAATTTATTGAGGTAGGTTAGATGAAAAACAAAAACATTTCCCTCAATTTTTCTTCTTTACAATTTGCTCTATTTTGTGAAAAATTTGACAAATACCTATTTTTACTTTTTAAATTTTCTCGTTTGAAAGTTTTGATATTGCTAACTTCAGAAGCAACTTTGCAGAAATATAACTGGTTGTACTTTGGCTATGACGGAGCCAGAACCCGTTTTTGTACACGTATAATGGATAGTTTGGAAAATATTAGAATAAATATTATTATTTTACATTTTTACTTGTTCGGTTACATTTTTTGTCAACGCTAATTTTATTCCGGCCATGAAAAGTTCCAGCTAATGTCACAGAATTTTGTCTGGTCGATGGGAACGCTGTGGTACCGGGGAAAATAGTGAAAACCGCTATTGTCTGGAAACACGAACACCACCAGTTACAGTTTATTTTCGCGCCGCGGCGTCAGAATACAGGGAGTATGCCCGCTTCGCGCTAATTAATCATCCCGAACAGTTTGCTACGTAATTTTCTCTCGTGTTATCACGCTCACAAACATGGCTGGCGGTTTTTTTGTCCGCGTTTCGTGTTTTTTTAAAGGATGATTGAAATGTATGTGTCCCCGGAGGCTAAATACCGAATGAATGAGCAACGAGAAATCTCTCCTCGGCGACCAAAGTTTAGCGGTAACGTTGTTGTAGGATAGCGGCCTATTTTCTGTTCTGACCATACGACGGTGGATATTTCCATGGAAAATGTAATTTCCTGCTCCTGAATTTCTTAGAATAATACAGTGAGCATAGTTCCTGTCAGTACTTAAATTTTTTTTTTATGTATACTCCCGCATCAAAATAAATTTATTTGAACAATATTAAGCTATCTTCGATTTACTTTCAGCTACTATATACATACCTTAAACAGCACACAACTTCTATGCTGAACTGGCATTTGTACTTTTACTGTACCTTTATAATTTTAATAATTATACATATGTGGATTTTAAAACAATGCAGAACATTATATATGCATAATAAAATAAGATGACGAACAACGATGTCATGATTCAGTTACAGGATTAGAGAATATGTTTCCATTTTCACTCAGGCTGAACTATCGATCTTAAAATACGTATTTTCATCACGATTATAATTTAACATTCAAGCATTCTAAATATACTGTAGATTCTAAAACCAAACAATAATAACAAATCGTATAAATTTCGATAATATTTTGAGTGTGTTGTGTAATTTTTTTCAGTGATTTTGGAAAGCTGTTATCAGAGCTTGGGTAATAATGACAGCGTTAAAAATTAATATAAAACACATTTCGCAAAGAAAATGCTTGTAGTATAAATTAAGTGTTAATAATTAGGAAACTAAATATCCAAATGTAATCTTCTGTAAAGCACAGTAACGTACAAAATTTGTAGATAAACTAATTTTTATAATTCCTTGCATTTATTTCTAATTATTAGGCATAAAATATGGATTTACTTACAGTAGAGCAAATATTTTAGCAGGAATTTGTTACGAAAAAAATGATTTCCTACGTTATAAATTTAAGGACATGATTAATTACTCAGTGGTTCATATTATTGCAGATAAATGTGTGTAGTTAGAACAAATTTTTTTTTGTTCAGAATAATTAGTTTATTGAAAACGGGAAATTAGATAATTTTATAGACATACCGCACAACATAATACAACACTGGACCCCAAGAATAATAAAAACGAACTGAAGGTATGATTAGAAAGTGAAATTGGCGAAGTCGCTTCGAGAAGGACAATGACAGCTGTCTTCTTTGAGTTTTTTGCACAGCGCCATTCTGTTGAATTTCCTGTTTAGCAAAGTATCTTACAGTTCTACGGAGGCTCATACATTTACGCGCCTGAATATTAGTCGATTCAATCATGTGAATGAAATAAATGTGCCTCATATATAAAACAATTGTGTGCAGTCTCCTGCAAAAAAAAAAAAAAAAAAAAAAAAATTGAAAGCGCAATTTGTAAATAATAAAAAACAGTAACTTAATTTTTAAAAAGTGACTGTTTGTAGTACGTTCGTAAATGCTAAAATATAAACGTTATAAAACGTTTTCAGTTAGAAAATAAATAGTATGCACCCACAGTATAAAAAAAGTAAAGAACGAAATTGCGTATTTCTTTGGGCTTTAAGCAGCAAACGTAACTGATAGTAGGTACCATTTTTCAATAAATAAGTTACAGTTAGTTTGTGTTTATGCTTAAAAACTTCCTGGTGAATTTAATTATTGACACAAAACTTCATAAAAAGGACACCCGTCACTAAGAGAGAACCTATCATCTTTAAAATTCAACTCTCTTGCTAACGTACGATGTCTTCATTGCCTATAAATAAGATTTCCTGATAATTTTGGCAATTAATAAAGATAGGAAAAATCATAGCTTAGGTTTGTAAAAGAAAGCAGATGGTCTTATCGAAACAGGACCATATATGATAGAAAATGCAGATGAATAAGAGAGCAAAGGTATGTAAATATTGTGGAAGGTTGCTACGAAAGAACTAAAATAATTTATTGCTATGGCTGAGGTTATACAGGACGCAAATTACTTTAATGAATTACATATTGTTTTGAGATTTGGCCAGTTCACGACAGTTCTGACTTGTTACGGAAGGCACTTAAACTGAAACATTTGGCTATCTCACTTTGAACTGCGCTTCTATAAGCTTCCCTTGTCCAATTTTATAGTTGTTGCAGGAGGAGTTTGGTCTTATTTTCCCCATCGCGTTCAGCGTGCTTCTTATCGGAGAGTCGTAGGAGTGTCGGTCCCGAACTGCTGCAAGAAGGCGCGGGAAGGCAAAACTGTCCCCTTATCGGTTCAAATAAAGCCGGACTAGCGTCGGGCGGCGTCAGCAAACCCTTACATGCCTCGCCAACCTCTTTCCAGAGGTAATATTCGGCCGCCGTAGACACGCGGAGATCGGTGGCGTCATCTGGCCTGCTCTTTCCGAATGCGAGACTCGGCCATCGATTCCCCGGCCGTATAGCAACGGGATATGGAGACAGCTGGTTTTTTTTTCCCCTGGAGCGGACCTTAGAATAGGCTCCAACCCATGTCTGGGGTTTATGAAAGCCGAGGACGCGCAATTGGTGTGGCGCTGGGTGTAGAATGTGCACACAAGATGCCTCCAGTGCACAACAGTTTAACAAAAATAGGTTGCTATACCAAGGCGCTACACTCTGAAGCAAAAAAAAAGGTTGATTGTACAATGAAAATTTAAAACTGATGGGCCCTCCATTTATATAACTGGCGCCGAATCACTTGGCATGCCCCATGGCGAACCGGGTTCAATCCCCGGCCGCGTGACTCGGATTTTCGCAAGTAGGAATCTCGCTGGACGATGCCACTGGTCGGCGGGTTTTCTTGAGGATTTCCCTCATCGGCTCTCAAGACCTCGTTGTTAAGAGCCGCCCAAATCTCTCAACTCAACTCAACACCCGACATGTATAAATCATATTAGCGCGTGAATGTCAATAAATCACTGTCCTGACCTTGGCATCCTCCCACTGTTACAATGGCGCTTTTTACCAAATATAACACGATACCTGCTGCCGTACATTTTGTTGTGCAAATTTCTATACGACCTCCTGCACGAGTAGGGATACCAGTTTCTGTGAGAATTGGCACGACAGAACGCTATTACATCACTACACTTAGGGTGGAATTCATAGTGAGCATATAAGCAATAATTGAAACAAGAATTATTTATACTCGTGCTTAAGTATGATTTTCAATTCGTAGTGTCGGAATAAGTATTGGTTATTGCGATAGCACTGCTTCATGATACTGCCTATCATGTATTCGTAGTCACGGAATAAGTTTTACTTATTTCTCAAAAATGCATAGTCAAAGAAGCATTACCTACTCACGCATATAAGTAGTACTTCAAGTATACTTCGTTGTGAACTTACGCACCAAATATTTATATTACGTCTAGGTTATTCACGAAATACTTTAATTAAAAATGTTGTTTCCTTAAAATATTTGACGGAAAGAGAAATATAATTTATAAAATTACACGGGACAACTGGGAAAATCGAAATCCTACAGTTAGATGTGAAAACACAATCTCTTTTATGAACCTTTGTGTACGATGGATTTTGGGTTACTAGGACGATTTTAACAATTTGTATATGAAGTACCTTACGACGCATAAGTATGTGCATAAAATCATTTTGAATGTTTCTTATTTGTAATATCGCAGGTTCAGGCGTATAACAAGAAAACCACCTAACGTTTTTAGATAAAAACGTCGCACATTCAGATTCAACAACAAAATAGTCGTTCGTTTTCAAATACAGAAATCGCACATAAAATATCTTCACGAAAACTGACATATTTAATAATTATTATGATGAAACATTTATTACACTCAAGATAACCGATGTTTAAACCTAAGGAATACATTGGTAATATTTTAGCTTTGATTTTGACAAGAGGATTGGTAATAAATCACAGCATACAATTCAGTACACAAAAAAGGGTTACTGAATCATTTATATTACAAAAACTAACAAAAAAATTGTGCCAAAACTAGCTAGGTTATGATCGAACGTGTTTGCAATACGAGTTATGAAACAGAGGTTATGTTGTCTGAGCGGTAGCATGAAATGTGAGGAAGCACTTTTACGATCGATAATGTCATTCGCGGAACTGCGAATATTGGCGCTGGACGGGAATGACCAGAATTTTATAATTACAAGGTATTGTAGGTTTTAGATTAGCTGAGATGTCATTAAAACAACATACACATTATAATTAACATATTCGTCGAGTGTGCACGTCAAGTAAATTTTTTTAAAACACAGCTAACAAACTTCCGAAAAAATTATTACATAAATCATGAAACAAGTAGATTTTTATTGCGCACACAATTATTTTAATCTCAAATGTGCAATTATTAAAATTATTCAAAATACCAGTAAAAAATTATAAACATTAACTTTATATTTCGTCTAGGTGACTGCTGTAAATAAAATGGCAATTTTATGTATGTTATATTAGCACCGATATTAAACATATACTTATTTGGCTACTTCATGAAGAAAAGCTTGCCTCAAACAAGTAATACTTCTAAAAGAATTACTTTGCCAAGAAGCTGTTTATGAGTTCATTGCTCATATAAGTAATGCTTAATGAAGAAGTATTGCTTCATGAAGTATGACTTATTTGACAAACAAGACTTTGACTATGAATTCCAGCCTTAGTGTACTTAGCAGGAGGCACATTGCTAGGTGCGCAATTGAGCACCTAATTTGCGCTTTAAGCTCACATTAAATATGGATATCATTCGTAGTGTTGACAGAGTAGCTCTTTTATTAAAAACTACGCGTATTTTAATATTGCTTCAATAGTATTAGTAGTTAAAACAGTTTGATGCATACTGTATGTATTTTTAGCCAATGAAAAGGTTAAAATGCTGAAGTAAGCAGAGTAATTTTTGTAATTACTTGTGTTATCTACAGAAGTTCACACAGCGTAGCTGTGTGTGGTGTAAGTTTTCTCAAGGTCTTCAAACATTATTTAAAGTTGTCATCAGCAATATTACGTTATTTAATGGTATATTTTAGCAATTTTAATGAATTTCGTTGGCGCCTAATCAAGATAGAGGCATCTTATATTTTGTTTAATCACTCATTCGTTTCAAGTAGTAGCAGTGCAATTGGCCAGGTACGGAAGCTGGTATGGAACCTGCGACGAAAAATACAACAGTCACTGTTACCAAACATGGTATGAATTCCGACATTGATGACGACAAATGCCACAACGGGTGACGTACTACAGGAATAAAAACTGTTATAGCAGACCTAACACAAGGTTTTACTGGCTCTTGTATCGTGTAATATGGTCGTAAGGCGTTTCCTTCTCGAAATGGGTTTCGGAATTAAAATCCTCGGTAACCAGTTGATACATTTTCTATTTTAAATGTAATTATGAGGCAATTTAGTTCGTGGTCCCCTCTGCCCCCTTCCGCAGTTACAACGTCACGCGAAAATGAAAGGGGCGTAACAAAAAAGCAAGAATAAAGTTTAAAAACTAGGAATGTTTCTGGGAGTAGTGGAAGTTATCGCTACGTTAGTTGAATACTGCCACTTTAAAATTGAGATATCACTGTTTAAGGTATATAATTTTCAGTGTTAACGTGACATAATTTAACTGACCTGGAGTAAATTTTGCGGTCTCCATTTAGTTACTTATTGTAGCCCTTTGTTTCCTGTTGGTCTTTTAAACGCGCAAGGTAACCGCTTCACAAAATGTGATACGCTATACAGTTTTGCTTTTATTTCCTCTTTATTTCGCACTGTTCCCTATTGTCTTTCTGTTTGCCTACTCACCAATCATAGAACCAGGTGTCCCAATAGACTTTCTGGTTACTATCCGGACTTAAGTCTAAATGGTCGGAGTAGTATTGTTCGTTCATACATACATGTTTTACACTTGGTACATGTTGTTGCCTTTTTACGTAAGTACGCTATCCACTGTTACGCTCTAAGTTACATGTAATATAAATTTATGTAAAACACAAATATGATTATAAGGCGTGCAATTACGTTGGTCGCTTTTACCTTTATCTAAGAATAAACTATTTGAACTGTTATTAAAACAGAGAAATCTTCAAATTCCTCCTGAAGCAGTGAATTGTTTATACGGTTTTGGTTCTCCTGCGTGATCGTTTCAGTTTTTATGTCCCACGCGGGTAAAGGAACACCTATAAAATAATTAATTTTAATGGGCTCATTAAATTAAATTTTATTTCTCATGTTTGGTTTTGTGCTGAAATGAAGGAAATACGCTTTTCTGATCAGTATTTGGTAATTCAATAATGTACACTTAATTTAAATTTAAAGGTAGACTTGTACATAAATCAATTTTGCACTCTTAATTACTTCGACGTACATAGCACTCGTCAGAGACATGTTCTGAACATTCTGTATAAATACATTTTTTGTTTATAGCTAGTTCACATAAAAATAAATAATTTTAAAATAGCCTATAAAAAGTTCTTTCACCTAATCGCATACACATTTATGGAAATACTGACCTTCAGTACTATAATAATGTTAGCATTAAGATAGGAAAAATATTTTACGTTTCAGCATATTACCATTGTAAATGCCGACCATGGTATCGACATTTTATGGAACACCTTTCGCTTCCAGAGGTTATAAGATCGAACTTTAGAATTAATATGTATATCGGTGCAATTTTTTCTAGGCATAGGCCATTCATGGCTACTTCCAACTTTTATAAAGCCCAACTCAAGTTCTACTTTGAGGCTCTTACTCCGCCTCGTGCAAACGAAGCTTAACTAAGTCTAGAAAATTACATCATAGGGACAACGCACCGCATTCGTGCGCGTTGGTTCTAATAATATCTCGCATGAGAACTATTTCCTACTAGGCATTACCAGCACAACTATTTTCTTTGTGTTCTTAATCTTAACAATTATAAATTCAATATATAATTTATAAATAAAATATACGTAAAATTTCAGTATAACAAAAAAATTATAGTTTTATGTTAACGGAAGGATTAACATATAACACGTCTGTGGTACAAGACCATTTTAGAAAACAAACAAACACGTCATACATGTGGTGATTGTTCAGAGGTGTGATTCAAAAAGTATTACGTTACTGCGAATATACTATATAGGTTTTGTTTAATGTATTAGCTACTCCCCTACCACACAATTCCTGATTAGGCCTCCGGAATAAATCAGGTGCGTTAATGAAGATAATTTTACGAAATAAAAGTATGATATTTATTTCAGCGGCCACTTATATTAATTTTATACGTGCATTGAAACTGTGAAGTGGCGTAATAGTAATATAGTTATATTTATAACCATCTCACGCTTTCACTCAATTATACGCAAGTCCGATGGACTTCAAATCCAGGACAAAAAATCCAGGACAATGTTGAATGGTAGAAGGGCAGGTACAAATTGGGGAGAAAGGCAGAGAAAATCAGCATTCAGTGATGAGTAATATTAAAATAATAAATTCCTGCCGTGTTACTTCTCACTGGGACAAGAATGTTTGACTCCAGCCTCATTGACATTCGCCTATTTTAAGTTATAGAGATTCAACACGTTGTTCCTTTGGTCAACGTTAGCCAGGAAACAATACTAAATTAACTCAATTATGTCTTGTACTGGCTGCTTGTTTTCAACCACACTTTCATTATTATTTGTCTTACTAAACGTCGTTAAAACTTGGTACTCAAAACTATTTACCAATTGTCTTGAATAATTTTCCGTAATTTACACTTAAGGTGCTCAAAGTTAAAGTCTAACTAAATATAATATTTTAAAAAAAATTGATGAAGTAGTGGCAGACTTCGTCATAAATGTGTTTATATGGAGACAAAACTTGCAGCACTGCAAAATCATCAGTTATTTTTTCGCTGACAGGCCCGAAATAAAAGTAACTTGAATACAATCTTGTCCGCATGTTAGTGGGTATGTGATGTATCTAATGTATGAAACGAATGCTGTAGTGACTGCACTGTAGATAAGTCCCACGCATAAATCATGGCTAGCGAAATTTTTCTTACCATGAACGAAAAGGGATGTAAGATAATTTCCCTAGTTTACGAAAGCTATACATTATGAGTAAGACTGTAATAGACTTACTATTGAGACATTTAATTCTTTGGTAGAAAACATTTCTTATTTAAACGGTTAACACTGCTGAACCTGTTGATGAAATTTTTTGTATATTTGTGTTTATGTTTATACACACGTTGTTTTTAACATGGTCCGTGGCCGTGATCGATTGATGAGTATAATAGGGTTTTCCCATATTTCCCAGATTAAACAATGGGAAATATCGCAACGCCTTATTTTTATACGAAATATTCTGAAAAAAATCAACCGTTAATTATTTTCGTTATCATCCTTTTTACAAATTTTTTGTCCTGCGCTAATTAGCCACAAAAACAGGCTATACAATCACGAAGTTTTATTTTATGAAGGAATGAGGAACAACGCAGTTTCACACATATCTCGCTGCACAAAAAGATCCAGTCCACTAATTAATTTAACGTCCATCAGTGTATATGTCTCATTTGCAATGCAAATGACAATTTGCAGAAAGCCCTTGCGTATATTAGCAAATACCTGTTATAAAGCTGACACAGTGGAATCCGTAGAAAATAGAGAGATCATTACTAAAAAAAAGTGCATGTACTAGTTTTGTTGTATAACGTTTGTTTTCGAGAATAACTGTAATCAAAAGCATCCCTGCGTCAATAAACATAACAGCATTGGGGGAGAATAATATTTCAAAGCAATATATGCAAATAATGTGATATATATAGTACGTGCTATTTTATCCGAAATAAATACATCTCGCAATCGGTTTGGTCGACGCATGTGAACACATGTTTTGTCAAACAGTGCTGAAATTTCTTACCCGCTAGGATTATGAATTCTACGTAACGATCAGACATGGCTGTCTTGGTAATACATTATATAATATCATTAACTACGGTACCCTATCGTTTTACATATATGGCCTACATGGAAGTTAAAAATTAGGCAATTCGTCCGTAATGCTACCATACTAAAAGCGTTTAATTCCAGTTTTCCTGATAAGCTGTGTCTTCTCTTTTCCTATGTGTCCACTTTTAAATTAATTCGGAGCAAATTTTGGTGCCTCTAACAGAGAAATGTTACTTCGTTATTTAAACACAGGTAGAGTGCGTCTCACTTTCAGACTTCATTACAGAGCATATATATATATGCAAATATATTTTGCCTGATTGCTATTGCGTCTCGACGTTCAGGAATTCATGAGTGACTACGCATGCTATTATTCATTGACATTTTTAATGTTTTGCATTGTAATGTTACAACTCAAAAACTAATGTGCAGGATAAGTAAAATGTAATTAAAATAAAAGTAATTAAAATTTATTTGTTTATGAATAACGTCGGTTTCTCGTATGGCCCCAAAAATATATCGAAGTTCCGGAAATTAACTGGTGCCGCTGAAATATCTTAAAAATCTTGACGTCATTGGACTCCTGGGATAATATAAACAAACGCTGCCCCTGGTGTTAATTAGAGCAAGGAAAGATAAAGAACAAGGCTTATCTATAAACCACCCAGTGAATTTCATCACACACAGCTAGTTATAGTTGTGTAAGTAATTTCAGGGCTGCTCTGGCTGGTGACAACATTTATAATCACAGAGCTGTTTTCGTCCCCTAATGAATGTGAGTGCGGCAACCAGCCAAGTATTTCTGCTTTAAAAGTAACGGCGCAACCAGGTAATTCATCTTCCGTGAAAAATCCTCATTGCTTTAACTCTTCGTAGCAGTTCCGAACTTGCTACAAATGAAAGAAAATCCCTTCATATGACAGAAAATGCAGCGCGCAATATTCCTTGTGAACACCATGGAGCTAGATGACATGTGACGAAGGTACACTTGATACGCCATTAAAGTTGTTTAAAATCAAAAATTAATTATTTTATAATTGTAGCAAACATTGTTCAACTTGTACGCATTAAGCATGATGCCATCATTCTCATAAAAACAGATACTAACTATGTAGTACAAATGAAATCATTTACAACGTAAAGTAATAGCGTGGGCTACTGCTTGACATATATGTAATTACCGAATAACAGTTGATGCATTAAAAAAATGTTAAAAACGTACATACATTTTTTTATTAACATTTTTTTTCGTAAGTATGGCTCGTTATTTTGTGATTGCATGTGTGTTACGCAATAGCCTACGGCATTAATTTTCATTGTAAATATTTCCATTTGTAGAACGTAATGCTGCATTTGTTATTATGGCTGCAGCAGAGCAGAACATTTTTGAATTTTACCTTAAATTATTAAAGATAATATAAAGCGTAATTTTTGATATTCGAGGAAAATGGTGTGACATACAATGCGTACAAGTTGAACAATATTTGGTAAAAATATAAAATAATTATTTCTTTGGTATTCAACACTCTTAACCTCCGGGAAAGCTGAAGTGCGTGCTGTAAAGTATACAACATTCTCTGAATATGCCAACGCACTGCATACTCAACGGTTTCTGACCCCACGGTATTGAAGCCGTGTACGATTTGGGGGATATTGTTGATATAATTGTAACACGCCCTAATTTTGTCTACAAAAATTATTATGTCCTGCTCACGGTTAACTGAGCTCTTTTAAATCAACCTCTGAAAAATGTCACTGTTTTATTTGCATATATATTAACGGGCACACTGAGTGGCATGCGCCAATTGAAGTTGGTAGCGACGGAGGGAAAGTAGTCCCTTGTCTAAATGTTGAATTAAAAGTATTAGATAAACATTTGTAAATGCTGAAATTATTTAATTTGTTTGCTGATTTATAATGTATAGTAGTGAGAGAAATTAGCAATTTTGTAAAACATTTACTGCTTTAATAATTTAATAGTTTCACTTGACCGACGCATGAATAAAATTATGAGGCCTACGATAATTTTAATTTTATGTGAGGTGGAAGAATACACAATGTGCATACAAGCAGATCTTAAGCAAGGCATTAAAAGTGCTCACCTTAGCGTAAACAGATTTATGGAATTTTTTTATTTGGTATTTTGCAAGCAACACAATCGCAAATCCGTTGTAATATTCACGTAAACTTGCAATATATATGAATATACTTTTGCATATATACGATTATGTTTACTCATTTATCAGCAAACAGAGACTTACGTCTAATTATAACTGATGTTTTACGTCATGAGTAATTTCAATAGTTAACATATTTTACAATTGTAAAAAATATTATCTTGGAAAGTTTTTGGCACTGTTATGGAATTTTATAATTTATTAAAATTGGAGTATTATGCAAGATAATATGCAAAATAACATCAAATTTTCAACATTGGAAATTTTTAGTTTTTATTTTATTATTTCAATTAATGACCATATTGCCGACTTATGGGCAGCGCATAGTCTGTAGTTCTTACGTGTGTAGTTATATTAGGATCAATACTGCGTGATAACGTGCAGTGTCTTCTAACGGTGGTAGCTGTAACAAGATCTTACTCTGACAGTAAGGTGACAAACTCAAATCCTTTTTATATCAGTTTATGATAAAATAATAATTGTTTTGCCATTCATTGAAAGCATCACGATCTTTAAAATTTGAATTTGGCCAATTGATGGTTGAGTGGAGCGTAGTCATTTTATATTAATATTTGCAAATAAAATTATCTTTGATTATTTCTGGCTGTATTGCGTACGTAAAACTGTATGTGTGTATATATAAATAAATAAATAAATAAATAAATAAATATATATATATATATATATATATAATAAGAGCCTGAACTAAAATCCAACTTTATAAATGTAACGAAAAGTAAAATCAAATTTCAGTAACCAAAGAAGTTGAAATAATGACATTAATAGAGCCTTCAAATACTCTGTTTGAATAACAGCTATATATATATATATATATATATATATATCCATAGCTCACATACCACACAATCAATGAACGTCCTGCATTTTTACATTTATTTCATTATCTGATGAGTTCTCTCTTTTTCTGCCTCATTTTGTTTTTATTCGCAGCAGAGTATTCGAAGATCATGTTTATGTCATTATTTCAGCTTCTTTGGTTTCTGAAATTTGATTTAACTTTTCGTTACATTTATAAAATCGGATTTTAGTTCAGGCTCTTATTTAACTTTGCCGAAAATCAGCTGATGAAACTCCCTCGAATAATCGGAACTGTCACAAAAATGGCAGAACTTCATTCACCAATCAGCGCCTGTAAATGTTTCAGGCTTAATTAAACACATTGAAAATCAACATGTCAACATATTTTAATAGATATACATTGACTTGACCGCAGTTAAGTTGGCGGTGATGAAGCGAAATTATTTCAACGGTTTTGTGTTGTATTAAACGCGTGATGTGTAAATTTGTGAACATTGATTTCATTTAATTCAAATTCTATTTCTTGTATCCGCACAAGAGAAAGATTAGCGTATTTGTAACATGTTTACTTTCTAAACAATTTCACGGATTCATTTAACCGATGCGTGCATATGGTGTATGGTCAAAGGCAATGTTGATGTTACATTGAGAGGGAGACTATAAAACTTACAGAAAAGCAGATCCTAACAAGGACTTTAGAACATGCTCAGTTTACGGCAAACAGAGTATAGAAACGAACTTGTTGGAAACTCTCCATGGAAGTGCACGAAGAGACCAATAAGACACTGTGGCAGTTTCCAGTGCATCACTCACTGAGAACGCATATACAGGAAGGAACCACTACTCCATTTCACTTTGAAGTCCCGACAAGCTCTTGTCATAGCTCACTTCAAAACTGCCTATTATTTTGCAGGATGGGGAGGGGTGGCTCCCCGAGCAATTGGTTCCCCTCCCCTCATTTTTACTTTGCAGCAACTTACTATGATGTACTGCTATCAATGCGTAAAAGAGTGATGGTGTAGTATGTGTTACGACTGAGTCGTCAAGTTTTCCGACGCCCTCGACAAGAATCAGGGAGGAGGGGCTGAATTTTATTTTACTGCTTTTAATGTTTGACTGTCGCCATTAAGGGCATTGTTTACCCTACTGGCGAAACAGGAGCCAGTCAATCGAATTTTACGTTACCAGCCTTCTCATTTCATAGGTTTACCCATGATTTACTTAAANTGACTGAGTCGTCAAGTTTTCCGACGCCCTCGACAAGAATCAGGGAGGAGGGGCTGAATTTTATTTTCCTGCTGTTAATGTTTGACTGTCGCCATTAAGGGCATTGTTTACCCTACTGGCGAAACAGGAGCCAGTCAATCGAATTTTACGTTACCAGCCTTCTCATTTCATAGGTTTACCCATGATTTACTTAAATCAGTTAATGTGTCCGAGTCCCGATTATTAATTAATGCAATTGGATCCCTGTGCGTACTGCCACACAGCTTTTTTTTTCCTGTACCATAATCTATTGTGCTGGTTTTACTGTGTTCTTACCATCTAGGCTCTTGCTCACTTCGGGCTGAGTGCCATGGTCCAAAACGCGACGACGGCCTCCACACAGCCCTGCTGTGCCGCGATGCATGCTTTCTTTCCTGTAATTACTAGTCATCCAGGCGTTTGGGGCCTAACCCCGAAGGGTACCAAAATCCTCCTAGTGAACTTAGCGACTAATCCATGTCACAGTACCCATATACTAAAGACTAAAGACGAGTTAGACCGATCTTGCTCGCAGCGCACAACCAGTCTCCGTGTGCCATCACTGAACTTCTTTTCTGCCAACACGTCTTGCAAAAACGGCGTGGGCTGGATTTTAAGTAGAACACTGATTAGCAGACAGGTGCTTTGAGATGTATGTATACTTCCTGTAACCAATTTGTAATACAGTTTGATTAAAATAAAATTAATAAAAGTATTTTATTCAACTAAAAGTGATTATATATTGAAAATTCAGATATAAACAAACGCATTGATCCCTATTGACCACGTGACTTTGTGTTCCTTGAGGTAGGTCAATATTGGATACATGCGCAGATAACGAATAATCGGCCTACCTCATATTTAGTCTATGGGAGTACCCATTAGACTAAGTCGCTGTACATGTTGAAGTAGCGGGATATGAGCGACCGTCCGATTTTAAAACTCCATTTAACTTCTGTATATACGACTATTTTGTAGCCCTACTATAACACGTGACACTTTCTTTGCAAATGTCAAACATTTCACGGCAGGGCAGTTAAACGTGTGCCATTTGTTTGCTAAAGCTAAAGTTAATATTTATATCCAGGAGCGAATCTTTCAAAAGTGCAATGCGAATNCATTTATATCCAGGTGCGAATCTTTCAAAAGTGCAATGCGAATGGTTGGCCTTAGAGGTCACCTTGCAAACAGTAACATATTTTATGACTTAGTCGTGATTTATTTTTCAATCAATCTATGTTTGACTTTCTGTCGTNTTTCTTTGCAAATGTCAAACATTTCACGGCAGGGCAGTTAAACGTGTGCCATTTGTTTGCTAAAGCTAAAGTTAATATTTATATCCAGGAGCGAATCTTTCAAAAGTGCAATGCGAATGGTTGGCCTTAGAGGTCGCCTTGCAAACAGTAACATATTTTATGACTTAGTCGTGATTTATTTTTCAATCAATCTATGTTTGACTTTCTGTCGTNCCTTGCAAACAGTAACATATTTTATGACTTAGTCGTGATTTATTTTTCAATCAATCTATGTTTGACTTTCTGTCGTAATTGTGGAATCTCTCGAATCATTCGCCTAGCTCTTAACGCCCTTGGAAGATGAAATGGGGTTTATATTACGCTGTCATCATCCCCCAGTCCCTTCACACTCCTTGTAGTTGTCTTACCACAGGAACTAGGTCATGCCATTATAGTTATAATAATCTGTCTTCGTATTAATCTATTTTTGATCAACTATGAAAAAAGATTTTATTCACATAATGCTTACATTTTTTCATTATAAATAAAGTTTTAAGTTAAATAACAAGATTTAGTATTACAGAAAAACTGTATTTTATTGTTGCCCGTGGTAATCATTTAGTTGCATTAAATAACATGTATACAGTATATTTAATATAAATTGTGAAATTAGATGATACAATAAATTATAACTGCTACAAACGGCCAGTGCTAAATATATACCGACAGATAGACAGACACACACAAATACACACACGCACATACACATACACACACGCACACACACGCCACCACACACGCACACACACTAAAACAAAATATGATTTCATTCCATCCTGTTATAAAATTTATAATTTTATAAGCCGATAATATAAACATTAAATTGAATTCTAAATATTCCAAATATAAAGAGAAATATTAATTTATAAATACACTATAACAAACTTACTAATTTCAATTATTTTAAAACTCTACATATATATTGTAATATAGCTTATGGCATATGTATTAAGTGTTATGAATCTAACCATTTGGAATATAACGTATAGCAAGTTCGAACGAAACACAATGTTTATATTTTAAGGTAGTATAGAACTATAACTTCTTTGTCCATTACTTTCAAAATAAAGCGACATGTTCAGTCAGTGTGTGTTAAAAGTTAGAGACAAAAATAATATTTTTAGTGGCACTGCTCCTGGTAAAATTGTAAAAACAAAATTAATATAATACAAAATTACATGCTTTCATATAAATGGGTAATACGTTATGTAAATAGTGTTATGTTCACAAAAATAATAAAAAAATNCAAAATTACATGCTTTCATATAAATGGGTAATACGTTATGTAAATAGTGTTATGTTCACAAAAATAATAAAAAAAATACCAGAGAAGCATTTAAATTATGTATACATAATCATTACCAAAAATTGTTTAAAGATTGTAATAAAAATTCATATAGTTACACAAAAGACGAGAAGAAAACACTGGTGTACCACAAATTAGTATTTGTAAATTACATTTTTCTTAAATAAATGAATAGCATTACAGATTAATCGAACATGTAAATATTGATTGTGACAATAAAACTGAAATATTATTTATAAACTAACATCTAAAACCGATTTCAATGTTTATGAATATTAGGTAGTTTGATTTGAAATTGTTTTCATTTTAAACAAAAATTTAAAACCTAATAATTTTAATATTTTTGAAATATTTTTTTTCTTACCCGGTCATGCGACTAAGATATAGAATCAAAGACTAAAATTAACTTCCTCCATATTCCACGGTTTTAAACGTGCAATGTTCGCAGAGGTCTCATTCGCTTCAGTTTTACAACATAAATATTTGTACAGGGGCAAAATGCCATTTTTTTTGTAAACAACATATTTTTTAATAATTTTAAAATTTAGTGAAATTTAAAAACTGTTCTGTAGTACAGGCTATAAGACATACAAAAGTTTTACTCTTACTGTCGTGTACGTTAATTTATGACGATTAAAAATGTCCCGGGTGCCATAGACATAACTTTACTACAAAAAGAGCTAAATTGTATGAATCATTTTAAACTATTGTTCCCGACTCCGAGATGGCTTAAATACGCCGATCTTGCACGTGAAAGCGCGCCTTTGGGCACAGCGTTGCTAGTTTTCCGCCTGCCAGAACAGGGTCGATATTGTCGCTCTGTTCAGTATTTTTATTCTTCTTGCGGTGCGAAGTAATGAGCTCCAGGAATAGAAATGCCCAGGAAGAAAAATACCAATGCGTCATTTATGGCATAACGGAAGTCCATGCTGAGACACATGGCTAAGGTTCGAAGAGCAAAAATTGTGGCAGAAAGGTAAGCTATGTTTTCATACACGTGCAATGTATGTATTTTATATATTATCCATAATTTGGTCCCGTTGTAAACTAGTATACCCATATACTTCCGCCTCGTGTATAACGAGTGGTTACAGCCGGAGCTATGTTGTTTTCTACTACAGATAGTCACTCATACCTTGCAAGATTGTTGGAATAGCTTACAGATGTAATAACTCACCGGTAAAGTCTTGATTTCGATGCCTAGGATGTCACTTTGTGCTACTGCCTTGACTTTCCGCCCACGTCCACTGACCTTCACTCCTCACGCCTTATTTTTCGCGGTCAGCACAGTGCTGTATACGGTCGCACCGTTTATCAGCAGTTATATCGCATGCTGCTAACCGCCGTAACACACACGAAAGTGATACTTCAAGGGGCCTAAAGTAAATTATGTTGTATTGCATACTAGGGACCCGGCCCAGCTTCGCCCGGGTACAGTTTAGTTTTTACAGCGATACACTAACAAATAAATTGGGAAAAGACAATGACAATATTATATGACAATAAATTAGTAAACTACTATAATATACAACGTATATACATACTCGTCACGCCTGTCTCCCCGGGGGGCTAGGCAGAGATTATGGACCACCACTTACAACGATTCTGATATATTTACCTCCTTCGCTTTATCCACATTCATAAATAACTAATATAACAATATTATATGATATCAGTTTAGAAAACTTCTTTGTATACAAAATTAATCGTTTTGCGTCTAATCGCCAGCACAAAAATATTTGTGTTTGGCGTGACACGCGAAATGGTACGCATAGTGGCCCGTGTGGCTAATAGTTCAAATATTTACGTATTTGCTACAAAAATACATGCTAAAAAAATATGCACATTTCTTTCATATTTGAAATTTTCTTTTTGACGGTCCCGCCGTGTTTGGTGAAACTGCTACTTATGAAATATAACATAAATCCAGTTTTTAAAATTGAGAAGTCGTGAGGCGCATGTATCAGGTATTTAAAACTTTAAAACAGAAAAACGAGGAGGCGACCCCGTTCCGCCATGCAAAGTGGAACAACTTGTTGAAATATCAGCATTCCTACGTTCTAACCATTTTAGTTATTCTCAAATAAATAAACATATACGTAAATTATTCGTTTTCCAAAGATTCGGTCATACTGGTTTTCAACCCTGGGTAATGAATTCACTGGTAGTTTAGTTGCATATTGTTGCGAGCATGCAATACAATTTAAAGGCTTAAACACCATAACAGAACACATTTTGATAAATAGATTATATAGTGCAAAATAATACACCTTCTAAATTATTCAGTGGTGTAATCAGATGTTCTATTAATACAATTATTTTTATTTTTCCCCCAGAAATTTTGAAGAAAATGTATTACCTTCTGGTGTCGATGCTACTGATCTTCCTCCTTTAGTTGTGGAAACAGAAAAAACGGAAAGCTTTATTAACGGCCGTCGAATTTAACTAAGCAGCTAATAAAATTGGGAGAACATCCTCGATTTTGCATGCTGAGCTCATATAAGCTGGAAAAAGAAACATACAGTTGATTATTCTTTACTTTAGTTTTATTTTGTGACAACTGTGACTCACGTAAGTGCGTGACATATCTGACAGCTCGCAAGAAGTAAATGATGCTGTGGTGTGGGGTTCTGTTACTGTGGGTATTGGATGCTCACAAGTTGAGGAACTTATGTCAGTACTCAACATTCCCATGATGGCACGAGAAAAATTTCACAGACGCGAAACTTCTATGGGACAAGTAACTAGATTCAATTATTTCTAACGGATGTTACATGGAATTATTAGTTTTCATTTCTGTTTTCATGCCGTTAGTGCTTTTTTACGTCATACTGAAATAAAATCTCGCCACCAGCCAAGATCTGTTTAAGATAAATAATTCTCAGGAAAAACAATAATAATGACGTGATTAAACATGCCATATTTATAAATTTCACATTATCATTAAACTAACAAAAGCGAACAAGTCAGACATTGCCCGACAGAGTATCAAACTACTAAGTGAAAACATTATTTTGACGATAGATTCTGAACATATATAATTGCATGGGCTTTGTGCACATAGAATTAAATTAAAAAGTCAACATAATATACAGAGAAAATAAGCCAAGATTGCATTTTCTCAATAATAGCAATTCCGTTGAAGATATTTCAGAAAGGAGACGAGCCATCGGACTGGTAGATTGCTTAACTCCTCAATTATTGCATTCGATAATATCGAATATTAACTCTTTTTTCCTTTTTTTTATTCAGTTTTGGCACCAACAACTATCCAAGAAAAGGACAGAAAATGGAAAGAAAGAAAAATAAATTGCAATTGTAAAAGGAAATGTAGAAAATTGAATACCATATATTAGTGTTATAGGAGATGGTGGATGGAACAAGAGGACCTACGGACACAGTTGAAGTTCAACAAGTGGAGTGGTGAGTTTGGGTAAACTATTATACTTTTTTTATTTAGTTATGTTTAATTTTAGGTTATCCATCCTTATTTGTCAAACAAACATATTCCTTATAAATATTTCTTCTAAAACAACCGTAAGAATTAACATCCGAAAATCTGAAATTTTGAAGTACGCAAAAATTTTTAATGTTAATTAATTTTATTAGCTATTCATAGTTCATGGCACGCAAAAGTATTAATTGTGGAAAATAGTGGAAAAAAATTCCGTTATACAACACGCAACCGACAAAACAAACGTATTTTTTTTGTTAAATTATTTCTGCTCCAATATTTCTTGACTGTATTTAAAGGCACTACTGAAATCATTCAAAAATCCGTAAACTAGGCAATCTGCCAAATACTGATTCCAGTAACACTAATATAGCACATAATGTGTGATATGTATAGAAAAGTTATTCTGGGCAAGATATTTTTATTAATATCTTGGCTGCTTTGTGCTTCTACATATGGCTGCCACATTTTTATGCATGTATAATGGAAATTCACTGTTAGAGTGGCAGTTACATCACTAGTAAAGTCAAATGGGAAGAGAGATTCTTACACATTTGACAGTCATTAAATACAGTAAAGTTTTATATGTGAAGATTCATAGTTGAAATATAACAAGCACTTTGGTAATTTTGCTTTAAAAATCATATCTCTATTAATTGTCTTACATAAGTTTTACTATGAAATATATCGAAAATTCAGATAAGTTCATCGAACTTTTGTTAATTTATACGTGTTTCATATATGTGTATATATAAATTACAATAAATGTACTTTCTTCTGAAGGCTTGTATCATTGGAGCTGAGACGATCCAACTGCTGAACCTGGGAGTGAAAGGAAAATTTTGTTCCACGTGCGAATTTGCAAGAACTAATAATACAAAAGCCAAGGAACATGTTTGTTTTAAGAACTACAGTGGACTCAGTACTGGGATGGAACAGCTCACAATAGTAGAAGGCTTCTGCATGAGCATCGCACAGCATGGGCTGAAATACAAATTCTATATTGGTGATGGGGACTCAAGTGTTTNCAGCTCACAATAGTAGAAGGCTTCTGCATGAGCATCGCACAGCATGGGCTGAAATACAAATTCTATATTGGTGATGGGGACTCAAGTGTTTGTTCGAAGATCAAGCTGATAGTTCCGTACGGAAGACAAGTTGTCAAAGTTGAGTGTGCAAATCATACTGTTAAAAACTATCGAAACCATTTACACAAGACCTCAAAAAATTTGTCATTTCCACTTCTTGCGCGACGTTTGCTTGAATCACGGATAGTAAGGCTGAAATCTGGTGCCAGAAAAGAAATTGAAAGTGCTCGGAAGTCAACTGAAAGTGGAGCGGTTGTTCAATTGAAGTAGGACATTAGAAATGGCCCTTATCATGTACACGGCTGCCACGAGTACTGTAAAAAGAAAGGTACAACTGACGAAAATTTCGTGCCATTAATGAAAGAGTCGGGGATAATGGAAGCTATTCAGAAGGCACTCGATCCAATGGTCATGAAAGCTGACAGGCTCGTCATGAATAAAACTACACATCAGACAGAACAGTATATGAGTATGGTAGCTAAATTTACAGGTGGAAAAATAGTACACTTTGCTAAAAGAGGCTCTTACTATGCACACTGCATGGGTGCTGGGTTGGCGCACGTTTGTGGTCCTAGCTGGCATTTTAGTCCGTTGAAGAACAAATTTGGTGTAAGTCCAGGAAAGCATTTCAAATGTGCTTTTGAAAAAAGAGAAAAACGCCGTTCAGCTCGTTGTCTTCAGTATGGAGAAGAGCCTTCAAAGAAAAGACGAAGAGTTGACAATGCTGGCCCTGATATGGAGTATGGTCCAAGTGCTGCAGAGGAAGACGCGCTAAGTCCTGAAGAACTGGATAAGAAAATGAAATTAATTTTAGAAGACTTGAACAGCGATACAGTAACACCTCAAACGATCCGTGAACGGGAAAGAAATACTGTTGGTCAACATGAGAACATCAGATGGAGGGATGTGCGTTTAAACAGGCTCACAGCATAAAATTTCGACCCTGTGTACAAACGGAGAGCACACACTTCCTGCCATGGCTTATTGGAGTCAATTTTGTATCACACAGAGATAAATTCAAAGACCATGCATTTTGGAAGAACGAACGAAAAAGTGGCAAAATAACTGTATTCCAAGATAAAAAATGTACAAGTAGATGAATACGGTTTTTTTGTACATCCACAATACCCGTTTCTCGGAGCGTCTCCCAACGGATTAGTGGGCGAAGACGGNACGGTTTTTTTGTACATCCACAATACCCGTTTCTCGGAGCGTCTCCCAACGGATTAGTGGGCGAAGACGGACTGCTGGAAACTAAATGTTTATTGTCAGCTGGGGACTACAAACTGAAAGAATTCATCGCCAAAAAGAAAAGTACATGTTTAAAGGAAAATTATGCAATTCTGCGATAAAAAATAAATCACAATTACTTTTTTCAGGTACAGGGGCAACTAAATATCTGCAACAAAAAATACAGTGACTTTGTTGTTTATGCAAACAATGATTCTCACGTTGAACGGATTTGGGTGGATACAGAAATGTGGAAGAACTGCATGCTTCCGAAACTGAAACAATTTTATGAGGAATGCATGCTTCCAGAAATAGCAGATCCCCTCATTACACGAGGTTTGAAGGCACGTGTTCCCAACTACATAAGAGAAGCTCAAGAACAGCGAATAAAAACAGAGGAAAAATAACTTTCATTAAGTTGTTTTCGAGACTGTCATGTT
>NQII01003193.1:117511-129667 GCA_002778355.1 Clitarchus hookeri
GAGCAGAGAGTAAGTCAGTACAACAGTTACTAAGGCCGGGATATCGGAACCCGGCCACGTCCGTCAGCCGCATCATTAAGGAGTCAGTCGATTACTACCGCCCGGGTCAGTAAGTTGCTTATCACCGCGTCGGACAGTCAGTTAGTTCAGATCGACCGCCGAGAGACGTCAGTTCGAGCAGAGAGAAGTCAGCCGCGCCATTTTGGCCGGGGGGGAATCGGACCCCCGGCCACACGTCGTTAGAACAGCACCACAGTGAGCTGACAGCAACTGCGGCCTTGCCAAGGCCAACCACACCGCCGGAGCTTGCCCACCATAGCTGACAGCACTCACCACTGAGTTAAGTATGACAATCACCGTCACAGAAGCCCCACTCAACCAAGAATTCGCCCAGTAAATCCGAGTAACCGAACTAGCACAGTACCGCACCTCTCAAGTTTTGATGTTGTGTATTTGTGAATATAGACACGAGACAATATATTCGTACTTCAAAATACCACATTCATAGTCTACCTCATTACCAAAACCTGCAACCTCCACGCCCCTTATAGTCGGTGCCTGGGGGACATTAACTCTGACCATATAAGCCGCCATGTCTTCCACAGTGGCGGTACATGAGTCGTCGTTATGTTATTAATTTTGTTGGGTTAAGAATTACCTAAGTCAAGATAATGTAGAGCTGTGTTTGTTTGCAGTATGTGTACATATTTTTTTTTTTACCTATACGCACAAAAGTTTTCAACAGCCAAAAGGAAAAACGTATATTGTGTAAATGTATGTTAATTAAACATATATCTTGGATTGCTATGTAAATATTGGGCAAACAGCATATTTGTACTGTGTATTTTATTGGTGGTTGTTTTCATTAATATTATTGTGATTACATTGTAAACTGTACTGCATTACAGTGTAGAGAATTGTACTCCATAATATAGAGAAATGTACTACATAGCATAAATATTCAGTTCTGTGATAAGTCTGTTGGTTTGTATTTACAGGCGGTGACTGCCCATATTGTATTTTCGTTTCGCTTTTTATTCTGATAAAATTGTGTCATCATTTAATTTTTCACTAATAGTTGGAATGTTCCTCAGAAATTACGACTGAAAATGTTGTGCATATCTGTGAACTTACTGTAAATAACCAATGACAAAATTTTTTTAAATAATAATTTACTTTTTGTGGGGATTTCAAACCAAATAAAAGAGATTTATATGGAATTTATTAACCATACTAAGCAATTTTCTAACACATTAACATATCGTAAATTAAATTGTGATTAAAGTGAGGAAAATATATAGTGGATTAAATCATGTTCATTCGAGCAGAGAAACGTCCCCAAAATACATTTTAAGAACAGTTACTGTATGATAAAGCTTAGACTATCGAAGATTCCGATTAGAACGAACTAAAGCAGAAGAGCTGCCAACACGTTGGTACTTACACACGAATGAATAATTACAGTTTCTTCGCAACGCTAACAATTATTAGAAAAGTGGCTTGGCCAGTTATGCTTACTACATTACATTAAAAACTAACGAAATGCCTGGTTGTCGTTACTAACTAGTGTAAAATTGAAACTACAATCAATGCATAAAATATAGTTTGTATACTAACATCTGGCAAAGTTTGTGGTGTATTNACTGACGAGTTGGCAACGCCGCGCGGAGATAGCGAGTCGCCTGAGACGAGCACCCAAGGTTCGCCACTGTCGCGCTCCCCGACGGATATCAGCGGCATCAGAGCCTCTTGTACTCAGCAATAACTGTAATTTATATTTCTATAATTAGTGAAACATAATAAGTATATATACCTCTCTTTAGTATTACAATTTATCAGTAGAATATATTATAATTTTCATTGCACGAATATAAATTTATAGATATATTAACTCTCTTAAGAACGTTCCGATGACCGTTATGTTCGTATACCACTTCAAAATTTTATAATATTTATCAATTTTCGAAGCACTCTAAAAATTATATAATTACAGAAAGATATTTTTTTCTCTGCGACGAGAATCTTTTAAAACATAAAATATATTCTTACCGGTAACACAGAAGTATTAAAATTAATTTTATTCTTTATCAGTAGATGCACACAATGGCCATTTAGAGTGAGAGTTTCAGAACATTGGTAAACTTCAAAATATTTATAGTTTAATTATTTTACAAATATTTGTCATTATACCTAATAACATTCCCTCAAGTAATAAATTAATGGCTTGGAACAAAAAATTAATGGATTTAAACGAAAAAAAAAAGGATATTTTTATATACAGTACGTTTTTCACCCTCCATTTTTAAACAGCATATTTTACGTCACCTTTGGCCATTTCATTTTTTGATCTGTTAATTAACGCAACGTTCTGACTATCATATAGAACCATGGAATATATCGTGTTTACAAAGCTATTAAATATATTTTTTTATTATTATTTTATAGACCTTGCGGTGCGTACGAGTATTTAAATGCAAACGCGAAGTTTATACTGAGGTTCTTTTTTCCCATTCATCTCAGGCTCTTGTTAGTTCGGTTTCATTACTAAATTGAAGAGGTAAACCAACACTAAATCAAATGAATTCTATTTCCCTTCATTTTTGTTACTTCGATGTTCAGCATCTCGTATGTTGAAGGAACAAGTCAAATGTATATAGCACTGATGACGTGAACATTTCTTCCCTATGCCTAGATGTTCAACCTGATAGCACAAATAACATCACGNTGTATATAGCACTGATGACGTGAACATTTCTTCCCTATGCCTAGATGTTCAACCTGATAGCACAAATAACATCACGATTAACCATTAACGTACCTAGTCATGCGCTAATTTGCAGCGTGCGATCTCTATGTGCGCAAGTTCAGCTTTAATTTNATTAACCATTAACGTACCTAGTCATGCGCTAATTTGCAGCGTGCGATCTCTATGTGCGCAAGTTCAGCTTTAATTTTCCTTTATTATTTTAATTGGTTACTTGCCAGTCTGCACGGAAATTTCGTGATTCGAGTTGGCCACTTAAAATTCATCTACGTCCATGATTTACGTGCAACTAGCTATCCTAAACAAAATATTACTAAACTCTTTACATAAAATTAAGGTTAACAATTTTGTCTAAATTTTGTTTTTTCAGAAGTAAACGTCCGTGATTCGTGTGCAGATAAATAAAATTTGTAAAATAATATTCATCTGTTTGTACAAAATTACGCATACATTACGCATGCATGAGTTTGTGAAACGCCTGAAAATTGGCTTTGTATGGCCATTCCAATAAGTGACATAAAATAAAAAGGGGGGAAATTGGTTTAAATATTCTTTATTCAAGGGACATAACTAAAGCACTAACAAAGACGGTAACTAACTACAATTGTTTCAAATCGTATTAAAACTATTTTGTGTTCATCACGAAAACGAAGATAGAAATCTACCAATTTCTTTGGAAAACGGGTGTTGGAGAGTCGTATCCAATAAGAGAAGGGTCTGAGGAGTAGAGTCTCCTAACATTTGCAAGTTAGTCGAGTCATAACAATTATGTTGTAATACCTGGACATTATTTCGTGAAAAATACCTTTCCGTAATTTTATTAAATCCTTTCCAGCCGTGGGTTTTTCTAGACTGAAAATCTGGAGAATTGGAAANAAATACCTTTCCGTAATTTTATTAAATCCTTTCCAGCCGTGGGTTTTTCTAGACTGAAAATCTGGAGAATTGGAAAGTAACGAAATTACCAATAACTACATAATTGTTTTTGGGCAAAGAATTCAGATTGTCATAAAACTACTGCGAGTCCTCTAATAGTTACGTGAATTAAATTGGAAAATACGCACGCGAATGTGTTCCGGTTGTTATCGTGTCCGTTTATTCTTCAGGAACATATTGCTTAACATAATCACGTATCACAGAATCCGTATATTTTCGTTCCCACAACACCTCCACCATGCTCACACTTTTCCATCGCTTTCCTTTGGGAATTCTAATAGTGGCGCCACATTCCCGCGAGACTGCAAAAAAAAAAACCGTTATGAAAGAGTTTTTTACATCCCTTAACTGTTGTTATTAGTTCTGTTCCTGCTCTCCTGAGATCTTCCACAGTTTCATAGAGAGAGAAAGAGAGAGAGAGAGAGAGCGTGTGTGTGTGGAGTGATAGGGATGAGGGAAAGCAGCAGGGAATGTAATGCTATTTGGCGAGCAAAATGAAAGTCCGTACGTCGGTTACCGTGCGGCAACCTGTTACTTCATAGGCCGCGTAGCTGCGTGGGCAGCGGGCTAGCATAATCGAATCTCCCGACAATGGTGGGTTGTGTATAAGAGGTCACGGCGCGAGGCAGGGAGGAATATAAGTGGATGTATGAGCTCTGGGCCCTTTCCCCCAGACCGTTTATCAGCTGCCAGATGTGGCCTTTGTGCTTCGGTCTGTGCGTTACCCTCTGGACCCTCTGTTCCTAAATGCTGCCTCGCTCAGAACATTGGCCAAGCCTGCGGAATGGAGCCGACGCTGTAGCAAATCGCTTTTACGGGCTAGGCAAAGGACGGCGGGTGGATCGGGGTTGGTGTTGAACTCAGCCAGTTAACGAGTACATGAGATACCTCGAGTTTTGGAGGACAAACCGCATTTGCTAAACCACTGGAGATTAACTCGGCCTCTCGATTTCCTTGCAAACCTAGTACAACTTTAAATGGCACAGAGTCGATTTCAGTGAGCTATAGTGTTCGTTCTACATACAAACTATATATTATTGGATAGTGCAGACATACAGGTAATTTTCAAGTGGAATTTAAGACATGAGTGAAAGAACCATCACACGAAAGTGAACTATAACACACACACGCGCAGTCATTGCCTGTAAAAGCAAACAATATGTGGTATTTTCTGACGCCCGTGCTTTGTTGGCTAAAGTGCATGCACTGGAATCACTTCGATTTCTCGCAGCAATTCTGAAATTGCTTTTAAATCTCGCCGTAAGAAAGCAGTTACACAAATTATCAAACCTTCTGAAGTTCATGATTTTACGCGATACACTAAGTTCTTCACTATAAAACTGCATCATATATTTCAGTCAGTTAAACGTTACGTATTAGAAATTGATGTTAATTGCTAGTGAAAAGCATGTCACTGTAAATCACAATAAATCAATGACCGGACAATGTCATTCACTGAAAATAATAATAATAAAAATAAAATGTCGGTAAATTATTGATTTTCAGACTATGAAGTTTATTTTATGTTTCTGGTGCAGCATGTTTCGTTGGCCAGCAATCAAATTTGATTGATTTAGAGAAATTATTCTTGTTTTAATTTAAAATTGTACAATATATATTCTACTGGTCAGTTTTTTTATCTTAATGATAGGACTTGGTACTCTCTCAATTTTAATCACCGTTTTAATCTAGCTTTCGCGCTTATATTTATACATTAAAATGCATTTACCAGCAAACATATAGCAAGAAGGCTGTAATGACGTGGCTAGTTTGAGCCAGCTCGATAGGGAAATCCGGATAACTAATTCGTAGGGAATCTGTCATAAAAAGGTAAAAGGACCAGTGTTTGAACCTCGCTACAAGTGCGTGATTAAAATGCATAAAGAACGTAGAAGTGTCTAACCCTGCCAATGAATTTAATTTGAATCAATTTAGATAGAAAATATTATTAGCTATAAAATTTGTAGTGTTGACGAAAGTATATATTCGTAAAGAATCATACGCGTTTGCAGTGCCCCGTGAGGCGATTCCTTTACGACATTTACTTTTTAATAGTTTTGTATTTTAGGTTACAGTGGTGCAAAATATAGTAGAGCAAGAGTAGTCATCAAATTTAAAAAAAACTCTTGGTGGATTAATTTGTACTTAACCATATAACTGTAATTCAATTTCTAAAAAAAATATTTCGATCAATTCTTAAAAGCAAAACTACTGTCTGGCCGCCTCCACACCTACACACTATTCTTGTCAAACAAATTGAATAGTTAGTACACAACATCAGTATTAATATATTATATTACATTCTTTGGTAAGGCATAGTTAAATAGGTTTATATGAATGGTAAAATTTGATTTTCATCGTCATTATATTATTAATAATATAAGTTCTGTTCACCAAGAAGTCAGCCAATCTGCTACTATTGCATTAGCGAATCGGTGAAATCTACTTGAAGTCCAGGGTAATGTAATTCCGTATTAATTCAAGAAGTAAACTTTCACCATCTCAATTTTATCACTCAAATAATCAGTATTGTTGTAATGATCAGTAATAACATTTTCACTGTTTCGGTTTTAAAGTGTTGGTTGGAAAGTACTAAAATGCTATGTTTGTACATATGCCTTTTTTTTGTACTCTATATTTTAAGGCATACGTTTGTGTCTTGAAAGCTTACAAATCCTTACGCCCTTTATATTTACATTTTACTCAACGCTCGGTCCTGAAGCATAAAAAGGAAACCAAAGTTAAAAATGTGTAGCTGAAACAGGTATACCTGAATGTATGTTTCCTGACTGACTCATGTGCAGGATTACCAGGAGGGTTGTTATTTATAAAAAAACAGTACAAAGGTAGGTTGTCAAAATAAATTAATTTACGTTATGTTAACAAGTTCGTGGTGGTATGCAATTTATGTTATGTAGCAACAATTTCGTCAGGAAGATGAAGTCGGTCTTCCCCGATGCAGTTTTCAATTCTGGTCGCGAAGCTCCCCCACGCCCGTTCAAGTGTCGCCTCATTTATTAGCTCCACCTAGCTACGAATGGCCGCCTTAAAGTCATTCAACGTACGGGTTTGTCTTGTTGACATACTCGATCCTTTAAATACCCCCTCAAAAAAAAAATTCGCACATGCTGAGGTCTGGTGATCGAGGAGGCCAGGGCACATCATCGAATCTGAAAATCACATGACCTGGAAAAAAGTCCCGTAAGAGGTTCATTGAAATACTTACGGTATGGGCCGTAGCCCTGTCTTGCTGAAACCATATGTCAGTTTGGCAGTTTAGCCTCTGCAGTTGTGACAGAAAAAAAGTTGTTGATCATATCCACGTACCGATTTGCGGTGACAGTGACCACTACCTCATTATCCTCAAAAAAAGTAAGGGCTGATAACACACCGTCTATACACCACACACCACACTGTCTCACGGGGTGAATGAAGAGGTCGTCGATGGAGCTGCCGCGGATTGTCTTCTACCCAGTACTTGCGGTTTTGCTTATTAACGAACCCATGTAGGTTAACGTGAGCATCATCACTCGTTAAGATCACCGCATAGGGTTCATCATGAAACAGAACATGCATTTGCACGGCAAAAATCTTCCCGCTGGCCGTAATCTGTTTTCTGTAACCCCTGCACACAGACAATCTTGTATGGATGAAATTTGAGATCAGTTTTTAAGATTATCGTAACCGATTCACGTCCCATACATAATGATGTTGCGTGGCGCCGAGCCGAACGTTTAGATTTGTTTATTATTGCCGCTCTCACTCTCTCGATATCGTCTGCTGTTCTCGCCGTTCGTGGAGCACCAGGTGATTTTGTCCTCATTATGTTGCCTGTGGTTCGCAATTTCGCAACCCACTNATTTACTTTTTAATAGTTTTGTATTTTAGGTTACAGTGGTGCAAAATATAGTAGAGCAAGAGTAGTCATCAAATTTAAAAAAAAACTGTTGGTGGATTGATTTGTACTTTACCATATAACTGTAATTCAATTTCTAAAAAAAATATTTCGATCAATTCTTAGAAGCAAAACTACTGTCTGGCCGCCTCCACACCTACACACTATTCTTGTCAAACAAATTGAATAGTTAGTACACAACATCAGTATTAATATATTATATTACATTCTTTGGTAAGGCATAGTTAAATAGGTTTATATGAATGGTAACATTTGATTTTCATCGTCATTATATTATTAATAATATAAGTTCTGTTCACCAAGAAGTCAGCCAATCTGCTACTATTGCATTAGCGAATCGGTGAAATCTACTTGAAGTCCAGGGTAATGTAATTCCGTATTAATTCAAGAAGTAAACTTTAACCATCTCAATTTTATCACTCAAATAATCAGTATTGTTGTAATGATCAGAATAACATTTTCACTGTTTCGGTTTTAAAGTGTTGGTTAGAAAGTACTAAAATGTTATGTTTGTACATGTGCCTTTTTTTTTGTACTCTATATTTTAAGGCATAAGTCTGTGTCTCGAAAGCTTACAAATCCTTACGCCCTTTATATTTACATTTTACTCAACGCTCGGTCCTGAAGCATAAAAAGGAAACCAAAGTTAAAAATGTGTAGCTGAAACAGGTATACCTGAATGTATGTTTCCTGACTGACTCATGTGCAGGATTACCAGGAGGGTTGTTATTTATAAAAAACAGTACAAAGGTAGGTTGTCAAAATAAATTAATTTTCCTTATGTTAACAAGTTCGTGGTGGTATGCAATTTATGTTATGTAGCAAAAATTTCGTCAGGAAGATGAAGTCGGTCTTCCCCGATGCAGTTTTCAATTCTGGTCGCGAAGCTCCCCCCACGCCCGTTCAAGTGTCGCCTCATTTATTAGCTCCACCTCGCTACGAATGGCCGCCTTCAAGTCATTCAACGTACGGGTTTGTCTTGTTGACATACTCGATCCTTTAAATACCCCCACAAAAAAAAGTCGCACATGCTGAGGTCTGGTGATCGAGGAGGCCAGGGCACATCATCGAATCTGAAAATCACATGACCTGGAAACAAGTACCGCAAGAGGTTCATTGAAATACTTACGATATGGGCCGTAGCCTTGTCTTGCTGAAACCATATGTCAGTTTGCCAGTTTACCCTCTGCAGTTGTGACAGAAAAAAGTTGTTGATCATATCCACGTACCGATTTGCGGTGACAGTGACCACTACCCCATTATCCTCAAAAAAGTAAGGGCTGATAACACACCGTCTATACACCACACACCACACTGTCTCACGGGGTGAATGAAGAGGTCGTCGATGGAGCTGCCGCGGATTGTCCTCTACCCAGTACCTGCGGTTTTGCTTATTAACGAACCCATGTAGGTTAACGTGAGCGTCATCATTCGTTAAAATCACCGCATCGGGTTCATCATGAAACAGAACCTGCATTTGCACGGCAAAAATCTTCCCGCTGGCCGTAATCTGTTTTCTGTAACCCCTGCACACAGACAATCTTGTATGGATGAAATTTGAGATCAGTTTTTAATATTATCGTAACCGGTTCACGTCCCATACATAATGCTGTTGCGTGGCGCCGAGCCGAACGTTAAGAACTGTTTATTATTACCGCTCTCACTCTCTCGATATCGTCTGCCGTTCTCGCCGTTCGTGGAGCACCAGGTGATTTTGTCCTCATTATGTTGCCTGTGGTTCGCAATTTCGCAACCCACTNGTTCTCGCCGTTCGTGGAGCACCAGGTGATTTTGTCCTCATTATGTTGCCTGTGGTTCGCAATTTCGCAACCCACTTCATGATGGTTGGTCGGCGTGAGACCGCTACACGCAGGCCAACATTGGAGTGACGACAAAATATTCGTTGAGTCGCAATCACCGAGTCACCGTTTTTAACGCACGCGTCGTACGTAACATGCGGAGTTCAACCAACTACTGCTCCATTGTTACTGAAATGGCAATCTCTTAAAAAAGTGAATGACCACGCCCATCTCTCCACGACTCCGCCTCACAAAGTACAGTTCGATCAAAAATGAGAACCTTCCTCGCCGCAGTGTAAAATGGGGACGTCTAGACGTGGGCTAAGTTGCGGCAAGCACCTGCTGTGTTTCCAGAATATAATTGTCATTGATACCGAGGACGAGAGTGTCAACGAGAGAATACACTGTATCAGGGAAGACGGACGTCACCTTCATGACGTGAATTTTGCTACGTTACATAATTGGCATACACCCACGAACATGTTAAAATAAGGTAAATACATTTATTTTGAAAACTTAACTTTGTACTGTATTTTATAAATGTCAACCCTCCTGGTGGCCATCTGGTATTTTAATACGTACAAAATTTACTTTTGGTATTTTGACGCAATGCTCATAGTTTGAATGCCCTTCTGCACTTCCGCTCCCAGGGGCGTGAAATCGACATGCACCCTGTTAACGCAGTTCTTCCAAGTTTTCCTGTAGTTCATCGAGTCATGCCGCATTAAAAATTGTTTACATCTCAAAGCACTTGTTTACTTATCAGGTATGTGTGTCANTAGTTCATCGAGTCATGCCGCATTAAAAATTGTTTACATCTCAAAGCACTTGTTTACTTATCAGGTATGTGTGTCATTGGGGCCGTACATTGCAGAAAGATTAAACCATTTAATAATTGGGTACCTGGATAATGTGCAATTAAACAAATATTCGTATTTGCTGAAAAATCTGTTTCTTTCATGAAATTCTTCCATGAAAAAAATTGGAGTTGCCGGGTTATTTTCCATCAAACTTCGAGATGTGAGTAAATAATATGTCTTCTTATGAAAGATTGTTGTTCTATGTGTGAAAATCAACGGGCAATTATGCAGTGTGTTATTACTTTAATTCCCTGGCATTTTCGAAAATTTTGTGCTGGTAGGCAACACTCACTACACTATAGTACCTACTACGCATTACCGCAAGGGGATCATTTAAAACGCGCCAAAAAGGAACTTGTATGATGAATCGCAATATACATAATTTAATATAGGAACGACGTATATATCAATGTAGGTTCAGTTCGTACATTAAAAACATTTGTATGGTTTTGTTATTTACAGGATCGTTAAAAGGTCGTACTCNCAATGTAGGTTCAGTTCGTACATTAAAAACATTTGTATGGTTTTGTTATTTACAGGATCGTTAAAAGGTCGTACTCCAGTCTTTCATGCAGGCCTTCCCGTCAGCTAGTGGAACGTAATGCATTTCGAACTCTCATGTGTAACATATTTTCCAGTTCACCAGTAGGTTTAAGTTCCTTGTATGTATATGTTAATTTTTTCCTTCGGACAATTAACACTGTCAGTTCGAGTGTAAATAATTGCCTAAAACGACGGATATTAGGGCAATAGCAAAATAAAATTTGTTTCGTTAATGTTGACAGGCTGGTTAATAATCGTCGTTGTGAAATAATTATTCTTTCGCACCACGAGATTTAAAACAAAATAAAGACAGCAGCTTTAAATATTTCTTTCAGATATTTTGATGAGAGCAACACGTATTTGACTGTTTCAACTATTTTTATCTCTTAATATCCCCAAACATTCGGTGTTCCCTTCAAAAACTTTCTCTAACATTGGAAAGTAACAGGTATTTCATCTCGAACGTCAAAGCACACAGTCCACTTAGGAATCGCTTTATNTTTCTCTAACATTGGAAAGTAACAGGTATTTCATCTCGAACGTCAAAGCACACAGTCCACTTAGGAATCGCTTTAGACCGTTAGTAACATATGACGTAAACGTACTTCTTTAAGGACAAATGGAATATTATTTTTTTTAGTTTTGCTGTTTAAAAAATGTCCTGAAAACAGTTTTACATTTATAAAATATTATTTTAAGTTTAGCCAGCATACTTTATANTTTCTCTAACATTGGAAAGTAACAGGTATTTCATCTCGAACGTCAAAGCACACAGTCCACTTAGGAATCGCTTTATACCGTTAGTAACATATGACGTAAACGTACTTCTTTAAGGACAAATGGAATATTATTTTTTTTAGTTATGCTGTTTAAAAAATGTCCTGAAAACAGTTTTACATTTATAAAATATTATTTTAAGTTTAGCCAGCATACTTTATANTGCTGTTTAAAAAATGTCCTGAAAACAGTTTTACATTTATAAAATATTATTTTAAGTTTAGCCAGCATACTTTATATTAACTCGGGTTTCTTTGCGTAGTTTACTGCAGAAAAGCATTTATAAAATAAAGACTAGACATGTTATGTAAGCAAATTACAGTTTCCTTAAAAGTAGTGAAAATAGCTTACAAATACAGATACAAAATATGCCGTCTGCTATATGTATATTACAAATTGCTTAGCTTTATGTATAAATGTGAACAGATTTTATAATAAGTGCTTGAGAGGATGTGGAAAAATAAGTTAAACGAGTTGGTGCTCACTTTTTGTTTATAAATATTGTCTGTTTACGCGCTGTAGCTCGCACCGGCCTCTAGCTCCTGTCATGCGCAGTCCGGC
>NQII01003193.1:136508-167938 GCA_002778355.1 Clitarchus hookeri
AGGGCAGTGGCTAGAATATCGCCGACTCACCCGAGATACACAAGAAAAGGGCTGACAGAGCTTAACAGTTGTGCCACGAGTCTCTCCCTCCCCTAGCAAAACGCAGGAGAACATTAACATATGCCGCGAAAATGCAGAAGTAAACTAGATTGGCGCCAACGCACCTCTAGTTAGACAAGTAAGATGAGTCTCCCCCTCCCAAACGAGTGAAGACACATGTAACGTTCTAAAGAGGGCGTCAAGAGGGTTTAGAAGTCGACTTGCGGGAAAGGAGGGGATCAGTCGGATCAGAAGTTCGCGAGAGTCAGTCGAATCGTGAGGTCACCGGAAGAGGCGTTTTGTGGAATCGTCCGTCGAGAAGATAACCCAGAGCAGCAGTCGTTAAGGGTCATNCAGTCGAATCGTGAGGTCACCGGAAGAGGCGTTTTGTGGAATCGTCCGTCGAGAAGATAACCCAGAGCAGCAGTCGTTAAGGGTCATCACCGAAGCCAGGGCCTGTGAAAGGCCGCCCGAAGCACCGGACCTCAACCTACCGCCGGAATACCCAGAACTACCAGTGGAGCTATGTATCAGCGTCTTCACGCAAATAAACCTCTCCGACGCCTAGTGTCCCCCTCCCCCAAGACGTCGCCAACAGTTTCACGAGTACGTTAATGAGCTTTTAAGGCCCCCAACTCGCAAGGTACCAACTCGGAATTGTATCGGTATATTTATTTTGAGACAATATAACCAAGTAGTAAATTGAAACACCGAGTGACTACAGTTATGTTACTACCCCTATTCAACATTTTAGGTGCCCGTAGTCTGCACCAGAAAGGTAACTCAGACTCTATGAACCAACCTGTATCCTACAAGTGTGGAGTAGCATCACTGTATTTGGCCTTACATGTCAAGATATTGTTCTAGTGTTATGATTGTATTTGTCTTTACATGTCAAGATATTGTTCTATTGTTATGATTGTATTTGGCCTTTCATGTCGAGATATTGTTCTAGTGTTATGATTGTATTTTATTATCTTGTGAAATAATATATCCTCACCTGTCGGGAAGAATTGAAGTTAGCGATTTAGGTAATTACTACAGTTCGCATGAGCTTCTCTTTCCCAGGAGTGTAAAGTAAAAGGCAATGAAGTTATTTACACTTTAAATAACGTCAAAAAAATATTTCCTTTCTTCCCACCACGAAATTCAAGTGTTGATATTCAATAATATGTCACTCGTAAACATATTCACTTGTTTTGTGTGAATTAATGTTCACAGAATGTAACAGTTTATAACTTTGACTTCACGACATAAAGTTATTTCATGGTCGTCACAAAGATTTTTCTAGATGTTTTACAAAGTTTTATAACTGCAAAGAATTTCTCAGTAAAATTTACAAAAAAACTTTACAGTGTGCTGGTGAGTTATCAATAAGCGTTGAATTTAATATTGGTTTTACGGGGGTTATTCGGAAAGTAAGGTCCAAATCGCCGTAGCTAATCGAATGTCGAGCGAACATTGTAACGCGCATGCGCANTAATCGAATGTCGCGCGAACATTGTAACGCGCATGCGCACCGACTCCCGGCATGCCTTGCTCGTCAAACGACGCCATTTGCATTGGTATTGTTGCAGTGTGCTGTTTACAGTGTCAGTTATAAGTGTTTAAAACAATTTATCAGCCTGCCGACTGTGAAATACGGTCAGTGATTTGGTTTTTGACAGCAAGGTACGTTTCAGCAACGGAAGTTCATCGACAGATAAGTCAAGTGTATGGCCCCCAATGCGATGAGTGACAGCAAAGTGCGTAAGTGGGTGAGAACTTTCAAGGACAAAGGAGAAAATGTCCATAATGAACCACGATCATGCCGACCATCAGTAATCACAGAAGATTTGGTCAAAGCCGTGGACGAAAAGATGCGTGAAGACCGGCGATTCACAATTTCAACTTTAGCATTATTTCCGAATGTGGGTAGAGGAAAACTTTGTACAAAATTGTCTCTGAAAATGTGCAATTTCAGAAATTGTGCGCACGTTGGGTTCCCAAGCTGCTTATTGAGGAACACCAAATGAAAATAATGGCTTGCGCTCTTGACGTTTTGGACCGATATCATAAGGAAGGTGATCAATTTTTAGAGAAGATTGTCACAGGGGACGAGACGTAGGTTTCTTACATGACTCCAGAGTCTAAACGTCAGTCAATGGAATGGCGTCACCCGACATCACCAGTCAAAGTCAAGGCCAAGCGGACAATCTCAACACGCAAGGTTATGGCAACCGTGTTTTGGGATAGACATGGAGTCGTGTTAGTCGAGTTTATGCAGCAAGGGACAACAATCAATGCAGCAGCTTACTGCGCTACACTTACTAAACTTAGACGTGCAATACGAAATAAGCGACGTGGTCTTCTGACGTCTGGAGTTTTATTGCTGCATGAAAATGCCAGAACCCATTCTGCCATTCACACCCAAAATCTGATCAGATCTTTTGGATGGGAACAGATTAACCACCCCCCGTACAGTCCAGACTTGACACCGAGCGATTTTCACTTGTTCCGCTACCCAAAGGCATTTAGGTAGNACCACCCACCGTACAGTCCAGACTTGGCGCCGAGCGATTTTCACTTGTTCCGCTACCTAAAGGCCTTTAGGTTGGCAAGCGCTTCGCCTCAGATCACGAGGTGAAAGAAGCAGTTACATACAGACTGGTTATCCTCACATGCCAGAGACGTCTATGACTTAGGCATACGAAAGCTTGTAGAACGTTACGACAAATGTTTAAACAAATATGAACACTATGTAGAAAAATAGAGATACATTNCATACGAAAGCTTGTAGAACGTTACGACAAATGTTTAAACAAATATGAACACTATGTAGAAAAATAGAGATACATTTAAAGAATTAAATAAAAAAACGTTTTTTGAAAAAATCTGTTATGGTTTATGTTTTATAAGAAATCAGACCTTATTTTCCGAATAACCCTCGTAGTTCCATTCTTCTAAACGGGAAATTTAAAACTACATGTTAAGTTGAACACTTAAGTTAATGGCAAGTATCAGTGTTGGCAAAAATTAAGGAACCATACACAAGCAAGGAAGAGGCCATCTCGTCTCCCTCTAACCCCATTCCCCCTTACATTTTTATTCCTGTGTTCCTTGCCAAGTGCAGTTAATATTTACGAAAGAAAGAATGGTTAATACAACTATAANTGGAGCTACGTATCAGCGTCTTCACGCAAATAAACCTCCCCGACGCTTAGTGTACCCCTCCCCCAAGACGTCGCCAACAGTATCACGAGTACGTTAATGAGCTTTTAAGCCCCCCAACTCGCAAGGTACCATCTCGGAATTGTATCTGTATGTTTATTTTGAGACAATATAACCAAGTAGTAAATTGAAACACCGAGTGACTACAGTTATTGTTTACTACCCCTATTCAACATTTTAGGTGCCCGTAGTCTGCACCAGAAAGGTAACTCAGACTCTATGAACCAACCTGTATCCTACATGCGTGGATTAGCATCACTGTATTTGGCCTTACATGTCAAGATATTGTTCTAGTGTTATGATTGTATTTGTCTTTACATGTCAAGATATTGTTCTAGTGTTATGATTGTATTTGGCCTTACATGTCGAGATATTGTTCTAGTGTTATGATTGTATTTTATTAACTTGTGAAAGAATATATCCTCACCTGTCGGGAAGAATTGAAGTTAGCGATTTAGGTAATTCCTACAGTTCGCATGAGCTTCTCTTTCCCAGGAGTGTAAAGTAAAAGGCAATGAAGTTATTTGCACTTTAAATAACGTCAAAAAAAATTTCCTTTCTCAAGTGTTGATATTCAATAATATGTCACTCGTAAACATATTCACTTGTTTTATGTGAATTAATGTTCACAGAATGTAACAGTTTATAACTTTGACTTCACGACATAAAGTTATGTCATGGTCGTCACAAAAATTTTTCTAGATGTTTTACAAAGTTTTATAACTGCAAAGAATATCTCAGTAAAATTTACAAAAAAAAAAAACTTTACAGTGTGCTGGTGAGTTATCAATAAGAGTTGAATTTAATATTAGTTTTACGAGGGTTATTCGGAAAGTAAGGTCCGAATCGCCGTAGCTACTCGAATGTCGAGCGAACATTGTAACGCGCATGCGCACCGACTCCCGGCATGACTTGCTCGTCAAACGACGCCATTTGCATTGGTATTGTTGCAGTGTGCTGTTTACAGTGTTAGTTATAAATGTTTAAAACAATTTATCAGCCCGCCGACTGTGAAATACGGTCAGTGATTTGGTTTTTGACAGCAAGGAACGTTTCAGCAACGGAAGTTCATCGACAGATAAGTCAAGTGTATGGCCCCTAATGCGATGAGTGACAGCAAAGTGCGTAAGTGGGTGAGAAATTTCAAGGACAAAGGGGAAAATGTCCATAATGAACCACGATCATGCCGACCATCAGTAATCACAGAAGATTTGGTCAAAGCCGTGGACGGAAAGATGCGTGAAGACCGGCGATTCACAATTTCCACTTTAGCATTATTTCTGAATGTGGGTAGAGGAAAATTTTGCACAAAATTGTCTCTGAAAATGTGCAATTTCAAAAATTGTGCGCACGTTGGGTTCCCAGACTGCTTATTGAGGAACACCAAATGAAAATAATGGTTTGTACTCTTGATGTTTTGGACCGATATCATAAGGAAGGTGATCAATTAGTAGAGAAGATTGTCACAGGGGACAAGACGTAGGTTTCTTACATGACTCCAGAGTCTAAACGTCAGTCAATGGAATGGTGTCACCCGACATCACCAGTCAAAGTCAAGGCCAAGCGGACAATCTCAACACGCAAGGTTATGGCAACCGTGTTTTGAGATAGACATGGAGTCTTGTTAGTCGAGTTTATGCAGCAAGGGACAACAATCAATACAGCCGCTTACTGCGCTACACTTACTAAACTTCGACGTTCAATACGCAATAAGCGACGTGGCCTTCTGACGTCTAGAGTTTTGTTGCTGCATGACAGTGCCAGACCCCATTCTGCCATTCACACCCAAAATCTGATCAGATCTTTTGGATGGGAACAGATTGACCACCCACCGTACAGTCCAGACTTGGCGCCGAGCGATTTTCACTTGTTCCGCTACCTAAAGGCCTTTAGGTTGGCAAGCGCTTCGCCTCAGATCACGAGGTGAAAGAAGCAGTTACATACAGACTGGTTATCCTCACAGGCCAGAGACGTCTATGACTTAGGCATACGAAAGCTTGTAGAACGTTACGACAAATGTTTAAACAAATATGAACACTATGTAGAAAAATAGAGATACATGTAAGGAATTAAATAAAAAAACGTTTTTTGAAAAAATATGTTATGGTTTATGTTTTATAAGAAATCGGACCTTATTTTCCGAATAACCCTCGTTGTTCCATTCTTCTAAACGGGAAATTGAAAACTACACGTTAAGTTGAACACTTAAGTTAATGGCAAGTATCAGTGTTGGCAAAAATTAGGGAACCATACACAAGCAAGTAAGAGGCCATCTCGTCTCCCTCTAACCCCATTCCCCTTTACATTTTTATTCCTGTGTTCCTTGCCAAGTGCAGTTAATATTTACGAAAGAAAGAATGGTTAATACAACTATAATTTGAGATTTTTCTTTGGTTATATACCCCATTACGTCCGCTCTCCTTCTTCAATGGATAAACATTTATTAAAACGAAGATATTGTGGAGTGGGTGTACTCAGAATGTTTTTCATATATACATTTTTATAACGTTCTTACCTTGAAAAGAACCGCTGTACGCGAATTGTGCCCCTGTGTTGTCGTACATACTCCGGCCCTCAAATTTAGTTCTGCTCTCGCAAAACAAATTTGTATGTGGTTTTAAGTGAGATTTATGTCACTGTTAACACAACGATTAGTGTTCAGTTCGAACAGTCAAAGAACACTCTCGTGAGTTACTGTTTAACTACAAACTCTAACAAATAACTTTATAGCACTTTTATAATCCCGAAGAAATAGCATTTTAGTTATTATTTTGACGTGATTAAAATTAATTCCATAGGTAATTTGTACGTTTCGAAAACCCATATATATATATATATATATATATATACACACACATATATATGAGTGGTTTTAATGTATCACTTGCGTTTCATGAGCTGAAAAGTAAACACTTTTTCAACTTGTGTTTTTATCAACGTTGTCCATTTAACATGTCTACACTAGTGTTAAAATATTCGTTGTCAGAACCGAGAAATTGCATGAAAGGTTTATATTTCAGCATTATTGTAGTAGCGTTTTGTTTTTCTTTAACTAATTTCTCCATTTCGACTATGGATTCATTATGGATTTTTCTCGTAAAATGTGTAGTTATGCACTTAATAGTTTCAAACTGTTGTTTTATGAAATAAAACTTGTCAAAAAAGGGTATAATACACTTATTTTTGTTTAAACTTACGATTCTCAAAGAATTTTACTTTTTAATGACGTAAATTTCAAATTGTTACCCGAGAACAGTCGGTCGTATTGGTAGAATTATGGAAGAAATTGTCGATTAATAATTGTTTCTACGATTTATGTTTTATATATATATATATGTATATATATGTATATATATATATATATATATATACATATATTTTTTTGTCAATTTGTTCGGGTGGAGGAACAGATAAACTATTGACCAGTGACATACGTCAGAGGTATTTAAAATTGAATTTTTTCTGCTGCTTAATAAAAACTCAAACTCTGCAGGTCTCTGACTTAGTTGAATCATAAGACGTATATGTAAGAAACTTTCTTCAACTACTTAGGTACCACCAAGAAAAATTACGTGGTAGCAACATATCGTACCTATAATTGGTATTTTTATTAGCTCAGATTGTTAAGTTAAAACAATTATAAAAAATGATATAAAAATATTTTAACACGCTATTTATTTTTTTAAAATCTGCGGCTTATATTATTGTTGTTTTTATTATATTATAATGTATTATTAATTTAATTGTACACTTTATTCAGACTAATATTTAGTAGGATAGTACGACAGTAGGCGATGTGAGTGGTCGTCGATAGAACATTAATTACTCAGGCACAAGTTTAGAGTTTGCATACCAATAAACGATGGAAGTTTTGGCAGTGTTTAAATGTAAGGTCAGGCTTGTTTAGTACGTAAGTCACGACATGTTACCCAGTTAACAAGTAAAAGCAAAATAATGTCCAACTAGAAGTTTCTGGGGGGCCTAGAGCAGAATAGGGTGTTTTGGTCTATCATCAACCTTAGCTAGGTCAATTATTTGTCTTAGATTTTGTCATCATAATTTAAAAATTGCTGTCACACATTTTAAATTACGATGAATCTCGTGACAAATAAAGGAATCAGAGAAAATGCAAAGGGCGGTCACAAAGCTACGGATAGTACATAGCATTACAGCATTTCATCGTAGTGGTTTACTAAACTTAGTAGTAGTTTATAGGTTTTTTAATTAGCCACCAGTGTTCGAATATTTAATATTTTTCCTCCACTAAAAGGAATACTGGGCAAAGTGGTCTCACAAAGGGCGTACACTCCTTGCCGTTTTTCTTTGGTTGGTATTCGTGGGGGCAGGGGGGAGGAGGGTGCAATGAGCAGAAAATATACTCTAATAAATAATGACTTTAAAAAAATTATACAAGAAATTCTCCACAAATTTGAAAAAAAAAATTGACACTAGAACATTATTAGCGTAAGCTGACCGGAGGAAAATCAATTGTGGGGTTGGCCTCGTGCTTCCGTGCGCTCAGCCTGGGAAATGTCGGGAGGCAGTGGGCGACCAGCCGCAGGTCGTGGGGCGCTCTTCCCGCCCCCCCCCCGGCGACCCTACAGTCCAGCGGTCGCTAGGGTCGTGGTTTCAGTCTTTTAATCCGTCCCCCGGCTTACGGCGCGGGCGGGCCGCGTCATTTTAATAAGTAACGAGCACGGCTGGCTAGAACAATTACCGGGTTAAACTGAATCCCGCCCGCAGACTCCTCTCCCCCCTTAAAGGCGAGGCTTAATGGCATGGGGCGTCAATATCATCCCCCTATATTTCACCACCACACTGGGGAGGGGGTAGGTACAATCCTGTGCTCGTAGCTTCCTGCCTGTGGCTTGCCTCTTCTCTCTCTCTCTGCCTTGTGACGTCAGCACAGTTGTGCGTGCGGTAAGCTCCCACTTAGCCATGCAGACATTATTTTATACCGAGAAGTGACATAATATTATAATGTTTCTGATGTTTGCTTATTCACGAAATAATCTTTTGTAAATGTAAGGTACAAGAATGACAGTTGTTTGGATAATTAGGGGATATATTTGTGTTATTACAAATATTAATTAAATAGCTGGTAACATGGTCTTTATCGCCGTTATAGAGTCACCAAAGACTCAATTCATATCTAACGTNATATTAATTAAATAGCTGGTAACATGGTCTTTATCGCCGTTATAGAGTCACCAAAGACTCAATTCATATCTAACGTTAAAAAATACTGTATTTCGTATTACAGTTTGACTTTTAGAAGAATTTTGGTAGCTGCTCTGACAAAAAAGATACGTAGCAAAACGGAGCTAGAGCATTTCACCACATTGAACATTACAACCGTTGCATGAGTTTGGGCGGGGCCAGTTTCATGATATCAATTTTTTGTGAGTTATACAGTTCTAATGAATTAAATATCTTAATTGTATACCCTCACGTGCGCGCTCGTACGAAGATCTTCGATTTTCAAAACACAGCTGTCTCTCACCTTCTGTATTATAATGCTGAACGAAAACAATATTNGAAGATCTTCGATTTTCAAAACACAGCTGTCTCTCACCTTCTGTATTATAATGCTGAACGAAAACAATATTAAAAAAATAGCTATTTTAATCACAGTGAAATATAAAGAACTGAAGACTTAATTATTAAATAACTTTGGTTACCAAATATTACACATAAAAAACCTGACAGTGAAAAATTTATTAAAATTAAATATTTTTCAGCCGATTGTCCCTTAAATTAATAAGTCCCCATTGTCTGTTGAGAGCACACGGGGTCCTCTTTACAACCGTACCTTACCTGCAGTCACAGGTCCCACACCTCTTAGATGCACCCAATTGCAGCAGTCTCGCACCCACGCTCACATTCAAATTTTTNTGCAGTCACAGGTCCCACACCTCTTAGATGCACCCAATTGCAGCAGTCTCGCACCCACGCTCACATTCAAATTTTTAAAAACCGTCCACGAAATCTGTTGAACTTAATCGTTGGTTCTGACACTCGGCGAATTGGCTACGTATAAACAACCATACCTAAAGTTCGAAGGGAAAATTTTTTCCAGATAATTTGACGCTGTGCCAGGACGACACAGCGATGCCATGACGTCTGTAAGAAAAGAGAGATCATTTCACGACCTCCGCTGTCTTTTCATGCAGTGAGGTTGCGTCATCTGCGGATCATAACGCTGAAAATGGCAAAGGAAGCTTCACTAATTGCTCACTCTTGAGATCTCCGCCAAATCGATTGGACCGGTGACCAAGGGCAGAGATAATAATCTCTGAGGGTAATAATACGGTGGTTAGAGGAAGCGTCATGGACATGTTCTATTTCGTATTTCCTTGTTACTCATAATAGTATTATATTATATGCTAATTTGATTTGTTTTAAATAAATTTTAAAATTTAGATTTGCAANCTTGTTACTCATAATAGTATTATATTATATGCTAATTTGATTTGTTTTAAATAAATTTTAAAATTTAGATTTGCAAACTTTTCCCATTGCATTTTAGAAAGTTTTTAGCAAATGGTTTCCCGCGTTTCAGACCGAAAAGCGCGGGAGCGATNAACTTTTCCCATTGCATTTTAGAAAGTTTTTAGCAAATGGTTTCCCGCGTTTCAGACCGAAAAGCGCGGGAGCGATTAAGGGCGACACTGCCACGTGCATCAAGAGCCCCATCGCCGTTAAGCGCAAGGCTCTGAACTGGCATGCAGTGTCCTCGTCGCACTGCGTGTACCTATAGAAATTTCAGCGGCAACCCTATTATTTTATTAATGGAAAGACTGTAGAAAGGTTCAATGCAGGGCCTTTGAGTCTTTTTGTGTGTATCTGACGCAAATATTGTGAGATACGGCGTTTAGAAAGAGCCGTNTCAATGCAGGGCCTTTGAGTCTTTTTGTGTGTATCTGACGCAAATATTGTGAGATACGGCGTTTAGAAAGAGCCGTTGTTAGTCATTTTGGGGCACACTGAAATAGTGTTTCTAAAGTGCGTGGCGTCTTGGAAGCATTCGACAGCTCTCGTCTGATGTTTGTGTTATTTTCGTAGATCAGCACATTAGACGCACGTTTCATAGTTTCGTTGAAAAAAGTGTATGTATTTCAAACACTCCGTGACGCCATTCAAGCGCCAGGTAGGTGGGAGCTTTATGAAAGACACTCTAAATACGAATCAGTGGAAAACCACTGATTTGTTTCNTTCAAGCGCCAGGTAGGTGGGAGCTTTATGAAAGACACTCTAAATACGAATCAGTGGAAAACCACTGATTTGTTTCAGTGAAAAGCTTTCTCCTATCGTTGACACTGTTTTATTTTCTGGACAAGAAGGCTTACTATCGAGAGGACACAAGGATATGTGCCCTTGTTTACAGAAGAAAGTGCAAGTGGAATGATGAAGATAAATTTAGGGCTTTGAAGCAGAAGATGTAACTTTGAACAACCATCTTGAAAGTGCAGGTGTAAATTCCACTTATTTAAGTAAAGGGTTTCAGAATGAGATCGTTAATGCTGCTGGTGGTTTATCGTGCAAGAAAATTGTACACAGAATAAAACATTCTTCCTATATAAGTACAATGGCAGACGAAAATGCCGATGTTTCTAGAATGGAACAGTTTGCACTTTGTGTTCGATATGTTAACAAAGACAAAGACAATTTCATAACTCGCTAAGATTTCTTCAAATTTGTCCCCGTTTATGATTTCCGTAGATATTCACGGGCTGCTTATTTAAAAGAACAAATTGACGATTTGGAATTAAATTGAAACAATATTCGGGGATTGGAATTTGACGGTGCAGCTAACATGAGCGGCGTGTTCAATGGTTGTGCAGCCAAATTTCAAGAGTCGTGTCCACGGGCAATATACACTACATAGCCAAAAAAACTGGTATAGGTGTGCGTATGCAATAACAGAGGTATGGAACCAAACAGAGTAACGCGATGCGGTCGGTAGCGCCTATATAAGACAACAAGCGTCTGGCGAAGTTGCTAGATCGGTTACTGTTGCTACAATGACAGGTTATTAAGATGTAAGTGAGTTTGAACGTGGTGTTATAGTCGGCGTACGAGAGATGGGACATAGCATCTCCGAGGTAGCGATAAAATTTGGATTTTCGCGTACGACCATTTCACGAGTATACTGTGAATATCGAGAATACTGCAAAACATCAAATCTTCGACATCGATGCGGCCGGAAAAAGATCTTGAATGAAAGGGACAAACGACGATGACGAGAATTATTAAACGTGACAGACGTGCAACCCTTTCTCAAATTGGCGCAGATTTCAATGCTGGGGCATGAACAAGTGCCAGCGNCGTGCAACCCTTTCTCAAATTGGCGCAGATTTCAATGCTGGGGCATGAACAAGTGCCAGCGTGCGAACTATTCAAAGGACTATCATTGATATGGGCTTTCGGAGCCGAAGGCCCACTCGTCTACTGTTGTTGACTGCACGTCATAAAGCTTTACGCCTCGCCTGGGCCCGCCAACACCGTCATTGAACTGTTGATGACTGGNCGAGAGATGGGACATAGCATCTCCGAGGTAGCGATAAAATTTGGATTTTCGCGTACGACCATTTCACGAGTATACTGTGAATATCGAGAATACTGCAAAACATCAAATCTTCGACATCGATGCGGCCGGAAAAAGATCTTGAATGAAAGGGACAAACGACGATGACGAGAATTATTAAACGTGACAGACGTGCAACCCTTTCTCAAATTGGCGCAGATTTCAATGCTGGGGCATGAACAAGTGCCAGCGTGCGAACTATTCAAAGGACTATCATTGATATGGGCTTTCGGAGCCGAAGGCCCACTCGTCTACTGTTGTTGACTGCACGTCATAAAGCTTTACGCCTCGCCTGGGCCCGCCAACACCGTCATTGAACTGTTGATGACTGGAAACACGTTGCCTGGTCTGACGAGTCTCGTTTCCAATTGAATCGGGTGGGTGGACGTGTACGGGTATGGAGACATCCTCATGAATCCATGGACTCTGCATGTCAACAGGAGACTCTTCAAGCTGGCGAAGGCTCTGTCATGGTATGGCGCGTGTGCAGTTGGCGTGAAATGGGACCCCTGATACGTCTAGATACGACTCTGACAGGTGACAGATACATAAGCATCCTGTCCGATCACCTGCACCCATTCATGTCCATTGTGCATTCCTACGGACGTGGAAAATTCCAGCAGGAGAATGCGACACCCCACACGTCAAGAGTAGCTACCGAGTGGCTCCAGGAACACTTATCACATTAGAAACTTCCATTGGCCACATTAATCACCAGACATGAACATTATTGAGCATATCTGGGATGCCTTGCAACGTGCTGTTCAGAAGAGATCTCCACCGCCTCGCCCTTCTACGGATTTGTGGACTGCCCTGCAGGATTGATGGTGTGAATTGCCTCCTGCATACCTTCAGACACTAGTTGAGTCCATGCCACGTAGTCTTGCGGCACTTCTGCGTGCTCACGGGGCCCTACACAATATTAGGCAGGTTTATCAGTTTTTTTGGCTCTTCAGTGTATGTTCACTGTGCTAACCACTAGTTAAATTTAGCTATGAATCATTCAGGGACTTTTCTGCAATAAAGGACCATTTAGGCAACATAAATAAAATCATTACTTTCTTCAGAGCTTCCCTTAACAGGGAATATATTTTGAACTACGTAGTATTGCCTGTTGATACTAAAGCAAGAAGTATAAGACTTTAGAAATTTTGCGAGACCTGCTGGGTAGAGAGATTAGATGCAGGCTCATTGTTTGTTGAATTATTTCCTCTCATTCTCGTATATTTAACTGAAATACAAGAATCTACGGATTGCAAAACATCAAGTCAGTGATTTTCATTTTCGGCAGNCGGGGCCCTACACAATATTAGGCAGGTTTATCAGTTTTTTTGGCTCTTCAGTGTATGTTCACTGTGCTAACCACTCGTTAAATTTAGCTATGAATCATTCAGGGACTTTTCTGCAATAAAGGACCATTTAGGCAACATAAATAAAATCATTACTTTCTTCAGAGCTTCCCTTAACAGGGAATATATTTTGAACTACGTAGTATTGCCCGTTGATATTAAAGCAAGAAGTATAAGACTTTAGAAATTTTGTGAGACCTGCTGGGTAGAGAGATTAGATGCAGGCTCATTGTTTGTTGAATTATTTCCTCTAATTCTCGTATATTTAACTGAAATACAAGAATCTACGGATTGCAAAACATCAAGTCAGTGATTTTCATTTTCGGCAGNATTCTCGTATATTTAACTGAAATACAAGAATCTACGGATTGCAAAACATCAAGTCAGTGATTTTCATTTTCGGCAGCAATACAAAAACCAATATTCTTCATGTCTATGATTGTTGCGAGTCATGTTTTTAGCTTGTCGAATGGTTTAGCCAGTCTACTTCAGTCGAAACATATGGACCTTGACCGATATTTTGAGTTGTGTGAGAACCTAGTAAAGGAATTAGAACATTTTCGATTAAATTTCCAGCCATTGTACAAAGAAGCAGAAAGTATTGCTACATGAATTGGAATTGAATTGTGGATTCCAAGAATCGCAGGGAGACAAACACATCGTTCTAACTTTAAGACGGCGACTTCTGAAGAGTATTTTAGAGTTTCAGTTTTCATTCCCTTTATTGACTATTTCATTAGCCAGCTTAAGGACAGATTTTTAAATCACAAAGGAATTCTGAAATCCATACAATCTTTGCTGCTTAAACCATTGTGCCAAAATCAGAAGAACATTTACGAGCAGCCGTTGATACTATAGTAAACCAGCGGCCCCCTGATGTTGATGCATCACTAGATTATCTCTTCAACGAACTAATAATGAGGTGAAGAAATTTTCTTGGCCAGAAAGAGCTTCATCTATAGTGCCAGCTGATTTTATTTCAGCTCCAAATATGTGCAATGACATTATTTTTCCCTGTACTCACAAGATGATGAAACTTTTCTGCAGAATACCAGTAACTATAGTAACGCCAGAACNGACATTATTTTTCCCTGTACTCACAAGATGATGAAACTTTTCTGCAGAATACCAGTAACTATAGTAACGCCAGAACGTTCGTTTTCAACCTTGCGATATCTGAAGACGTACATTAGGAGCACAATGAGAGTAGATCGATTAAATGAACTAGCCTTGATATTTATACATAAAGAAGAGGAAATAAAAGCATGTTGTTACGGTGTGGTCAGGCCTTAGCTGAACGGCTTGCCTGATCACACCTTCAAACATAAACGAGCGGGATNGACATTATTTTTCCCTGTACTCACAAGATGATGAAACTTTTCTGCAGAATACCAGTAACTATAGTAACGCCAGAATGTTCGTTTTCAACCTTGCGATATCTGAAGACGTACATTAGGAGCACAATGAGAGTAGATTGATGAAATGAACTAGCCTTGATATTTATACATAAAGAAGAGGAAATAAAAGCATGTGAAGAACTGGATGATATGTCTAAGAAGCCTCGTCGTCTACGCCTACTTTTGTAGGCCGAACTTTCAATGTTGTAGGCCGAACTGTCAATGTTGTAGGCCGAACTATCAGTTATGTAAGTATTTTTTAATACACAAGTTANTGAGTTACGCCCCCAGCATTCTCTCATAATCTTTCATGTACGAATTGGCTGAAAAGCTAGTTCGTAACAATGTGAAGAACTGGATGATATGTCTAAGAAGCCTCGTCGTCTACGCCTACTTTTGTAGGCCCAACTGTCAATGTTGTAGGCCGAACTGTCAATGTTGTAGGCCGAACTATCAGTTATGTAAGTATTTTTTAATACACAAGTTATAATTTCTAATAGTTTCATCATCTCAAACCCTCTCACCCTGAAAATAATTTGTGCGTAGGCCCCTGGTAGTGGTGGCCAAAATTACCAGCAACAGCGATAGACATCCAAAGCGCGATTATATTTTCGCTCCTCGGTAGTGTTTGGAAAAGTTTGACGGTCATTATTTCGTTTCGTGCACTGTAAAAACCCCAAAGGAGGATGTGCACTTGTTCTGCTCTGCGCGGCTCAAAACGTACCTTTCAGCAAAAATAGAAACAGCATGTTTTCATATGGTCGCTCGCGCACTACAACAGCTCGGCTCGGCCTTCTCACCCTCCTGCCGTATGCTCCGATCGGAATCAGTCGGCATTACTGTTGAGAACAAAAAAAATTCCGAAGGTCCAATCGGTCTGGATAGAAAAAATGACGATATTTTATTGAAAAATATAAACTACATCATATGTGAAAGTGCGTTTTTGTAATATTTGTACACACAGTATTACACACAAAGGATAAGTAGGAACAACACGGACGAATGAGCCTGCGTATTCCGTAAGAAGAAATAATTCGAAAACATGTATTCGACCTATCGCGAAATGCTTCCTAAAAGAAGTACACGTCCTTGAAGGTGGAGATAAAACATGACTTTATTGTAAATATCAAGGGGAATATTTAAAATATAACAATGTCCTTCAGGATAAGGTGCAGTTTAATGAATATCTACAACCACTGCAAAATCCGATTTTGCCATCAAGTGTTGTGCTATAAAAAATTGGGGTTTCAATTCTGTGTTGCATTATTCAATATGATGCCGAAGCTTTATTTGTTTCACAACGACGGATTATTGATTAGCGTATAAAAATGATTGAAAAACAGTTATCTTGGGCTATCATCATAAACACCAACGTTTTCGAGGAATTTGTGCAATCACTGAATGGTGTTGAACTTCATGCAAGAATTCCTCGAATACAGTCTGATTTAGGATGATGATATTACTTTGTCAATAACTTTTACGCGATAATTAATAATCTGTCATCGTGAAACAAATAAAACTTCGTCATCACATTATAAACTAGAGGTGCGAATAAATAAATATGTTCCATTTAAGGGCAGCTCTTATGTTGATCTTCCAGAAAAAATCAACGCCAAGAAAGCAGTAATTAATGTTAAGAACAATGATCAAAAATGCTTCTAGTGGTCTATTCTATCAGCACTACATCCAGCCTAAAAGCATCCTCAAAGAGTGAACAAGTATTTGGATCATGAACATGAGTTGACGAAGCACTTAAGATTCTGGAATTTCCTATGAAATTGGATAGCATACCTACCTTTGAGAAAAGAAACGGGTTATCAATTAATGTATCTGCGTATGAAGAAAAATAAAATTTGTTGTCTATTCTATCAACAAACAAAGACAGGAAGAAATATAAAATATATCCATTAAAAACAACAAAAAATAAGGTGGATAAGCATATTAACCTACTCTACATCAAATATGAAAAGAATGACCACTACTGCTGGATAAAAAGTCTTTCGAAACTTATTGGGTCACAGGTGACAAGGAATGACCATAAAATATACATATGTGATAGATTCTTGAAACACTTCTACTCTGAAAGCAAGCTAAATGTTCACGAAGAAGACTGCCGAGATCATGATGGAGTTAGAGTCGAACTACCACATAAACGAAATAACATACTAAGATTCAAGAACAAAAATCATTCTTTGAGAGTTCCTTTTGTGATATATACCGATTTTGAGTGTTTGTTAACAAAAAACCGAAACTTGCAAACCAAATCCCGACGACTCCTACACGAAGCCGTACCAAAAACACGAACCTATTAGTTTCAGTTACTATATAAAATATGAGCATGAATACTATAAGGCACAAGTAAATTATGAAGGATCTGATGCATCTAGGATATTCGTCAAGATGTTAATGGAGGAAGCAAAGGCAACAGGAGGTGCCTACAAAAATGAAAAACCAATGATTCCCTTGACCAAGAAAAACAGATTGGTTATGATACAGCAACCTATTGCCATATATGTGAAAAGACTTTGGATGGAGACTCTGTGAGAGACCATGACCACCTTACAGGTAAATTTAGACGAGCAGCACACAAAGATTGTAACTTATCCTATAGAAATTCATGTTTTGTTCCTGTGTTTATACACAATCTATCTGGATATGACACACATTTATTTGTAAAGGAGCTGGGCATCGATGAAAATACAATTGACCTAATTCCCAACAATGAGGAAAAATATATTTCTTTCACTAAACATGTATGTGAGGGCGTAAATATAAGATTTATTGATTCATTAAAATTTATGGCCAGCAGCATCGATAAGCTTGCTAGCAATCTTTCCAGAAGTCAATTTCGGGAAATGAGTAAGCATTTTTCCAATGAACTTCTAGATCTTGTTATAAGGAAAGGTGTTTACCCCTATGACTACATGGATAGTGTTGAAAAATTTAGTGAGACAACACTGCCTAATAAGAATGCATTTTACAACAAACTCAACAAATGTGATATTTCAGATGAGGACTACGAGTTTGCAATAAAGGTGTGGGAATCTTTCAACATCAAATCCTTAGGAGAGTATACTCAGTTGTATAACAAAACAGATGTATTGATATTGGCTGATATTATAGAAAACTTTAGAGATGTATGTCTCAAGACATATAAGCTAGATCCTGCATGGTATTTCACAGCACCAGGGCTAGCGTGGGATGCTATGCTCAAACATACTAAAATAGAATTAGAACTACTAACGGATTACAACATGATTTTGATGATTGAAAAAGGTATTCGTGGTGGAATATTACAATGTTGCAANACTAACGGATTACAACATGATTTTGATGATTGAAAAAGGTATTCGTGGTGGAATATTACAATGTTGCAAGAGGTACGCCAAAGCAAATAATAAATACATGAATGATTATGATGCCAAAGTTGACGTCTCTTATCTGGCATACCTGGATGCCAATAACTTATATGGATGGGCTATGAGTCAGTATTTAACTTACGGTGGGTTTAAGTGGAGAAATACAAAAATAGATGTGACAAAAATTCTAGATGATGCCACAAAAGGCTATATATTGGAAGTTGATTTGGAGTATCCACATGAACTACAAGACCTCCACAATGATCTACCACTGGCTCCAGAGAATAGAATACCCGAAGGTTCGAAAATGCCTAAATTATTAACTACCCTACATGACAAAGAAATATATGTACTGCACTATGTAAATCTTAAGCAATATCTGTCCCTCGGAATGAAGTTGAAGAAGATCCATAGAGTTCTGGAGTTTGACCAATCAGACTGGCTCAAGTCCTATATTGATCTAAACACAAATATGCGAACGAAGGCATCTAATGATTTTGAAAAAGACTTTTATAAACTAATGAACAACTCTGTATTCGGCAAAACAATGGAGAACATTAGAAACAGAGTGGATATACGGTTGTGCACAAGCAGCAAGCAAGTGGATAAATTAGTGGCTAAACCAAATTTTAAAGATAGAACAATATTTACTGACTCTTTGGTCGCAGTTCACATGAATAAAACAAAGCTGTGTTTTAACAAGCCCATTTATGTTGGAATGAACATACTTGACTTGTCAAAGACCTTAGTGTACGATGTTCACTATAATGTGATGAAACCAAAGTATGGGGAAAGTATTGAACTGTGATATCAAGATACTGACTCATACATATATTGTATAAAAACACCAGACTTCTACAGTGACATGAAAGAAATGATCGATCATTTTGATACAAGTGATTATCCAAAAAATAATAAATATAACATGACACAAATAAATAAGAAAATTATACTCAAAATGAAATATGAATTTAATGGAAAAATAATGGAAGAATTTATTGGTTTAAGAGCCAAAATGAATGCCTTAAATGTGGAAGCACTACATTTCTTTTCTGCAAAGGGTGTGAAAAATACTGTAGTCAGGAATGAGATAAGTTTTGATGACTACAAAATGTGCTTGTTTGGAAAAGAAGTGGTGTACAAAAGTATGAATTTCATAAGATCTAATAAACATGAACTGTTTACAATANAAAAGAAGTGGTGTACAAAAGTATGAATTTCATAAGATCTAATAAACATGAACTGTTTACAATAGAGTTGAGAAACATAGCATTAAGTTCCAATGATGACAAAAGATTTATTCTTAAAGATGGTATTAATACACTACCATGGGGGAACTACAAAATTGAAAAAGGAGTGAGACTATGAAATATATNATTCTTAAAGATGGTATTAATACACTACCATGGGGGAACTACAAAATTGAAAAAGGAGTGAGACTATGAAATATATGTACGATCACCACCTTTCATAATGTTTGTCAGACTGTATGGACTGATGCTGTATTCATGTATCTCATTCATATATTGTTTTTAATTATTGAATCTTTAAAATAAAGGTTTTGAATGGGAAATGACCCATTAAAAACTAATAACCATATATATGTTTGCGCACTAGTTAGCTTCAGTGATTCTTTCACTTTTAACGTCATAAATTGAGTTTCTTTGGCTTATTAGCACCACATTGCAAATAGTCGTAGCTTCGATTGGCTTATTAAAATCAACTGCAAGTTTCAGATTAGTTCGATCCTTTACAATATAGGTTTTTCTGTAAGAACAATCATAATATACATTGGTCTCCTAGAAACAAAAGCATCAGGGTTATAATATAGTTCATTGTTACGGTAAGGAGTATCTAGCTTGGTCTTTGAATTTCTAAAATCATTGTAGGCAATGTACATCTTATCGAAAATTTTATCCTCGATATCCAGGTTCCAATTCTCTTTAGGGAACACTTCATTCCTTCCATTCTTAATAGAAATATTTTTAACATGACTATGGTCAAAAATTGAACCATGTTTGTCTTGATCAGTAATTTCTATTCTGTTTAGCTGAAAGCCAACAATGACAAAGTCAGACATATCGAAGTGAATTGAATTGAACTGATCCTTTTTATATCAAACTGGAATGAATTTGCACCAGTAGGTACAGGTTTTTCAAGACATTGCCAATAATTGAAACCAATGGGAATTTTGTGTAGTTTGTATAGTTTTGCTTTAATATCGTCTCCATAATTAGGTTCGTATTCAACAATGGGCCACAGGATTTCCATTTCCTCAATAACAATTTTACCAGCATCTGGAATAATATCAGGAGCACCATTTGTTTGTGTTTTAGGCCTTCTGTAAATAGAAACATCATCATGAGAATTTCGAATGAATGTAATCTTGTACCCACCTTTCCAGAATATTTCGTTACAATCCCTCATAAACCCAAACAAATATCTTAATGGATATACAAGTTCATTATATTCATCTGCCTTAAAATATTTGCCTTTTCCTACCCCTGCTAGTTGCAAGTACAATGATTCCGATTCTGAGCTAAGCAATGCATGCATCATTGTCTAAGTGATGCCAGGATTGTCAATACTTTCAATTATATTGCCATGCTTAGAGATCTCTACTCTTGAGAACTGGAATGGGAAGAAATTCTCACAAAGGTCAATAGTTGAAGTTTTTTCATAACCCGCATTTGTATCTCTTTTAGTTAGCTTATACTGTTGGTACACATAAGCCTCATTCGGATGTGTAAATGCATCGCCAACAGGAATATCAAACTCAATGCGCTTGTTGTATTCATTTAAATTGTTTTTTGTCTGGTCGTTTGGTGGAAACGACTGACGTTCATAGCTTTCAATTTTTTGTATACTAATTTATTATATAGAAAAAAAATTTGGTTTCTTTTTAAAAATGACTACGTCTTCCTTATCAACCCAAGAATTATTAAAACTTTCTCTACTAAGTAGTCTTGATCATACTGGGTCTTAAGCAGCTCTGGTTCATAAAATATACCCTTGATGGACTCACTTTTCAAATCTTTTATTCTGTATGTTATGGGGTGCGTGTACAATACTTCACATACCTTAAATACTTCAGTGGACCAGTTTGGTGTATACCCCTTTCAAACCGTGCTTTAGCCATTTTTCTTTCTCCAACATACATGTTGATTAGAATAGACCTTTCATTCTTTGCGCTTACATTGGCAGGTTTCATCCTGATTGTGCTGTGAACAGTGTTATTGTATTCACTTATTAATTTAGGTAATATATCCACCCATTTAAAGCTTCCCTGCACAGTAAATATCTTCCACATTTTCTCCTTCAATGTTCTATTAAATCTTTCTACAACACTGGCTATGTTTCCGCTATATGTTGAATAGTGTGTTATGTTGTTACTGACCATTAACATCTTAAATGATTTACTGTAAAATACTTTCCCTTCGTCTGTTTGTAAATGCATAGGACTGAGGCCATTCAAAATACTTTTAAATGCTAAAGTAACATTTTCACCTGTTTTATCTTTGACAGGTATTGTCCATGCATACTTGGAAAAAACATCAATCATGGTCAGCATATACTTAAACCACTTGTTAAGTCTATGTATACCTTTTAATGACCCAGAGTCCATCTGAACAAAGTCAGCCTGCCAGAGATTGTCGATGCCGAAAGATAGAACAGCCCTCCTGGGGGAAATTTTTTCTCATTGGTTTATCTTAAAGTAAACGTTATAGCAGAAAATATGAGGCTGGTCACTTGTAACTCTTATTGGTACCACAACATCTACACACACGTTTAATTCTTGCATTATTTATAAGTTCATATGAAACATTATCACTTAGTGTATGCTTCNACAACATCTACACACACGTTTAATTCTTGCATTATTTATAAGTTCATATGAAACATTATCACTTAGTGTATGCTTACTACACTTGAGATAGTACACATTTAAGTTATCAATATTCATTTTATATATACATATAATAAATGATTACCGAAGAACAAGCTAAAATGAATATTGAGAGAAGAAAACAACTAGTTGAAAAGTTTAAGGCCTTCCGGAAACTACATAAAGACGAGTATGATAAAAATAAAAGACAGGAGCAACCTTTGAAGGTGCTATAAAGGACTTGGGACAAAAAGTTGAGCACATAACAAACGAGAATAAGAACGTAATCAAGGAACTTGTTCCATTTGCTGTAAAGAATTTGGACTACCCACAAACGCCTACGGAAACTTCATTTGAGAGGAAACTATTTGGTAAAGCAGACACCGGTGGCGATGGCGTTGGACGCTATGACGATGGCGTTGAGGCGTTGAAGCATTTGGAAAACAATATTGTACTGTTAACTAACTATAGAACAACATTTATTGGAGAGAAAGTGACTGAATTCTTAAATAACTGCGATGACCATGTTTTTGGACTAAGGCCTGATGGAAGCAAAAGGTATATTGGCGATAGCGAAGTAATATTCAACAATGACCGACTTACTGTAAAATATCGAACATACAATAGAACTGATGGTTTGCTGAAACTGCTAACTCGTAAGGATGTATCAGAAAGTGACTACACTGCAACCGACTATGAAAACTATAATCATATCCTAACAGATACAAATGCAGTTTTTCAAAAGAATGACCCCAACTCAGGAATACCAAAATCAAGCAAGGGCGATAAATGGAAAACTATCGTCAGGCCAGTGTACGTTATGATAAAGAAAAACCGCAACTCTCCTCGTACAGAAACAGGTATAAAGATATATACAGGCTATCCCGAAGAATACATATGGATGGATGATGTTAGGAAGCTCGTGGATAGGCTTCTCGTTATTTATGGCGAAGATAATGCTAGAAATGATAACTATTACAATGAGAAGGTCGGAATAATGGATATGCTCAACAGCAAGTTTAGTGACTTTGTTGTGAATAATCCAAAAGGTATACCATACCTGATACGAATGTTGAACACAATACCCCCTTCTTTCTGGGAGTCTGAGCATCATGGGAAGGGGTTACTCAATAATATAATAAATTCTCTACCTTTTGAGTTGCATGCACCAGGCTATAAATTCCTAGGCCCAGGTACCAGACTAAAAGAGAGACTTGAGAGAGGTGATAAACCTGTTAATCCATTAGATGAAGCTGCAATGGAGCATGATATAGCTTATCACCACCATAAAGATCTAGCTGAAAGACATGTAGCTGATACGGAACTGGAAAATATGGCATTCAAAATATTTTAAGCTCAGATGCTGATCTCAATGAGAGATTGTGGGCTGGTGTTACTGGACTGCAATGCATATTAAATGTAAGCTGGGCTGGGGAATAAAAATAAAATTTTAAAATTTTAGGCATAATAAATTAAAGTACAAAACATTGCATTTTAAGTCTCTAGCAAGGAGCTGGAGGGTTTGAATATTGATTCTTTCCTGATGAAAGACCAACTGGAACGCAAAAACAAGAAATTGAAGGAAGGCAAAAGTATAACTATCACAGTCTCAACTCCACAGCTTAAGAAAATATCTAAGGAAATGAAGACTGGAAATGGTTTGACATCTCACAAGGGCAGATTTTTACCTTTGATTTTTGCAGCACTGGGAGCTCTAGGGGCATTGGCAGGAGGTGCCTCATCTATCGCTACATCAATAATTAATGCTAATAAGAGAGATCAGGNGGAGCTCTAGGGGCATTGGCAGGAGGTGCCTCATCTATCGCTACATCAATAATTAATGCTAATAAGAGAGATCAGGAATTGGAAGAACAAAATAGACATAATTTATCCATGGAAAAAAAGGAAAGAGGGTGAAGAATGCAAAAAAAAAAAAAAAGAAGTAACAACACTTAGTAACTTTGATATTGATATAATGGTTAAAAAATTAAACATCAAAAATTTTTGAGGTGTATTTATGATTGATAAACTACATAATACGCCTCTCGATAAGGAATGTGGGATTGTTAACCTAGATGTTTCAAAAAACTCTGGAACACACTGGGTATGCTACTGGAAAGAATCAAATAAAAAATATTTTTTTGACTCATTTGGTGGAGATCCACCCCGGGAATTGATTGTGTATCTCGGTGGCAATATTATTTATAACGATAGCAGAATTCAAATTTTCCACCAAGTAATTTGTAGCCATTTGTGTGTCACTGTGCTAAATCACTTTTCACATAATTTTAAATTTCCAAAAATTATTTTACTATTAATAAACGATGGATATATNATCACTTTTCACATAATTTTAAATTTCCAAAAATTATTTTACTATTAATAAACGATGGATATATGTGGAAATGCATAAATGACCTCTTGGATTGAAGATCAAATTAAGAACACTGGGATAGTGATACAACTACTGAGAAGATCAATCCTAATGATTTTGTTTCCCATCCACAGTTCAGTGACTATATAACCACACTGACAAGAAATAAAAGATCCTTGGATAAAGCCTTTCTTACCTACATAGGAGAAGATAATAATATAGATTTTGAAAACAAAAGGCTTAGAAACGTGAGAAATCCTATTGCTCCTAATGATTCTGTTAATTTAGAGTACTATCAGTCCAAAATAATTGATATTATTCGTTTATTTGGAAAATACAGTTCAAAAGACAAATTATTTTACCTAGGTAATAATCAAACACAATATATTTCTATGAGAAGTGGAAGAGCAAATGAGATAATAATGAAACCAGAGGATTATAAGGGAATTATCAAATTATACCATAATTTAAAAAGCATGGCCATACATAATGCTATCGATGTCGTGCCCGATGATAAGATATATTTTAAAATTCCGAAAGCTTTCAGTGTACCTGAAGGCACATGTGTGTTTTTTGCAAATAGTTATGGTAAATAAATACATTTAAAAAAAGAGAATAATCTGTTAGTTTTTAATGGAAATGTTTCCATTAAAAGCAAAGAAAAATGTGCTAATAATCTAAGGATTTAAAACATCTTTAATTTTATTACGATACTTACCATTATTCAACTTACGAGTTGTGTCTATCGTAACAAAATCATATTCCTTATCCCAACATTTTGAACAAGTCTCCCTAAATTTATCAAATAGGATATTGCCACCAACGAAATCGCTATGAATATGTTTAAGATTTGTATCATCTTGTCTGAATATGCAAAGAAAATGGGCATTGTCTCTTATAAGCTGTTTAGGCACTTTTGAGTATGTCTGAGCTAAATAGAAACAATCAATGTCTTTGTGCCTACCNGTCTGAGCTAAATAGAAACAATCAATATCTTTGTGTCTACCACGAGTGAAGAAATCTCTTACTCTGTCCTGATTTTCAAGTATGATATTATCAAAAAAAGAACAGAGTCATTACAACATTCATCCTCGGTAAACATTTCTTCATTTGTAGGGAAAAAGAATGCTATTAGTTCAGATATTAATTTTGCTGCTACCTCTGTATCTTCCTTTAAAGCTATATATTTAGGTTGGTTCAGACTTTTTGAACACACATATAAAGTACCAAAGTCCAACCATCCTGGGGAATATATAAAATTATCAATAATAAGATTAGTTTTTCCGTAATTACTAGGGCCCACTATCAAACATCTAATATTATTAGGCATTAATTCCCCATGACGTTTTGTCAATACAGTTTTGTCTGGTATCCTTATTTTAATATCCCAGTCTACCTGTTTCATGTTTCTTGGATTATTCATTTATTTAATAGATTTTTTTGTTGTAATAAATGAGTGTAGTATTCAAGCTAACAGATAACAAATCAGTCTTGAAGAAAATACTACATTATCTTTTAGAGATAGAGGAGCACTCGATGGCTTTAGTTCAGTTCTATACTGCATACATAACGCCTAAAATTACCCCTGTGAAAAAAGGCTCTATTTTAAAAACCTGGGTGGTATGGAAACATCAGTTGAAATTCCAGTTGTCCAATACAGTATAAAAGATCTTGTAAAAACTATAAAGACAATTCCCCTATTTGATGTAGTTCGAATGGGTGGGGGATAAAATAATAGCATATCCCTCGAGCTGGATAAGACAACAAACAGGGTGAAAGTAAAATGTGTGTTTGATTTACAGTTTGGAAAATGGGGTTCGATAGGAGAACTTTTGGGTTTCACAGAAAACAAAATCCTGAAATAAAAAGAGTTCCATTTTGGAAATACAATTCCAAAATGTGTTCCCTTTAAAAAAATAAATATACACTGTAATATAGCTAATGGTATATTAAAACATGATGAATATAACCACAGAGAAACTAGCATAATTGCTACATTTAAACCAAGGACGACATTTGGATTTGGTGACACAATATATTACGAGCCTGCCTATCCCTTATTTTTTCCCGTGCAAACATCTCAAGTAAAGGAAATAATAGTTGAAATTAAGGATGACAAAGGTAAGTTAATAAATTTTGATTCTTCAGGACGAACTGTGGTCTTAGAATTACACCGTACATACTTATATTTATATTAAAGAAAAATGTATTTTTAGGTTGGAAGTACTCATATAATAACTTTAATGGTTATTTAAACCACTAAAGTTTCATATTAATAAAAACTAAAGAATATAGGTCAGGCTCATTGATAAATGCAAGTGAATAGTATATCTGACTTCCATCACACAGCTCACATACTCTTGGTGTAGGAACAGGTTTTTCCTCCTTGTATGGCCTTGTTATCTGCCGCGCTCGCTAACTGTGACGTAATATGTGAACCAGGATGTAGTCAAGGTCGATGTATCCGTGCTCTATACGTGATTCATTTAACCATTTGAAGCGACTTGCTGTATAAGATTTATGAAGAACCTCGCCTAGCATCTTGCCAGTTTAGCTCAGTGGTAAGACGTCCGACTCTTAACGCAAGGTTCGTGGGTTTAAATCCCAGGCTGAGCGGATAAATTTACAGTGTGGGTGTGAAGGCGCCTGCATCCACACTGTATGTTTATCAACCGAGCCGTTCCAAGTTTGAGCTAATAAAATAAATGCTTTTACTCCGAGCAGATCTAGGAGTAGCAGATGTAACTATATGTTACCCCTTAAAGCCCATCATAAATACTCTCTACAGTAGTCAGTATTGTATCAGACATATAGCTGGGTAATCTTGGATGGTGAAGGCGCCACACCATCTGAGAGGGGGTACAAGAACTTAAACAAAAACTCCTTCACCTCACCACTTAAAAAAAAAAGGCCGGCCGAGTGGTGAGGTGGGGGAGTTCTCCGCAAAACGGAGTTTTATTGGCATCAAAATTAGGCTGTAATAATAATAAAAAAATGTCCCTGGCGAGTCATTAAGTTGACCGTAAACCTTTTGCAATTTATCTCATAAGATAATAAAAATGGATAATATTTCTATAGACAGGGCAATGAAAGATTTAGAAAAAGAATTAGGTGTTTCACCTACTTTATATGTCGTATTTTGAGGTGCATATCTAAACTTGTAATTAGATTATGTTGCACGAAGTCAGAGCGGTAATTATGTTTTAATGGTTTCACAATCATTAAAACCTTATAGAGATATGAATGCAAACGAAAATAAACTCATGTCTAATTATACGAATACATGCATTTACTCTTTTACAAACAGAATAGAATGCCTTTGTGTGTCACCATATTTTTTCAATCCTTTATACACAAGACTTGTGCCTCCTCGATTAACATCACTTATCAATTTTGTACTGAAAATGTATACATATCTGCCTGGCAGGGTCACCTTAAAATTTCCTGAAGTAACTACCACTTTTGGACCGTACTTAGTTTCTTCTATTTCAGCGTGGTTTATCGGGTAGGAACGCCCTATTGTGAGGTCGGAAAGTTTCATAAAATGGTGGGTGCTGTTAATGCATCTAGTAACTGATCCATGTTTTGTTGTTTATTATACGTTTTAATTTCTTTAAATGAAAAAAATGTCTCGCTAGTAATTATTATTGCGCAGCACTCGTATCAACATTCTCATAACTTGTGGTTCTTTTTTTAATCCATTAGTTTTCAAAAGTGGTTTGAAAATGTATGGCTATTTTAACCCATTAGTTTTTAAAAGTGTGTTTTATAGGATGGTTATTTTTGATCCATTAGTTTTTAAAAGTGGTTTGAAAACGTATGGCTATTTTTAATCCATTAGTTTTTAAAAGTGGGATGGGTATTTTTAATCCATTAGTTTTTAAAAGTGGGTTATAAACATATGACTATTTTTAACCCATTAGTTTCTTAAAGTGGGTAGAAAAAGGATGGNTAAACATATGGCTATTTTTAACCCATTAGTTTCTTAAAGTGGGTAGAAAAAGGATGGCTAAAATCTATGGTGGACTCGGGCTAGCATAGGCATTTCATATTTACTGATATTCAACTACACTTTATCCTGCAAAACTTTTTTCCATTTTAAATACTCTCCTTAGTATTTACAGTAAAGTTCTGTTTAAGCTCTACCTCCAAGGGTGAGTATCTCTANTTCCATTTTAAATACTCTCCTTAGTATTTACAGTAAAGTTCTGTTTAAGCTCTACCTCCAAGGGTGAGTATCTCTACTAGGAAGCCTTTCGCCATAATTCTAACACAGGTTTTCGAATTATTTCTCCGTACCGAAGATGCAGACGGATATCACCAGTGTTGTTCCGACTCATTCTGTATGTACTCACCCTAACACACACATGTATATATTTCAATGTATATATAATACCGAAAGAAGAAAGTTGTACTCTTTTTCTGTTTAGGTCACTGTTTAGTAGAAGCGCATTATGTGATGTATCAGACGCACACATAATACAGGATGAGTATAGAAGAATATCCCAACTTTGAAGGTCTGTAATATCAAAACCAAACCACCTACAACCTTGATTGGCCAATCAAATGAACCGTGAACCAGTTAAGTTTGTTTACCATACATCCAGAAATGTTCAATGTGACCACCACGAGCGGCCCGCACGACATCTACGCGATAATCAAACTTGTTCCACACTCTTGTCAGCATGCCCGGTGTTATGGTTTGGATGACGTCCGTAATTCTCGTTGTGAGGTCGTCAATGATAGCCGGCAATGGTGGACAAAACACTTGATCCTTTATGTACCTCCATAGAAAAAATCGCACGTGGTAATATCCGGGCTTCTTGGGGGCCAGTGATGAAAGAAGAGCCTGGTCACCAGCTGCTCCTCGACCAATCCAGCGTTGCGGCAACGTCTCGTTCAGGTATCCGCGAACAGCTAGGCGCCAATGAGGTGGCGCACCATAAAGGAAACATCAGACCGTCCCCTTCACATTGACGTGTCGAATGCGAGCTCGCTACCCCCTCATCACCTCAAACCGAGAGTTACGAACGCCGTCCAAACCGTAAAACATGTTGACAAGAGCGTAGAACGAGTATGATTATCGCGTAGATGTCGTTCGGGCCACTCATGTTGGTCACATTGAACATTTATGAATGTATGGTAAACAAACTTAATGGGTTCATGGTTCATTTGATTGGTCAATTAAGGTTGTAGGTTGTTTGGTTTTAATATTATAGACCTTCAAAGTTGGGGCATTCTTTTATACTCACTCTGTATAATCGCCTCTATCACTGATTAAGCTTCCTTGCTCTGCACACACAAAGCCAATGAATTGCTGTATACTTTCTATGTGATTGGCTAGCAATTCCCGCCACAACGTCGAAGATGACTGACCGTCACAAACTCTACATAAGACAAACATGAAATATCATACTTTTATTATGATTGTAGTTTAACCATTCACAATTCTTTCCCACGACACATCTCAAACTTCACTTTTAGAAAATTATACCACTGTTGTGCAAACTTAAAAAAATTTGTTATAATTTAAAATAAAATACTTAATAACCTTATATCGGTACATGAAAAAAATTAATGTTATATGCCATATCTTCAAGACTAAACACCCATGAAATTTTACACCCCAAGTAGTGCTACAGTATGGTATGTAAACTAACATGTTTTAGGTGGGGCAGGTCTTTTTTTAATATTTTAAATATAAATAATATAGGTTGGTATGCAGCAAATATTGAACAATTCAACCAAAATTGTACACTAACAGTATTCATTAGCAGCATATATATAATTTATGACATATGACAGTTCTTTATTCAAACACACGTCTTCGNAACATGAAATATCATACTTTTATTATGATTGTAGTTTAACCATTCACAATTCTTTCCCACGACACATCTCAAACTTTACTTTTAGAAAATTATACCACTGTTGTGCAAACTTAAAAAAATTGGTTATAATTTTAAATAAAATACTTAATAACCACGTATATGACAGTTCTTTATTCCAACACATATCTTCGCACATACGTAGGTACACACACACTGATAACTGCCAGTTTCGCCATCTTGATTACGTCTTATACACTAACGCACTCTGCGGTATGAAAAGGGAAACAACAGAGGCGTATTCTACAATTATAACACTCCCCCTGAATACGACATCGTTATTATAACAAACCCTCACAATACAAATTGGCACAGACTGTTTACTTTTACATACAACACAGATACATATTATGTTCAGTACAAAAACTCAATAGGTAGGTAAATACTTATGAACAGAATTGTTGAATTCCAATTTCTTCTTTGATAATATGAAATCTCTGAAAACTTAAAGGTTTAGTAAAAATATCAGCTAGTTGTTTTTCAGATGGAATATATTTCAAAGATATTAAGTTTTCTTGAACCTTTTCTCGAACAAAATGATAACGGATATCAATATGCTTAGACCTTTTGGTTTGACCAGCAGCCATTTTTACAGCAGACTGGTTATCTTCAAATAAAACTATTGGCCTAGGAACTTCAATATTTATGTCTTTTAAAACATTTATAATCCACACAAGTTCACTACAAGATTCACTAAGAGCTATATACTCTGCTTCAGCAGTTGACAATGAGACAGAATTTTGGCGTCTACTTTGCCAAACAATAGTACATCCATACAATTTAAATAAGTAACCACTGGTAGACTTTCTTGTCTCTTTGTCACCCGCCCAATCAGCATCAGTAAAACCAATGAGAATATTTGAATCAACATTTTTATTATAAACCAAGCTCATACTCATAGTGCCTTTAAGATACCGTAACACTCTTTTCAATGCTGACCATAATTGATTATTAGCCTTTTGTTGATACCTAGATAAAATATTTATGGCTACAACAATATCAGGTCTACTACAAAGACTTAAATACAGTAACCCACCAATAAGACTTCTACAGAGAGATTCATACTTGGCTTCATAATTGCCTTCATACACAAAATTTATGTCTGTTGGAGTATTGATAGGTTTACAATCTTGCATTTGAAAATGAATCAATAGATTCAAGATGTAATCAGTTTGATTTATAATTATCTGGTTATCTGTTTGGGTAATTTTCATGCCCAAAAACTTAGAAATAGGACCTAGATCTTTCATTTTAAAAATGGTTTTAACTTTACATTATAATTTTCTATCTCCATATCAGACTGTCCAAAAATAAGAATATCATCAACATATATTAAAATAT
>NQII01003193.1:169696-233092 GCA_002778355.1 Clitarchus hookeri
TGTAATTTGTCCCACATTTCCTTAGAGCTCTTACACATATTAATTAATTGACGAACCTGACTGGTTACTGATGTGACTATGATGTTTTGCGCCATGAATTCCACCTTGTCAAGCACTGCAGCTTGATTCTTGTATTCTTTTGTAGCCTTTTCGACCGTTTCATTCGGTTTTTGCGGATAACCTAACGTATCTTCTACTGCGCCCATTGCTCCATTTACCTGAAGCTGGATTCTGACTTGGAACTTCCAATCAACCCAATTGGATTGCCCCTCATGTTTGTCGATCGTAATCCTTAAGGTTTCCATCGTAAAAAAAAAAAATCGAAATAAACGGTTACCGCACTTATGGAATTCTGCGTAACAGTCACTAGACGCAAAACACACTTTTCCAAACTGTCACATACACTTTTCAATCTGCCTAGCGTATCTGGGCCCATAACCTGTTATAATTTTAAATAAAATACTTAATAACCACGTATATGACAGTTCTTTATTCCAACACACGTCTTCGCACATACGTAGGTACACACACACTGATAACTGCCAGTTTTGCCATCTTGATTACGTCTTATACACTAACGCACTCTGCGGTATGAAAAGAGAAACAACAGAGGCGTATTCTACAATTACAACAAAATTATTATCAGTCGCATACTAATTATAGATAAGTGAACTTATTTTAAACTACTGTATATCTGCCGCAAGTAAATCCAAATGCAATACATTATTTGCTAATAGTAACTTTCAGTATCACAGAATTCACATTTTAATTATCCCATAGCAGTCAGAAAACATATTAGGTATTCATGCGAACACAACCTTGACGGCATGAATTCTATAAGCATAGTAAATTATTCCGATAAAATATCACACATATATAAGTTAGGTTAAACTTGGACTTACACTTTGAGAGAGGAGAAAATAAAACAGCAATTTTAAAGTATTAACATCACAGTTTGTTTCCTATAAAACACTTAGTTTTTATTATATATCCATAATCAATGCATCTTAAGTCATATTAAAGACCGTCTCAACAATATACTTGATGCATCAGCACGACCACTAAGAATATTAACTGTATTTGTTAACTTATATACTTGCCCTTATAAAGTTCAATGATGTAAAATAAGAAGCAAAAAAATTTCCTCACGGTACATAAGAGCGACAGCTGCCAATCATATCTGAGGATGAGTGCTAGAGATAGTCAACCAATGCAAATAATGTAGCCAGCATCAGCCTCAGGAATGCAGAGAGACAGAGGAGGGAGAGCCTGTTAGGTGATGTTCATGGGGATGGCATGAGTACTTACTTGAGAGAGATCACAAGCTTGCGACGACGAAATATGAAGAGCGAAAGAGGAACAACAAGGAAGAGGTTGATTAGTGGTGGATAAACGCACACACGTCATTTGGTATTCACGCAAGTCCGCAGCAAGCTTTGTGGAAGCCCAGACATTGTCTTGTGGCTCTCTGACATTAATAAAAAATATCTACGGTAGTGGCTGCCCAGTGATGTATATTTATGCGACAAGGAAATATATATGGGTGGAGTTTTTCAAGTGAACTTAAATCACTTAGCGATAATGGAGTTAATGTAAGGTGCAACTGGTGGCACTAGTTGTAATATCCGAGGAAACCATACACGGTAAAGCGCTTATGCCATAACTAACTGCAATGCCGTAAACTACGAGTACTTGCAAACGTGAACGTGGCCCATACATAGTCAGGCGTTTTCTTAGAACATATATCAGGATAAACAGATAGGTAATTGCATATTTTGTTGTTAAAAATACACGCACTTTGGGGGAAAAGTAAGCATTACATGACTAATATTAACTGCAGACTGTTACACCAAACTTTGCAGCACTTCTCTAGACTCATTTTAACATGTCTCGCATAAATTACTAAATAATAATATTATTATTATTATTTTTTTGGTATTTCATTCCGAAAGAGTCGCCTAAGTCAAAGTAAACAACCGATGTAAGCGAACACACACTTGGGTCTAAAAATGAACGAGGGACGGTTAAAAAAATTCCACGAGATTGGAATACGGGACTGGTGCTGTTATGAAATGAACAATAAAATAATTAAAAGCGAAATTCATACATGACGATATTACACAAAAGGCTGAACCTCACCCAACTGCCCTCATAAGCTGGTAGAGATCTTGGCATTACAATAAAGCATGGCAAACATGAGTCAAATGCCACACTATATGCTTGTAGGGAGTAATGACATTGCGGTAATGCGGCAGTGTCAATGAACGGACTGCTAGGAAGGGCAAAGGAACCTCGTCGACGTGAAGGGCCTGAATTATTGTTACGAAAACAACGTAAGATACCATTTTTACTTCATTTTTAAGGCTAGTACTGCTTCAACCAGAACAGCCCTCCGTTGAATGAGGCTGTGAAACTGTGCGACTTCCTTACGTACCTTCAAAAGTCACGCAAAACAATGGCGTATTTTAACGTAACTCCTGCTGTATTTCACGCAGTAAAGGCATGTCAGACAAACCTATCGGAAAGTTGGCTTCTTTGATAACATTAACAATTATTTCTCCATCTCACCGCGCATGATCGGTGATCAGTTTATGATCCGAACTTATTACATTTTTGTACAAGAACTATACTTATGAATTTTCTTCTACTATGATTTAGGATGGTTGGAGTGGAGTTTGAAGATGATGGTCAAAAGGCAGTTAGCAATGTTCGAGGCTTAAGAGCAGCACGATGGAAAAAAAAATTGAAAATGGCCGTCGTCCATTTGCAATGAAATAGCGCGTCTATCTTACCACTGTAAACCAATCAGCTTGAAATATGCTTACTTTAAAATTAAATTTTTCACTTCCCGTGAACGATCACTTCAGCTGTTGTAAAGATTTTTTTTTTTCGCATTGTGGAATTGGATCCGAATTTAATTTGTGCTCACTGACGTTGCTGTAAAAAATGCGGGAGAGTGAAGTGCTTCTGTTTTATGCTTTCACCTTCACGATGTGCCTGTGCCACGATGGGACGATGCACGCCAATCCCGCAACAAAAACGTGCATCTTCTCGCGAAAAATTGCGTATTTAATGCCTATTACCCAGATTTACGCTCTCCGTTGCGGACGTTAACACAGTTTATAACTAATTAATCCGAAACATGCAAGAAACACGGAAAGATAAATAAGCTTTTATTAAAATTGAATTTCTGCTCTGAACTTAGTTACGTTTTAATATTATTTGAGAAAATTCGAATGTTTAAAAGGAGCTATACCATTTCCTCCCATTGCTTCTTTTTATGAATACGTGGTAAAAATAATTATGTTCTCATTAACTATATTAGTTAGTTGAGTTTTATAAAAAAAATTTTTAATTAACTTACTTTAGGCACCAAGGTCGAAATTTTGTTCTTTTTAAATTTTAATAATATTGTTTAATAACTTGTTAACGTAACACCATTCTAATAGATAACACAAGGAAATTAAAGTCTAAAACAACTACTGTCAAAGGGTTCGTTTTTGAAAAAAATAGGAAATTATGAACAGTTTAATGAAAATTGCAAGAAAGCATAAAATAAATGGTAATGAAAGCCTCAAAAACTTATAAAATACTGACGACGTTATGGCACCTGACAAAGCTTCCAATCATTTTATCTTATGAATATTTCAGGGGTAGATGTCATGCGTACAGAAAATTTTAAACAATTTCAAACACACTGGTGTACTGTCAATAAGCGCAGGTAGCGTAAGAACTAATTAATTTTTTAATCCACCATTTTGGGAACTAATGTCACCTTAATAAATTTAAAGCGTATACTTTGGCAACTATTCACCCGGATATTACTGAATTTGGCACACGAGCAGTGCTGTGACAGAATGCTCAATGTTAATGTAATTTACATGGACCAGAAGCTTATTTATCATGTGACGGCATACGGATACTTAAGTTGTAGAAATTATATTTATGTGGACCTTTCGAATCATTCAAACTTAACGTGGCACACTGGTAGGAACTAACAAGGTAATTAACATGACTTACTGACACAGTTATTTACACGTGAGCTTGAAATATAGACCGCCTGTCTAATTACGCTCACGTTTTATGTTACGCGAACAGCTACATTGATTTCTACCCTACATTTGCTTTCCAAAAAGTGCTNCTAATTACGCTCACGTTTTATGTTACGCGAACAGCTACATTGATTTCTACCCTACATTTGCTTTCCAAAAAGTGCTATGAAGGACAAGAAATATTGCAAAAACTTTTCAGTACGTCAAACTCTTAAAAAATGAAATTATATTACCGGCCTGAAAATGTTTCCCCATTGGGCAGCCGGAGTCGCCTTGCTTCAGATCAACTCGCCGGTGCTGGGGCATTCCTGAATGTACCTCCACAGCAACGGCAGTAGGTCTACCAGCTTAATCACCTGTTTCTGTGAGCCGAAAGGTCGTGTTTGTTGTATAGGCAATAAGCGTGCAAAATAAAAAATCCAAAATTTTCGTTCATTTTATTTAGCTCTATTTATTTTTTATTAATTTATTTTCAGCTTAAACTGCGTACNAAAATCCAAAATTTTCGTTCATTTTATTTAGCTCTATTTATTTTTTATTAATTTATTTTCAGCTTAAACTGCGTACGTACCTACATTCCGAACAAATTGTGCTACAAAAATTTTATTGACTACAGCCATAACATTCAATAAATCGATAAAATTTTTTAAAACACCTTACAGTCGACAGATTTTTATTTCATAGTTAGTGACGAAATTGTAAAAGTACAACAGAAGCCTATAAAGTTAGTTATCTTTCCCCAGTACTACATATTTACGTAAAAATATTTAAAACTGATATTTGTACTTAAAAAATATTGAATTCCCAAATTTAAAAAAATTCCTAGCTACGAAAATACTGCGATATAGGGCACATGCTGTAAAATTTTTATTATTAAATCTTCACCCACGAATTACTAAATCTATGTTTTCAATTTAAAACCGTGATATAATCCAATTTTTTAATTCTTTCATTAATAAGGGGTGCAAGTGTTGGCAGAAAAAATGTAATATTTTATTATTTATAATGTAGCCTCGAATAAGTATGACATTCCCGTTTCCAACGAATGGGATACTATCGAGGAGCTGGTATGCAGACCGACCTCTCGTTCATGCTGTCCCATTTCACTTGGACGCCGAATTTGTTGGATGTGTATGACCTTGCTCTTATAGCGGCTTTAAAACAATAGCATTGAAATGGAAAGTAAAAAATTTAACCAGTTTGGACATACAACCCAAGTAGCAAAATTCAGTTGGCCCATTTGAGCAAATATGCTTGTACTTGAACGGCCCACATACGGTTTCCATAATCAGTTAACAGTCATTCAAACACTGAAATGCACCCGCAGATGCTTGCGAACCACATGATGCCTCTTGCAGTAGGCCACATCTGGGCCACTATTCAGATAACGTCCATGAAGCAAAATACAATTTGCCGCAAGCGGCCCGCTTCTGCGTAACCAACTGTACCCCAAACATGTCAGCACCATCAGTGGGCTATGTGTGGCAGCAGTGGCCCACTGGCTTTCTGCTTCTGGCCTGCCGCATGTAAACCACATGTTGTCAGCAGGCTGTTGGCAAGCCACTTCTGGCCCAGCTAATGGCCACTTGTGGCCCACATAGAAGCAGCTTGCCATGCATTTTCAAAGCCAAAAATATTTTGGGTTTCACCCACATTAAATTGCTTTTATTTTGAACATATTCATAAATGTTACCTTCAACAGTTTTTAACAATTAATAAACTTCTCTGGAAGAATCTGGAATAGAACCCTCAAACCTTCCGTTCACAGTCTAGAATGCTAGCAACTATTCGTGAAAATCGTTATAAGTGAATCTGATTACTTTATAAACGTCAAGTTGCATTATTAGCTTTGCTATATATACAATTAATGTTTTTATTCCCAGTCAATACTGGGATTTCTGTGTTTTGTTTAGAAGACTAGTAATTTAGGTTCGGTCTACTTTCAGGTGGAATTTAAAATGCAAAATAACAAATTTTTTAACGTGTTTAGCTTTGCAGGTTCCAGTCTAAAAACTATTATTTCCTATTAGTAGCAATGCCACATGATAATTTTACTTCGCATATGCATGAAATAACAAAAAAAATCAAGCGAATTCAAATATATTCCACTGAAGAGCAAAAAAAAAAAAAAAATTGGTACACCTGCCTAATATCGTGTAGGGCCCCCGTGAGCACGCAGAAGTGCCGCAAGACGACGTGGCATGGCCTCGAATAATGTCTGAAGGTATGCAGGAGGCAATTCAAACCACAAATCCTGCAGGGCAGTCCACAAATCCATAGGAGTGCGAGGCGGTGGAGATCTCTTCTGAACNGAATAATGTCTGAAGGTATGCAGGAGGCAATTCAAACCACAAATCCTGCAGGGCAGTCCACAAATCCATAGGAGTGCGAGGCGGTGGAGATCTCTTCTGAACAGCACGTTGCAAGGCATCCTAGATATGCTCAATAATGTTCATGTCTGGTGATTGAGATGGCCAATGGAAGTGTCTGAAGTTAGAAGAGTGTTCCTGGAGCCACTCGGTAGCAACTCTCGAGTGTGGGGTGTCGCATTGTCCTGATGGAATTGTCCACGTCCGTCGGAATGCACAATGTACATGAATGGGCGCAGGTGATCGTACAGGATGCTTACGTATCTGTCACCTGTCAGAGTCGTGTCTAGACGTATCAGGGGTCCCATTTTACGTCAACTGCACACGCCCCATACCATGACAGAACCTCCATCAGCTTGAACAGTCTCCTGTTGACATGTAGGGTCCATAGATTCATGAGGATGTCTCCATACCCGTACACGTCCATCCGCCCGATAGTATTGGAAACGAGACTCTTCACACCAGGCAACGTGTTTCCAGTCATCAACAGTCCAATGGTGGTGTTGGTGGGCCCAGGCGAGGCGTACAGCTTTGTGTCGTGCAGTCAACAATGGTACACGAGTGGGCCTTCGGCTCCGAAAGCCCATATCAATGATGGTCCGTTGAATAGTTCGCATGCTGGCACTTGTTCATGCCCCAGCATTGAAATCTGCGCCAATTTGAGAAAGGGTTGCACGTCTGTCACGTTTAATGATTTTCGTCAGTCGTCATTTGTCCCGTTCGTTCACGATCTTTTTCCGGCCGCAGCGATGTCGAAGATTTGATGTTTTACCAGATTCCCGATATTCACGGTACACTCGTGAAATGGTCGTACGCGAAAATCCAAATTGTATCGCTACCTCGGAGATGCTATGTCCCATGTCTCGTGCGCCGACTCTAACACCACGTTCAAACTCACTGAAATCTTGATAACCTGCCATTTTAGCAGCGGTAACCGATCTAGCAACTTCGCCAGACGCTTGTTGTCTTATATAGGCGCTGCCGACCGCATCGCGTTACTCTGATTGGTTCCATACCTCTGTTGTTTGCATACGCACGACTATGCCAGTTTATTTGGTTCTCTAGTGTATTTTATACTGCACAACAACATATAGTTGGCATGAAATAAATTGCACATAAGCTTGCTGATAATGTTTCCTCAGTAATGAAAAACAGTTGCCATACAAAAAAGGGGCCGTCAGTATGCTGCTATTATGTCCCCAGCAGTAAGCAACGGTTGTCATGCCATACATGGCCCATTAGCATGCTACTAATACATCCGCGGCAGTAAGTAACAGTTAGCATGCCATGAGTGGCTCACAAGTTTGCTGCTTGTATGTCTCCAGCAGTAAACAACAGTTGGCATGCCATAAATTGTCCATAAACATGCTGCTAATATTTACCCAGTAGTGAGTAACAGTTAGAATTCCGTTTATCTTATTCTTGTGGGGCGTCTGCTGAAACATAATAATCATTGTGAGAGCATTGGCCGATATTATGAGTACTTAAAAAATAGGTACTGTCACTTAGGTTTATATGACGTGATTGTCAACCATATAAGAAATCCTGACAGTCATAAATGCGAACGTTTGCCACCACTGCCAAAAGTTGGCTAACTGTTAACTGCTTGTCTTTTGCTACTTAAAAAATTTTATACCAGCAAAAAAAANTGTTAACTGCTTGTCTTTTGCTACTTAAAAAATTTTATACCAGCAAAAAAAAAAATTATCGAACGGTGGTTTCCTAAATTTTCCGTTTCCATCTGTACTCTCTAAACCTGAATTAGCCAAGTCAGTCATTAAAATGAAACTCACTGAAAATGTGAAAAATATGTTTCTGCCGAAGTTATCACTTGTATTTATCGCGTGGCTTTTCCCCTCAGACTATTGAGTTATGTCCAATGATCTCATCTAACTGATAGCTGTTGGAATAATATCAATAATGTTCCTCCTAGTTTTTTCGTTGGCCCTGTGGGGCGGGGTTGGGGCTGGGCTGTGGTCTGGCAACCAACCTGTCACGTGTGTAAGGTGAGGGGACTGGATGCCCTNTGGGTACCCAGGGGATCAGTGTGAAGCCCCGGCTTTGGCCGTGCTGATCGCGGGTCGGACTCTGGGTGGCATTGGTTGAACCTTCTGTTTGGAAGGAGATCTGGAGGTGGGTAGTTGCCTGGAGGGCTGGCTCCTCGGATGGTTGGTGCTGGACTTTGGTCTGGTTCTAGCCGGTCAGATGGGTCGGTAGCTGCTGCCGTGGAACGCAAGCGTGCCGAGTCGTCTGGGTGATGGTTTCAAATGGTTGTTGCTCACTTATGAAGGGTCGACGGTCTGGTCCGCCTAGAAAGAGGACTCGTTTACGAAGCAGTTTCGTAGAGGTGGATAGTCCTCGGCCCCATCAAGGTGGCATGTGAAGATTCAACTCTGTATAATGCTGTTGACAGATGAGGTGGAACCACCTTTGGGTGGAGAACATCCGCCCACTGCGATTGGAAAGGGCGTAATCTCCTTCTATTGGGAGCATTTAACTGCAACCAATGATAAGCTCTGTTCAAGCTTACATAAAGACATGGTTCTGTAGCGATAATGCCTGTAAGTGTGCACAGCATCTAAACAGCCTGATGGATAATACATCCAGTTGTGGCAAACAATAAAAGTTTGGGAAAAATTATCAAGTCCTGAGGTGCACACTGAATAATTGCTCTGAAAGATTTCTCCCGTAATATCTCAATGACTCAGGCACGGGAGGAGCAATTCTGGAGAACACACATCGCTGATTGATAATCAGAATACATGGTGTTTTCGTTATCTCATAGTTGGACAGCCTTGTATTACATGTGACTGACTATTCCAGAAATTCTTATTCCCTTTAAAAAATTTAAGACCATTCGTCATCTGTGCGGTGCTGCTTTGCTTCCGGCATTATCAGTTATATCTCCGTAAATACGGATCCATTAATTTGTTTATTGATTCACTCCTGGAAGAAGTATGGTTGGAAGTTCAACTGTTATATCCTGGCTGAAAAATAAACACATCTTCCCTCATTTTCCTCCTCCAAGCTAAAGGTTTACTGTGATTTTGGCCATCATTTCCCGAGTTGGTTTTCTTGATTTTAATTAGGATTTTGGTTGTTTTTTAGTATGCCATGAATTTTTAATTTTTCTTGGGAGGGACGAATTAAAATTGTCTCAGTCTCACGTTGCTGCCTGTTGTCGAAAGTTCGTGCGTACTTCAGTGGACAGCACTGACATTTATCGTAGTGGTGCTGATTTAAGTATTTATGTAACTTTTCTTATTGTATCATTATAAAGAACATCTATTTTGTTACAGCTGTTCAAAAGTTAAAATATATATTCTGTAGTTTTCTGATATGATATTGATAAAATGATAACGTGATNTTTATCGTAGTGGTGCTGATTTAAGTATTTAAGTAACTTTTCTTATTGTATCATTTTAAAGAACATCTATTTTGTTACAGCTGTTCAAAAGTTAAAATATATATTCTGTAGTTTTCTGATATGATATTGATAAAATGATAACGTGATAAAATATACAAAATAATTTGAAAAATAGTAAATTTTGAGCCTATTTTTTTAAGGATAGGTATGAATAGCTTAATTAAAAATTTGATTTCGTTCTAATAAAAAAAATGAACTGGAAATTTGGTTTCAGTTTAATTGTTTTTTGAATGTCCCAAGAGCGCATGTTTAAACCTTCTTTGAAATCCCACAGTTGGCTAACATGCGATAAGGTTAACTCTAAGTATTTTAACTTTAAATTTTATATGGATAGTTACAATTAAAATACAGGTGAACCACGTAACAAATTTCGAATAAAATATTCTTTATGACATTCTGATGACACATAAGCTTATTCTGAGGTGTGGTCTGAAGTATTAACTTTGTTAAATTTTGAAATTCGTACGAAAAATGTATAAATTTTAAGTTACTGTAGTTCCCACAATTCGTTTTTTCTAAGTAATTTTCCACCGTTTGTCATACTTTTATTATGACACAACGAAAAATTACGTAACGTGTTAACAAATGCAGAAAGTTATTTAAGTGGCTTTTGCGCTCTACACATGGCTAATGATGTACACAAGGCTATCAGCATTCGACAACCGAGTAAAAAAGTAATCGTGCACTGTGTGAGAGCAAGTGGGTTTCTTAATTACATTTTTCTTGGTTATAAGACTCTCTTACCTGTTGTTTTAAATCCTTCTTGTATGTACAAGATTTATCGATCGTTACTACAAGATATGTGGCGTTGAAATTATACCCTAGTTCTTAAACACAGATCACAGCATTCTGTGCTTTAAATTCAAAGCGCGGTACTTAGACTGAGATGTATTTTATTTAATTAGGGTTTTTGGCAAAGTCTCTATGTCTGATAGTAGCCTACTGGTATTTTTTCTTCATGCCGTTAATGAATGTATGTGCCTCTTTATGAAAAATCCTGTAAAATTGTGGGTTGCACTGGGAATTGTGTAACATGGCAGCATAACATCACTGAAAACCAGCAGGTTAAATAAGGGAAATTTTGTCGCTGTTGTAACCAACAAACATTTTATGACCCGATTGGAAAATAATTTACCGATTTGCTCTAAAATTTCACTATGTTGAAGAAATTGAAAATATTTTAACTTTATATGTAGATTACAATGCCTTGTACACCACACATCACTTGGCAAAAGAATATTCAGGAATTAATTTGTGAACATAGCTATTTCGCGAAACAAATATTTATTTGCATACACAACATATTGTTCATATGGGAATTACGTACTAATCGCCTGTAGCACATTTGTATTTTTTCATCAAATTAAGCAGGGTACAGTTACAAAAAGATTCAATAAAAAGTAAAGAAACATGACACTATTATAATTCTTCAGAGTATGGTTCCGATTGCTTTACACGAACGTCTTTCAGCAGAAAAAAAGACTCGCGTGTCAACTTTATAAACAACCACAACAGAAATGATGGATTACAAAATATTTTACTAGTCATTCTGTTAGTGAGAGTATATAAGTGACGACGAGAAAGTTCGAAATACATTTCTAGGTAGGATAGACAAGATATTTTGTCAATTTGTGTAGCTCATTTGTTTCTCTTCATTTTAACATTCTCGTAAGAACGCTGCTCAGCCCGGAAATGAATAGATTGTTACGGAACCCAGTCATAAGAAAAACAGCAGAAAATGAGCGGGTCGTAATGGCAAGCGTGTATGTGGTGTTGTGTTAGTGTAACCCACAAGTCAGTGCATCGGTGAATATTTTCTATTTCCAGTTTTTCGTCTCCATTTTAACAATAAAATTATAGTCATGGCAGCGCGATTAGCCTTCCGGCCTTCAATTACCGCGACAGAATTTCGATCTCCAGCGGATATGCAGTGGTATTGTCAAGTGTGCGGAACATGGAGGGTGTTGCCGATAGCCGGTCAGCTTCTTCGGTGCACTCTCGCGCTTCCCCGTCGTTTTTCTGCATCGCCTCTCCATTTTAGGGTTCCTTTTCAAGTCTCGTCTTCATGGAGGGTAATTCCAAAATCACATAAAGCCGCATTTTATTCCGGTGCTCCCCCCTACCCCCGAACATCTTATCCTCAGCCTCACATGTTGAATTACTGGCTTACATATTTCAGTTGTTTAGGGACACTTATTTTGAAATTACAGCTACGACTCTCTGGTAATATACATTATGCTGTAGAACAAACACAAATTCTCAACTTTTGTCAGATAATTTGTATGTAATAAGTGAAGCAAAATTCTAAAATTATCAATAGAATCCTGATTCACAGTTACCAGATAACATGTAAATAAAATTTGTCAACTATATTTGAAGGCACTTGTGAAATGTAAACGTGCTATAAAAATAAATATTTAATTATTTAATCGAAAAATATGCTGTCTATTTATGGGGAACTCAACATGGCGTATAACACAAAGCCATAACGTACGCCTTTCGCAACTCAATCTGTGATACGTTAAAAGTGAATCCCTGGTCAACATAGCTTGTTAGAGCCTCAAAAATATAAGCAGGATATTTATAATAAATTACTACTGTTGAAAAAATTATCTGATTCTCTCATCAAATGCTTGGCAGATTTCACATGTGTACAAAAAACGTCACTACATTCTCAGACTTTCGAGAACTTGAAAACGAACCCGCGCTAGCTACGATCCAGACGTGAGAAAATGACAGCTGGAAGGCGTATCAAGTGAAAATCCAAACCTGTTATTTTTCTGTGTTTTTTGTTAGAAGAAGACAGGTTTTTGTTTTCTCTTCCTTTGTGGCACGACACGCAGAGCCTAAAACAGAACCTGCTGCACGAAGGACGTATAAAAAAAGAAAGGAGGATACGAGGAGAATGGAAAAGAAATTCCAAGGGGCGTGAGCGATGATCCTTGCAGCGGAGTAAAATAGAGACAGGAACTCTCGCGGTTTAGTTATAAATGACGCCCCACACTCCCTCCCTCGTGCAACCCAGCAACGAATAATAATAAATTAAAACGCGAAGACAAGGGTGGAATGAGAGGGAAAATAAGCAATTTTCCTGGTACTTGGAGAGGGAAGGTGGCTGGGGGAGGTAGCGAAGAGACGTCAGCATGACGTAGCGGTGGGTGAGGCGGGGAATATTATTTATGAGCCTTCCTTCACACACGTGTGCTGGGGTTTTCGCGCCACACACCGAGGAACAGCTGCGGCACAGCGAATACTATGACAACAAATGCCACCATGCGGGAGGTCTGTACAGTGCCCGGCAGACGTCTGGCCCAGGGGGCGACACTCTATAATAAGCCATTTCCAGCATGCGTTTAGATGACCTTCCGTAATATTATTTACGTGCCAAATTTGGCAAGGTTCGGCCCACAAGATTTCCAGATATAATATATACAGCTATTTTTTTCATGTAGTGCTATCTTATAAAATGGCGGACCAAAATAAATTTTCATGTCTTAATTCAATTATTACTTGAGTACTGTCAACATACAAAATTTGGCTTAAATAGGTCGAATGGTGTCCGACATATGCCATAAAACACTAAATTCTAAAGTTGCCACCAGTTAGGAAGTAAACGTCTGAGGCTGTTTAAAACTGAAAAAATCGAATGTCCTTTTAAAGTTCTATATATGTACAGAATTTGGTGAAATTAGGTTAACGCGTTCAGAAGATTTAAAGCAGGTACATACACAAACGCACACAGCCCTCCCCTCCCCCTCCCCTCACAAACACACACTGAAATCGCAATAGAGAGGATTCGAGTTTGATTCCTGATCTGGTCATTCAGATTTTGGATTTACGTACCTACCAAATCCCGCAACCCACAAAACACTTCTGTAAGCCCCAAAAATCAGTATTGCTGCTAGAATCGTATGATTTAGCTGAGACTAACGAACACATTATTGCCTACCAACAAATTGGATTTACTGGTGATCAAAAAATACTTTTGCGGCTGCCCCTATATAATGAAATGACCAAAAATGTTTTGTTGGTGTAACAAGATATTTTGCGAGTTCTAAATAAAAAAAAACTATTTTGTGGCCAGCAACAACATTTTTTGGGTCATCAAATAACTTTTTTTTCAGTGCGACACCTTCCGTAGCTCATACGGCAGCGACAAAGAGAAACATCTACTGAAACCATGGTGGAAACGTCGTAGTCTGAAATGCCTGTTCGACTCTGGTGTTTTTGCAGAGAAAACTATGTAAACAGTCTGCTGGCAGAATATGGAGATGTGCTAGTCCAACAGGACATTATCCAGCCACATACCGTTGGTGCAACACAATTTTCTTTTTCAACACAGAATAATGTATATTTTCAGGGCCATCAAAAGTATGCTTTGGATGTGACAGCGACCATTGCAGTTTTAGAAGGGTGAAAGGTTCGTCTCAAAGACACTAAGACTACACAAGACTTAGCTGTTAAGGGCCGCCCACACCCCTATACTCTCCACTTATAAACGTTAAATTTCTTTTTTTCATTTACAAGTCATTCTCATACTCAAAATGTGGCACCTTAAAACATAGCAGCTAAATGTTACAAAAAGGTGTCATATATTGCGACTATCTAAACGCTGAAATAAATTATTTCTATTATCAGTACTCGAGTAACCTACTCCATTTTCCTAGAGTAATTCGGAGATAAAAAGTTTCTTGTATGTTAAACATTATACAGAAAAAATTTTACACAGATAAATATTTGTATAGCCTCTCTCCATCGGCATACGTGGGACTGAAAATACATTGTTCTTCCTAATCTTCGAAACCAACACATTTCATCAAATTGTGCAACCAGAATTAATGTGCATTGGAACTTCATTCTACGGGATGGCGTTTGTCACCTCTCAGATCGTTTCCATGTGAGAATTACGGCTTTCGTTGACGATAAAGGAGGTTAAACGGAGAACTAAAACGGTATGTTGACACGCTCTACATATTCAATACAAAAGAGAATGACCTCATTCGAATGTGTGTGATGTGTGAACAAAATTGTCATCTCCTGTGAAAAGTGCTTCGTGATGCTCATTTTCCATTTTCGGCGTGTGCACACATTAATTTGAGCTATTTAAATTTATTACATGCACGGGCAAATAAACGTGCTTATATGTTTGTGTTTAACTGGAAATATGAGAAAGATAAATATAAACAATTCGGGAGCATAGCGAGAAAATGTCCGGCTATTGTATGGAGGTGTGATTTCAATGGTCAGAGACATTTTCCCGCGTTCATTCCACACTTAAAAGTTTTGCTGAAAAATTATATTTCTGTTTATTTTATTACCTTATGTGATCACTCCGTACGTATGTTTTGTGTTAGAACGAAACCCTGACACGGGTAAATTTAGCCTTGTCGATGATCACAGTTTGTAACTGCAGTACACTATTAATAATTTGTTGGCAGGCTCTTATTCTTGGGAAAACGTCAGCCCCACGAAAACGCTGCACCCACAGAATATTTAAAGAATACAAAAGGATTCGTGGAGAACATTCCACATATATATGTAAGGCACAAATTGTCATAAATTTATGGCTTTATCTATATATGTTTGAAATAATATTTACGTAGTCAATGCACGAAATCGTTTGGCTTATTTTCCTATGCCTAGTGAGAACACCTTTCAGTCTGTGTGTTTGCTTATATCGAGGTTTCTTTATGTGTGTTTTGGCGTGTTTAGATATGTATATGAAAGCGTGTGTCTACCAGCTAAGCTAATTATAAACTTATAAAAATTTATCCTGAATAATTTAATAAAGTATACGTTAAATATTTAAATTTTCCTTTATAAAGTTTAACGTCTCATCGACAGCAAGGTGGTTAGACAAGAAGCAAGTTGCTCAGTGAAGCATGAACAGGGAAGGAATCTACTATGGCCAGTAATATCGAACCATCTCGTTATTCACCTGGAGTGATTTCGGTACACCATGGAAAACCAGAATCTTGAGTGCCGGGTAGGGAATCGAACCCAGCCCCCTCCCCACCAATGCGTGCCCAAAGGTTTACCTCTGTGCTACCTCGCTCGACTTCGCGTATACAGTGATCGACAAACACTTTACGAAGCTTATCGAGTTCTTGACTATAAAACCTACAGTATATTTTACGAGTCTTTCCTAGGTGTCACACGAGTCTCACTGCAAGCAGTTATGTTTACGGAATATTTAAATATAAAACGTTTTTCAAAACAGAATTGAAAGTATAAAGTTTGTTGCCCATTAAAAAATTTGGTTATTGAAACATAAACGTGGTAGTTGAAAAATGTGAAAATCAGCAAAAATCGCTGTAAGTAGCCCCCTGTTTGCTATATTTATTCTTCTGTAAAATAGTTTTTTTAACTCTAGCGACAGTACTTTATATTTTCCTAAGAGATTGCTCGATGAAAAACCTATAGTCATCGGTAAAAGTTCCGAGAAAACAGAACACACGCGAAGCTTGTTTATTCTACTTTCCATCGCCATCGCAGAGCTTATTTATGACAGGACGCCACCTTGAGTCGTTTAATATAATTTACTAGGGATTCCCCTTAATCAGCGTGCCAGTGTTTGTCAATCAATTTATATCAATGATCTACCAGAATTTTCTATTTGAGGGAATGGATTATCAACACTAAATAAAGTGTGTCGGATATCTGGTGGCTCAAACATGGTACTAGTACATTATTTTTATGCTCTTACTTAATTTCCTTCTTAGCTGAAGTTATTATCATAATAGTAATTATTATCACGCGCCACATTTGAAATACTCTGCTAGGTCAGATTTTTAGATAGTCCTTAAATCTCCCAAGTTGGTAGACATTGATAAACTGTGTACCATATAAGAAGGCCACATTCTTGACAGTTGACAATCGCAACGCCTTTTCGTTTTTGTATCCATTCGCCATCAACTGGTGTGTCAAGAATAGGCTTTGATGTGGCGAGTCAGCGCGTCCAGGAGGTGCTGCTACGCGTGGCAATTTGTGAACTGCTTGGGTGGGGCTGCATTCGTAAACGAAGCTTGGTGGACGTGTGTAGGGTCGTTTGTAAACGCGCTACACGAAGTATATGTTACTTTAAAAATTATACAGAGCTCGTGGGAAAATAAAACCATTTGTATATGCGCGTAAATACATTATTTAAAACAACAAAACTATAATATGTTTCTGGGTGTAGTTCGGGATATGAATAACAGATGGCGTGAAAGGGCATGTTGTAACAGATAGTGCGCTTGTAACTCACAATATGGCAGCACATGGTTGGAGAGTCTGGAAACTTTGGGTTTTTTTGTTACATTTGGATACATATCGTTTTATTGTGCATCTCATTTTAAACACCTATACATTACTATTTTATCACAAAGTTTCGTTTCTAAAACTAAAAACTGCTGTTTTATGACCACANTTTTAAACACCTATACATTACTATTTTATCACAAAGTTTCGTTTCTAAAACTAAAAACTGCTGTTTTATGACCACATAAAATGAAATGTATTAATTAATCTACGAACTCTTTCTTATCCGCGTATTTTCTGCTTGTGTGATGTGCTTCGGCACTGCTCTCAGAATAGCCAACGTAATATTAACTTTTGTTCGTTCGTGCATCAGCTGATACAGGATTTTGTAAATGGCACGTTATTTGTTTTGAATACATTAAGCTGCCACTCACTGACTGTCAGAATGTGGCCTTCATATATGAAATGAACTATATGCCAAAGCTGCGGCGAATCTACCGTATCCCATTTCAAGTGTCGTTACGTAAGTTGCGGGATTTGCAAATCATCTCTTCATTCAGTCATTAAAAACAATANACTCACTGACTGTCAGAATGTGGCCTTCATATATGAAATGAACTATATTGCAAAGCTGCGGCGAATCTACCGTATCCCATTTCAAGTGTCGTTACGTAAGTTGCGGGATTTGCAAATCATCTCTTCATTCAGTCATTAAAAACAATATTTTTGTTGCAACATTTTAATGGGTCGTATATGATAATAGTAACCTCATATTTACGTATACACACACACACACACACATATATATATATGTGTGTGTGTGTGCGTGCGCGCGTGTGAAATAAACTTAAACATGTGTGCAAGTGTTAAACAATCAAGAAGGGAATTTTTACATTACCGCATCCCTCAGTAAACTCGGGCGTAGAACTCACTAATCTAGCCTGGAACTCGCAAGTGAAAATTTAAAGTGGGAACTGCATTCTCAGTGTTAGGTGTAGCGTTAACTTTGAAAGTTCTAAGCACCGAGTGGCTACGTAATGTTTTTCAAGTGGTTGGCAGATGAGCAGAAACAGTCAGTGGATAAAATTTTGCAAATAGCGTTTAACATATTATGTTCTTTTTTAAACCCTTTTTGGAGTTCTTGATGCACGTCTTATATTTTAGAACTCTAAGAGACCCCTGTACTGGTGTTACCAAAAAAAATTGTATAGCAATGGAACCGTGCTTCTTAATTTACTGCTCCCACTGGTGTAAATAAAGGATATCGATCCACCATCTCATTGTACCTTAAAGCTGTAACAGCCCATTCCACTATAAAAATAACGTTTGTAACTTTGATGACTATATACAAGTGTAGATCGGGCTGTGACAGTTTACGAAATACGTTTATTCTTTAATGTGCTAAATGCATAAGCGCATTATAATTTCCTCACTTGTGTTGGAAGGATAGTAATTTAATACAAAAGTAAAATTCATATAACTATTATCCCTTCGAACTAATAATTTATTATATAAAATGAATAAATATTAATGAAAACATGTATTTTGTTCTTCATGTAAGGTTGCATTAATTAGGGCACGATAAAATCCATACTACTGTTACATGGCAACCTGAGGGACGTATCCGAGTTCGTGAGGGATGGAGGTCTTAATAAAAATAAAAGGACCAAATTCAATAATTATATTTATTCTCAATGTTACAAACAGTCAAACATCTGTTATTTACTAGTTTGAGCGTCCTTTTAACTCTTAATATTCTTATTAAGCGCAATATTTAATTACTATCTCCATTTCAATTAAATTCTTTATCACAGTCTTTACTCTTGCTAATGTCCCTTAAACCAATTATTTCCACACGTTTAGTTAAAACTGTTTAAATCCAGCGTCCCGAATGTATTTTCACTCACGCATCCAGTCCACAGTCCTGCAGATCAGTCCCACTCTTCACTGCACACAAGCCCGCCGACGCACTCTCGCAGATCGCTGCAGTCGTCCCTCGCCCCTCCGGAATCGCCCAACTGTCGCTTAAGGTCACACGAGTTGCCAAACTCTCGGTTCCTAATCACTCACTCCTCAGAGGACCGCTTGTGGTATTTGTACTCGAGGTATATGCCCTCTAGAACGCTCTCGAAAATCCAAGTTGTTCTGGGAAAGATAATGGCGATGACGACATTCCTGCCTTATAAACAAAGAAATATGAGCTGCTCAGGTCAGCGAGGTGCGAGTGGCCATAAGTTTATCGGCGTGTGCGGCGGCGTCCTTTATGATAGGCCGCTCACTTTGTCTAACGTTACAAACTTGACCTCCAGCTCTCGGCGCCTTACCACGCGAAGGAAACACCGGGCAGCGACGTGCAACACTACATTAGCTGAAGCCGGCCAATAATACAGCTCGAACAGTACAGTAGGCGTGCCCAGTGTAGTTTCGACAAATTGTACGGCGGTAAGCCAAAATACAGAGCTTAATAGGATTACACAGTACCAAGACATACTATATAAGCGAATATTACTTACAATTACACCAAGAAACAGATGTAAGGGTAAAATAATGTTTTTGGGATGGAACTCATTCCGAAACACCGTGCTAGTCTTGTTCAGTGAAGAATTTATCAGTGTGTATGTAAGTAAACGTACTGATTTGGACGAGTATGATAGAAATAAGGCACATAAGAAACTTAGTAGGTTGCAATATGTTCAGGAATTAACAGGAGTGGCTGATTGACATGCTAAGGTTTAAATGTAACCTACTAACCTACACCTGTTATTCCTCGTACACTAACAGCAAGTTTACATACATGTTTACATATATAAAATGCATTATATAATCAAGATCCTGTCTGCTTACCATTGTTACTCTTTACTTATAGCGTGGGTATCCATAATTAGATAAGGCTCAGTAAACACTCACATAGCATATATTATAAGAGACAGAGAGTCGAGTAAGTGACACTGCTCCACGACGCTAGACAGCAATCACTTAGGGAAGGGCTGACAGACTGCCAGATTCAAGTATTCTGAACGGTAATTTGTGACTATCTGCTGGAGTTACAGAGGGCAGTTTTGGAAGTGGGGAGAAGTTTAACATCAAACAGCGCCCTCCAACAACACGTTAGATTAAAGAGAATGAATGGGCTTTTAAGTAGCTATCTTTGGCTCACTCATTAAAATGTAACCTCGGGAGTCAAAACAAAATTCAGCCTTCACGGCGAGATATTGAGTTATTCTCGACAAACGCATTACTCCTCCATACAACAAAAATAATTAGAAAGGGGAAAAAAAAAAAAACAACCAAAACCCAAATCTAGGGATGCATTGAGAATATATGGACAGCAGCAAACTAAATAAAGCGACACATTCCCCATTACCAACTCTAGCCAACATACATGTTTTGTTACTAGTATTTTGAAGCTATGAATATTTTTCCTGTGCCTTGTCAGATATCATTCAGTACATGAAATAAATGCGTGCGTTTGTTAATTTGTAATAGGCGTTTCTTATTTCCAAACAATTTTGTGGCGACAAGTTGTTTGGGAAGCAGCTGCACATGTAACATGATCTTACACCTCGAAAGGTACACACATCCCAGAAATAGAATACAGGACAACTCCCGCCGTAGATTGGCGTCCGTACCAACCACATGATGTTGGGGCCGTTGTGGAGTAGTGGTCAGACTACTCGCCTCCCTCCTAGGCGAACCGAGTTCGATTCCCGGCGGGGTCACTCCCGGATTTCAGAATTTGGGAATCGTGGTCGGCGGGTTTTCTCGGGAATCTCCTGTTTTCCCTCACTTGCATCCAGCGCTTCTCCATGCTCACCTCACTTCATCCTCTTCGACTCTCAAGGCCTCGGTGTTTTGAGTCGACCAAACATTTCTACTCCACTCCACCAACCACTTCACAGAGGTCTATCTACACTGAAGAGCCAAAAAACTTGTACATGCAGAAGTGCCACAAGACGACGTGGCATAGACTCTACTAATGTCTGAAAGTATGCAGGAGACAATTCGCACCATTAATCATGCAGGGCAGTCCATAAATCCAATCTGCGCTAATTTGAGAAAGGGTTGCATGTCTGTCACGTTTAATGATTCTCGTCAGTCGTTGTTCGTCCCGTTCTTTCACGATATTTTTCCGGCCGCAACGATATCGAAGATGTGATGCTTTACCAGGTTCCTGATATTCACAGTACACTCGTGAAATGGGCGTACGCGAACATCCAAATGTTATCGCTACCTCGGAGATGCTATGTCCCATCTCTTGTGCGCCGATATAACACCACGTTCAAACTCACTTAAATCTTGATAACCTGCCATTGTAGCAGCAACCGATCTATCTGCCGACCGCATCGCGTTACTGATTGGTTCCATACCTCTCTTATTTGCATACGCACGCCTATGCCGGTTTTTTTGGCTCTTCAGTGTATATTAATTGTTACATTGCACATCTATAAAATATTTTTTTTTATCTCTGGCTTTATCTGCATTCCCAAAAATTTCAGTAACACAGGGCCTTTAGTATTATTTACGGAGTTGTCAACAGCGTCAGTCAAAGACGGGAAACCCAATTACTCTGAAGATACGATGCATGCTTCCTGTGTGATAAATTCCTGCTTGCTCTTGCGTATGGGGCTTAGCGCTGGGACACCCTTAGGTTAATTCAGACCTCTGACTTGGATCATAGTCTAAGCAACATATATTTATCTCTAGAGCCTAATAAACAATGTCAAGAAAGCACATGGCATAAATCAGCTGCCAGGAAACTCTCAAATATTTCTCTATCATATAAGGAAACAGTGAGTCTAACATGTAATGAGATAAAAATTTGTAGGATTTCTATAAATTTGAAAAACTTCATATTTACGTGTAACAATAGGCTGTTCACAGTAAAGTGAGCACTTTTGAGGCCTAAGTTACTTTTTCCTTTCAGCCATGTTTTATCCTTTAAGCACCTTTTTAAATATATATTGTCATGTAAGTACTAAAATTCGTATGTATATTCCACCGTAGTCCAAAGTTAATGTCTAAAACTAAAATAAAATACATTTATTCACTATTATTCCAAATAAGAGTGCATAAAAAGTGCTCACTTTAGCATGAATAGCCTATAGACAAACTGACTGGCTATATTCAATTAAAAACGAGAAATGCAAGCATAGTGTTCTTGGTTTGACTTCGTGGTCTGCAAAAAAATGAGAACTTTCATGTTTATAATAATTCTTAAATTAACAAACTGAAAAATTTTAAAATAAGTGCGTGGATATAAAAAATGCTTAGAATAACTATAGCTACCCACATGCTACATCAAATCGCAACAGTGCAATTGAAAATAAAGCCAAATAATATTCAGTAGAATGCGGAGGTAGCAAGTAATAGCAGTAGTAATAGTAGTAGTAATAGCAGTAATAGTATATTGAAAATAGGTCGTAAGCGTACGTAATCTATTATAAATATAAGACTCGTTTGAAAGACATAAATTAGAAAGTCATTCGTTACTTCTGCAGGAAGCTCTGCCAGGCGTAACACCCTCTCGGGACGTAAGTACCCCCATCTCCTCGACTCTTCCATTTCCCGCATGCTTTCAGTTCTCTCAGAAAACAAAAACAATTTTCCGAAAGGAAATTATCGAGAGTCGGGAAGGGAAGCGAAAAGGAAGTTACGTGCAGAAAATAAAGCACACTGACAGAAACAAGCAGTTCTTAGGGATACGCCGTACTTCTGCGCTTTGCGCGGTGAATTACGAGAAACTAAATATCTCTGCTATTAAAGCTTTCAGATGCACGCTTACGGTTCTCTCTCTCTCTCTCTCTCTCTCTCTCTCTCTCTCCCCTCTCTCTTTCTGTTAACAAGTTATTTTCCTCGTTTAATAATCCACACCGGGCAATGTATGAAGAAACTGTCTGCTCTGGCTCCTCAGATTGCAACACCGTGATTGTTGGTTTAAGAGCCACATACCATAAAATGATCCTTTGTGAACATAATACGAAATACGCAAAAACTAGTTAGAAATACACGACTAGTTCGATCTCGTCACGAATACGGTAGACATTTTAACTTATGGTCAGTGGCATACATTCAGGGTGACCACAAAATTAGTAGGTGTTTTGTGAGATCTAGTGCTTAGACCACTATTCCTAAAAATAGGAGCCGGGTACAGAAATACAAATTTATGGAAAGCGCAGGTTCATGCTTGTACCAGTCTCTTAGGAAGCTGGTAAATGTGGAGTGTATAACCTTTGGACGTTTAAAACTGTGTTCACATGCGATTCAATTCTAGATTCGTAATGTCCAAGGCAACATTATTTTTAACTCGCAAACGTATATTAAGATGTTTTTATATTTTAACGATAAACTAACATTCAAAATATAAAAATATTAGTGTGGTACGTGCGGCGGATTAATTATAAACACGTCAACGAAGAATCGGTAACGCTGTGTTCGAAATCTCTCGGGCCTGCTCAGTTGTTTCTGTTGACAGTTAACTGGCTGGATGCAACATTTTGGATATCAGCATACACGGACGCTTAAAAACTTCGGCTTTTCTGACAGATATCAGGTACTTTTTCTTGTCTTTTTGCGGTTTTCTTTTCCACGGTGAAATTCAAAAGGAAAATACAGAATTTTTTTCTTTCATTTAGTTAAAAAAAGTTTCTTTTCGTTACCTCCTTTTAGCTTATTTTGACATTTCCTGTAATTACCCAAAGTGAAAATGTGAAATTTCATAATATTTCATTTATTTAATTTATTGTTATGCATTTTGAACTTTAGGTCCTACCATGTTATGGGAATGCCTCTACACAAGCGTGAAACTTCTAAATTTGAATTTTTCAGTTGTGTTCAAGCAACTGAACTGTTCTAAAAAGGCTGAGTGTCATGAACCAAATGTTCTGGCAATATGGCATAAATCACATTATAACTAGGATTAATAAGCTCAGATCTCATTGTGACCTTAATCTGCGTCATAAAAGAGGTTGTTATATTTATTTCTCTGTTTTACGAACACTGTTTTCTTGTGATAACATTTTCCTAGCCAGAATATGAGGCGAGAAAGAAAACATGAAAACCAAAACCCAAAGAACAAAATTATAAAAAGGAGAAAGGATGAAAAAAATTATTCCTACCAATAACTTTTGTACAGGATCAGTTAATTGTCACCAAGTGTCTCGTCACTTAGAGGTACTCGGTTCGGCCCCAGACTGCCCCCTGAGGTGGGCCAGAGGGTTCTCATAAAGTAAGAGTGGGAAACACTACCGCAGTGAAAGGGTTATCTCTAGTACTTCTGTTACCTTCGCGTTCTTCATTCCGTAGCTGTTTCATGCCGATCTCAAGTCATTTCATCTCATACGTTCTTCACGCTGATCGAGAATGACATATTTGACCCTAGGGAACGGCGTTCAGTTCCAAAAGACAGAGCGTGGTTTTGGAAGATAAGAAATTTTTTCTGTGTTTGTTGTCCATTACAACTGCAACTATAAACACTTATGTAGCTTTTGTGAAGGTAATATTTTCCTTGTTTAAAAAAAAATTATTTAATTAACTTATATACGTCAGCAGTATAAAACCGTCACTTCGTTATAGGTACCATGGACTCATTTCAGCTATACATGACGAATCAACACCACACTGAATATCCGAAAGACACGTATCACCTTTACTGTTTTACATACTGTAATAAAACAGTGCGGGTAAAATTATAATTCATTAGATTATATGAATTTGCAGGAAAGTGTAAATAACTGAAGAATAATATACTATAAACGTGAAAGTTGTTTTTACTGTTAATAAGAGAATTTCAGAATTTGGGGTGATATACAAATTTTAGTGTAAATATTTTAGTACAATTTTTCATAGTAGTTCCTTTGACAGCTGCTCTTTTTCTCTCCAAACCTGATTTGACGATATCAGTCAACTACTTTATCATCACTATAATTTCAGTTACTTTGCATCTCCTGACGTAAAATGCACTGTCAGTCAGTGAATATAAGTTTAATGACTTGTAAAGCAGTAGAAATCTCTGGCTAACTTGCAAAAGTGCAGTATTGAAGCAGTCCGCAGGCCTTAACGTATTTTCTTCAGTGACTCAGTTTTGACGGAACAGTTTTTTTAAATATTCGCTTTATTTTTTTCGTTTCACTTCAGAGATCGAAGCGTTGCAGCGAATGAATAACATTTGTCGATACTGTATGATTATATAAAAGACTTTATGTTTATACGTTTAATATTATACAGAGAGAAAACAAATTGGAATAAATGTCAAATAAAAGAAATTCACCGCCATGTCGTTTCAAGTCAGCGGAGTCTTTTCTATAATCGTTGTGACTAGATAGCTTGTATCTCATATTCCGACATCAGTTTACTTCGGAAATTTAAAAACAAAGACTGTCCTTAAAAATATATGCTACCAATATTCCTGTTGTATCAACTTTTTTCAAGCACATTCCAGTCGAACATTTTCTTCAATCACATTTGAAGCTCACAGCCTAACAGCTTTAGATATAACTAATTGCTGTTCACGATAAAAAGCACTTTTGAAAGAACAGTTAAGTTATATTCAGTCCATTAGTCGCGTAATTGAAAGTGTGTGCAATAAGTATTTACTGGCTAAGCATGCGTGCATGGAACGAGATGCTTCTTTGGAAGAGGCGTTCCGGCCAATAATATCTCGGCTAGATAAATAACAATGAAGACTGTACCACACATCGAATCCAGCACTGGGAAGAAGCGCAAGATACTTCCGGAAGATACTGCAACTGATGAAGATGGTATACCTTTAGCTGCGTTGAAACACAAAAAAAGAAAGACCTAACTTGCGCACCACGAGCGTTCGTAATTACGCAATGTACAGTGTATATAGGCGCAATAAGAAATTGTTCTTGGGGAACAGGCAAATTTTTTTCTTCCCAACGATTTTATACAGATTGCTAATGAAGCAATGCGGTCATCTTCAGGCCTCTATGAGTTGCTGTTTAAACATGAGCATGGTGAGTACTCCAGTACGCCAGTATAAGCACTTACTTACCCATACGAGAGCGCATTTGGCCGACAATGACTTTTCCTGCAATGCTTATAAGGACGAGACACACCCGAAATTCGCCACTATCGCTGATCTGTTTCTGGAAGTTGGCTTGGTGACCGACTTGGCGACCAGCTTGTGTCTGACTTCGAAGCTGGATGGGAGCAACTGACTTGAATATGTAAACTGGAACGATGCCAATTAGCTCGTATCACATCTACGACTGCTAATTTAATCTCAGCAGGCTGGCAATAATTCTCACATGAACAAGATTGTGAATATTTTAGAATAATCACGTGAAAGTGGTTACATATACTAAAAAAAAAATGTAATGTGCGCAAATCGTTACCGAGCTCCACAGGCTTGCACAATGTAATTACCCCAGGTAGAAAATGCTCGTCTTTGGGCTGAAAGATCTGTACCAGGCTAACTTATTTGAAATAGTCCCATTTGCATATTTTAATCAGAGCTTCAGATACATGATAATGGTCATATATGGATATAGTAAGAACGAGTGGGCTATACCAGTTCGTCGGAAATGTGGTATAAATGCGAGCAATGCTATGAAGACCGTTTTGCACAACAAAGGATCACCTAAAAATCTGAAAACGGATCTTGGCAGATAATTCTACAATCCTGCCTTATGTTTGTTAATGGCTGCGAACAACATTAATCACTACAGCATGCATAGTGGCATGAAGGCGTCCATTGTGGAATGGTTTAACCTTGCTCTGAAGGCTGTAGTATGGCAAGAATTTTCATCTCGCAGAAGTTAAAAGTGGCTGGACATGTTGCCTCTCTTGGTGGCATCCTTTAATCATCGAGTACCCTGCACTATATGTATGTGGCCAGTGGACATTCAGGATAATTCTTTCCTGGAAACTGTTGAAAGGTGGGAAGATATTGGACACTCACGAGCTTAAGGCGAAGGTTGGAGACTATGTCAGGATATCACCATCACGAGTGAAGGGAACATTTGAAAATCTACACACCAAACTGGAACCTTGAAGTATACAGGATTGTCAAGATTCGCTATTACGAACCAAGGACGTATTATCTCGAAGACTTGGGTAGAACTGTACTCCAAGGTTCGTTTTATGATCAGGATATACAACTTACAAGATTCTCGAACATTTATTTTGTTGAAAAAGTTCTTTAATGGTCGGGCAATCGGCTTCTTGTAAAGTGGCTGGAATTGGATTATCAATACAATTGATGCGCTTACCGATGGGTAATTGGATACTACATTACAAGAGGTGTGATTTTACCTGTATGTGTCACCCAAAAATGTATTTTTTTAAAAATATAAATAAATTTGTTCTTACACTATATGTACTTGTGTTGTTTAATTTATTCATACTGTGTATTCTCTCTCATTTTCTCATGTTCCCATCATCCCTCTCTCCATGTTATAAGATCGCACCTGTGTTTATTTATTTCCAGGGTGATAATGCAGTGGACTAAGGCTGGACATGGACAAACGTTAATAATGGCATCGCACCTAGCACCTGTGATTATTTTCAGCCAGGCGTGTGTCTTCATGGCTGTGCACATTGTGTTTTCTCACAAAGGGTTTTTGAGGATGGGGACTACTTCTTTCAGTTTGGGTGCTTGTTAAAATTCCTGAAGGTATGACAGTCACAGTTGTTAATGAATTCCTGCTCATCCTTTCCCACGGTATAACTGTGGCCCAAAGTTGTTAATTACCTCCCGGGAGATTTTAGATCGGGCTGTATTTCTGAATTGTAATACTGTGATGTGTGTTAATGTTCTTGGAGACTGGAGACTGGCTAGGTGCACCATCTGTTCTCACAGGCATTGCATAATATTTAGTGGTGCATGCTACTTCGTATTCATGAGGGTACCAGACAGCAGTCAGTGGTGCATGTTACTTTAAATTCATGGCAGCTAGAGCCGGAAATCATCCTGCATGTATGCTGATGGCTGTCCTCCGGCAGCATTAGTTTTATCATTACCACTGGGTTGGTCGTTGCCTATTCCCGCAAGGTCCTTATTTCTCCCAATGTACACATGATAGCAGCCTACTGGCTGCAACGGTTATTATTAATTCCCATTGTTACAGACTCTAAGAATGAATTGTTTTCTGCATGTGTGATGGCCTCGCTCCATTCCCACACAGACAAGTAAAAGGTACTTAATTCAAGGACAAATTGGAGATGCAGAAGTGTGGGCAAGATCGCGCATGATCGAAACAAATGTATGTTGCTGGGTACTTGGCTCTATATGGATGCATATAACTTTCTTTTTGGAGATGCTACCTGCCCATATTTTTTGTGTGTCTACATGTATCATTATTTTCTGAATGTTAGAATGATGTGATTTTTCGTGCTATTAATTTTTATATTTAACTTTTATGTAGAGATATAACCTGCGCAAATTTTTTTATGTATATAATTATTTTCAGAATTTTTGAATGATATTTTTTTTCATGCTTTACACATATAACAAAGTATGTGCATGCGTGCATGGTGCCTGCAGTTTTTTCCTATGTATATATTCAACATTAAACACCCTATTTTTTCGCGATGACAAGTTTATTGTCATGTGAGTGCGTAGGCCGATGCGAGAACTTACTTTATTTATTCTCCTAACACTACCCATGCAATGGTGGTAGTAAAGGTCTTGATGTTAGACTGGTTACCAAAGGGTGGTCGGAACTAAAAAAATAACTCCCAGTACTCCTGGTGGCTACCATTTGAACTCACCTCCCCGATGCTAGCGCGCCTCTGCAGGCAACGAGTGAACTAACCAGGACACAAATTTGATGCATTGATACCAGGGATCCTAGCTGGGTACAGCATAATTTCACACACTCTGGTGTTGGGCGCGGGAATTAAAGATGGAGGACATTAGAAAGCAAGAGAGAAAATAAAGAAAACGTGAAGGAATATGAGAAAACCCGAAGGCATAGAATGGACGAGATAGGGGACAGTTGTGGGAGACAGAGACACGAAGGAATTCCAGAATGTGATAAAAAATAAGAGGAATTCTAGAGTGTGAAGAGGCTGGGTGGTATGATAGAGCAGAAGGGAAAAAAGGCAAGTTCCGAGAGAAAAGAGAAAATTCCAAGATGGCTACCATCGGCGAGGAATGACAGAGCAGAAGGTTTCAGCGTGACATCACCCAAGATGGCCACCAAGGCACTGCAGCCAGCAGCCAGATGGATGTGAAGGAACTATTTATAACTACTAATACAGAAATATACTCTCGGAATGGAAAACTGATGAATGGTAAGTATGCTCAAAATGCGCTAAACTAGTGACGCATTGCATGCAATTAAAATTTTTCCTACACAGCAATTGGAAAATAAAATACTGTTTAATGTTTCTTTCATACATACTTACAAATAGCGGTCGTAAAAAAGAGGGCAATTTATGTTTGAAATTATTACACATGGTAAACGGGCAGGAAGTATACACTCTAAAACAGTTGTAGTAAACTTCTTGATATGTAATGGTATAGACTACTCATGGTTTCTTCACACTTTTTGAATCATACCTTTGAACAATCATGAATGACGTGCCTAGTTGTTTTCTAGAAGTGTCATGTACATCAACCGTTTTTATTCTTGAGTTTACATAAAAGTATTTTATTTTTGGTTAAATTCAACTTTTACTTTCAGTTTATCTATAAATTATGTAATTTAATTTATGATTCATTTGAGTGAAAACAGAAAGAAGTTAGGTGTGTTGGTAATGGCCAATAGTTGTTATGCAAAATATTATTACACTGAGTGCGCACGAATACGGTGCGTTGTCCCTTAGGTGTAATTTTCTAGGCTGAGTTAAGCTTTGTTTGCACAAAGTGCAGTAATAGCCTGAAAGTAGAACTTCAGCAAAGAAAGTAACCGTGAATGCATTATAGTTTCCAGTATACACATTATGTGGAAATATTAGGCTGCAAATAAAAATTTTTTGAAAGTTAGTACTATCCAAAGTTAGGAATTTCCCTATGCATTTGACCCTTTCCTGAGCAAACGTAGGAAAATTACAATGGATTTAGCGGAAAAACCTCACCATTCGAGCTTTCTCAATATATTATTACAATTTTCACAAAATAAATGGGCTGAACCAGGTTCGTTAAATGATAAAGGTCTTAATTAAAGAAAATAGTTAGTTACGAATTCATAATTTATTAAAAACAACTACAACCAACACTTCTCTTGACTAAATACCTCACAATGAATTGTTATCACTTGCTTTTTGCAATTAATGAATCAAATCAATACTATTTACAATTGCCTCGAAGAAACTAATGCAATTAAATAATTTAAATCAGTCCCAATGAACAGTGTATCAAAACCTATTAAATTACCTTATAAATTATATGTCCGTATTTGATTGTTCCAATATTTACAATAAAATCCCTATCACATGTTCATTCTGTCTCACCTCAGTTCTGTCTGCAATGTTCTATAGTTCTCCGAGCGAACTCATGCACAGTTGCTTTCATTCTCCGAGCGCTCTCATGAAAAGTTGCCTTCACTCGTCAGGTTTCATGCCCTCTCGTCCGTTCACAACCTCAAACACCTTGTCCGCCGTCGTCTCGCAATCTCCCGTCGTCGTCCATCCTCTTCACAGATGTCCCTCACCGCTTTCCACTTTGTCCGGTAATTACAGTCAGCCAGAAGGCTTCTCCCAAGACTACCGACCTTGGGGCCACTGCAATATTTATAGAGTCGTAGGCCATCACCAAGTAATTTCTCTAAATGCCGCGTTTCGCCGAGGGTCCTAGTTCCTTGAATATTCTTGCGTATCCTCTAAACTCGTGGGCTTATTCAGCAGTGGGAGAAGGGGCAGTGACGCCAGTCAGGTCGCCGTTGTCACTTATTCCCCCGGCGAATATGTCTGGTCGGCGGGTTTTCTCGGGGATCTCCCGTTTCCCACACCCTTTCATTTCGGCGCTGCTCCATACTCATATCACTTCACCCTCATCGGCTCTCAAATCCTCGATGTTAAGAGTCGCCTTAAACTCTTCACTCACTCGGATCATAGGTGCCATCTGTGTCTGTTGGCTGAATCAGATCATAAAATTGAATGAATGTTATGTGGTATGGCGATGACTCCACTTTGCAGCCAATACGCAAGAGGAGAATTCAAGTAAGGAATGTCAAGTTTGTGATCAAATTTTTATGGTGCCCACTGTGCACTTTCGATGCAAGGTGAATCGCACGTTCGCCTGATATAAAGCTTGTTAAGGTAAATCTTGTTGTAGTGCGTGAACACGTTTTTGTCTCACGTGACATCCTCGAACAATTACGTATTGTGTCGTCGATAATACGACATTTAAGCATGTGCTGCTTTCTTAAGTCTGGAAGTGTTTTAAAAGATTATAACTTATTTTCCTAAGTCCTATGAAATATCGCGCTACATCTTTAAAGGAAAGCTTTGTTCAGACCACGAGAATACTTGAGCTTATCTTAAAATTTTTAAATGCTATTTATATGATTAAATGGAACATACGTTTGTGTCAATGAAGCATTTCTTTTCAGTCAACGCATTTTGGCTGAAAACAAAAATGAATGAGCGAAATAAATTTGTATGTTATTGAACAAAAAATTTTTTGTTGGCTCAAGTAAATCGTTTTCTTGGCGATATGAGGGTATCGATCGATTTACCTTCCCCATCGACCGAAAAATTGTGGTCATCTTGTTTTCGTTGATCATTAACGGTTTACGAACAACAAAACTCGCAACTTCTTTTTGATTGTAAATGAATTTTAATACGAAAATGGCTGTGTTATGTATTGACATTTGCATAGTCACTTTTGCGACAAAATCAGCTGATTTATCACTCCCAATTTTTTCCTTTTTTGACTACTTATAAAAGTTTTAATGGTGCATCAAAAATTGTGTCGGGATGTTAAGCGCACTTCAGTATCATTTGCCAGTATCTGCAGGTATTTTAAGGGACAGACCTTTCCTATGCACCTAATTAAGTTACTTAGTTAGTAGCGACGTAGGAGAGGTAAGTACCTTTCAATTAGTTTGCAATGAAATCATTTGATTTAGTTTCTGTTGGCTTTCCTCCACGTAAGATTACATATTCGCATCAATCAAGACTGACTGCGCAATTGTTCCGTTGGATTGAAATAGTTTAATTGAGTTTCTGCGCAGTCACTCTTGATGAATGAGTTAAGTGAGAAAGAGTCCATCCATGGCAATGTTAATTCTATACGTGTTCTAAGGACGCAATATTGGCAGAATAGCATATCGTAAGGCGGGATTTTAAAACTGTTCAACTAACCACGGGCCGCCAATAGTACAACTGAGGGTGGCCAAGTATCTAGTATCTATAATTAAGTCTAGCGATTTTGTGAAATTTTTTATAAACGTAAACGTGTAACCGTTCTACCAATTATTACTCCGATGTGTATAAAGCATGTTTAACTGTGTAACTCATGACTGAATAAAATTTTTTACACAGAATGTTGGTGACATTTGCGATGCTGTTTTAGTGTCGACCCTTGCACAGAACAGTTCCAGTTCACCACAACACATTTTCTTTCATAATGCAATATTCCAGCTAGGATTCCGCACGTACACGCTGTTTACTTTCAAAATTCCGTGTGAGGGACGAGAAAATCCGTTTGTAATAATATATGTCACGAATCTGGAAAAATATCAAACTAGAGAGAAGTAGATAAGTATAATTAACAACCGCGAGCTATCGGAAATGTAAACAAAGTTTTTTGATGTTAAAAAAGGTTTGCGTAATTGCGACTGCCACTCAGATAAGCAGGGGCGTACACTCTAAATTCGAATCAGTGGAAAACCACTGATTGTTTCAGTGAAACATTATAACTGATTGAATACGTGTGGTGAATTAAATATTGTTTTTTATTGAATTTAGTAAAATAATTACGAGAAATGATTATATTTCCGATAGAAAACTTTTATGTTGTGCAATTGAACGCAATTAAAAAAAAGTAAGAAAATTTCAAAGTGTCCATGGTTACTTTTTTTTCATTTTGACTTCATTGACTGATACATTTGGCAAGTGAAACTGTTTGTTGATTTGATCCCACAAAGGGTTATCCAGATGGACGTATACAAATGTCTTACCCGGGAATGCAACCAAGAACTCTCACACCGCAAGCCGGAACACAACCAACTGTGCCGTGGTGGTCGGCGATAAAGAATGGCCCGATAATTTTGTCATGCGTAAGCACGCACTAAACATTCGCCTTTGGGCTGCCTCTGGTACATTCAGACAATTCACCAGGGGGCTCTGAACCCAAAATATGCACGTTATGCCAGTTCACTACACCACTAACAAAAAAAGGCGTTTGAGATAGCCATTATCGCCCGCAATACGTGATAACATTTCAACTGCAGAGTCATACTGACTGTTTGCGTCTTTGGGCAACAAGGCCGGAACAATTAGCACTTTCTATGCATGAAACAATAAACGTTTGTGAATGATATCAAGAAGAGAACTGTTGGCCATCTGTGATTCACGTGAGTCTCTGCACACTCTTGGGTCTTCGCACAAAATAATGTCTCGCTGTTCCCATCCTTTCAGCTGAGGTAGATGGTCAGCCAGTTCTCGGTAAGTCAGCAACAGATCCTGTGTTCTTGAACTGGTCATACCACGACTTAATGCTATTGACATCGGGCGGCATCTTTCCATACGTTGTCTGAAAGTTAATTTGCACAGTTATTAGTGACCTAGTCTCGTGGTACCAGAGGACATGCGGAGAATTTTCCTGATCTNGCTATTGACATCGGGCGGCATCTTTCCATACGTTGTCTGAAAGTTAATTTGCACTGTTATCAGTGACCTTGTCTCGTGGTACCAGAGGACATGAGGAGAATTTTCCTGATTTGTGAACATGTCTGTTTTCTGGACACTGCAAAACTGCTACACTACAGCTACGTTACTGTACCAGTAAAAAAACAACTTGGTTAGTTGTTCAACATTTTGCCACCAGTTTCGCAACTATATCTTACATTTAGCAGATATAAATAATGTTTGTAACCTGGGAAAAACCTTAGGACATTCTGTATGTATTATAATCCATTATCGAAAATATGTAGCTTTAAATTGTATGTCCTTTATTTTATTCTGTAGTTTGTTAGGTAACATTAGGATAGTTATAACAAATAGTGCGCGTGATTCACTGACTTCGCCACATTTAATTCATTTTAAAACTTCAAACTGAGCGCTAAGATGATTGTGTGAAAACGAAATGAAAAACTGAATGTTCATGTTGCCTCGTAAAATGGTATTATAAAAGACGAAACTAGCGTAAAAAAATACATTTATGGGTTTTGTTAGTTTATGGGTTTTTATTTCATTTGATACACGTTTGGTTAACTGATACACCAGTCAAAAAACTAATTACAGAAAAACAGTAAATTAAATGGTCGATGAGTCAGTGGAAAATGACACTGAATCAATAAGGGAAGGACAACTGGTATTTATCATTATTTTATCAGTTAAATTGACTGAAGTGAGTTTTGAATAAGTCAGGTGCTGTCAACTGACAGTGAAATTCTTACTTACTCAGATTCAGAGCATAGCCTGGGGAGGGATATGGGGGTTATAACACCCTTGTTCTCTTAAGTTGTCCTAAATTAGTATTAGAGTTATTAATAAGCATTTAATCGGGATAAAAATGTGTATTTGGCATACAATATGTTGCATTTTATTACACTGTGAAGTAATTTTTCTCCTTGTAATTACCCAAATTAACAACGCTGTAACCTGACTTACTTCCCGTCAGTTAGTGTAACCGCCCCATTGAGAAATTTCTGGCTACGCCACTGAAGACAAAGCAACAACATGGTTTTCTACGAGATCCACTGCAGTGGAGTATGTCTATACTAATGTTTTGTTCGAAAAACTAGAATTTTCTAATGTAATAATGGTAGTTCACCTGACGCACTAAAAGGCACGTGCAAGTACAAAATTTGTGGTGGGAATTCTACGTGTTCTAACTACAAAATTTAATACGGAACATTTACAGCTACCAATCACGAAAGTTACCTTTCACACAGTCGTAATGTTACTAGGCACAGTCTTGTTGAGGATGTGAATTGAGCTTTATGCCATTTTGATTGCATGTTCATATGCCTGAAAACGGCTAATAGCGATGGGTAGTATTGGTAATAATGACAGTTTAAATATCCTTGCTAAATGGTTACTTATGTCACAGCATATAATTCCTCATAACTAAGGAATGCAAAAATAATCATTGAGGATGGAGTAAGCTGTGATGCCAATTGAGCGTAGAGAGCTACAAGAATTGAGAATTTAGAGAACAAAAAATATTCTCGCCATAATAAATGGGCCTTAGATATCTGTAACCGCTGTAGCCATGTGCTTCTAGATATTGATGAAATTTTTTGCTCCTCAGAATAATTCATCATCTTCCACCACTGATTACGTGTGGAACTGTTTAAATTTTTTTCTCTCTCAAAAAACCAAACCGCACTGTAAAAAATAATATTTTTTTATAAAATTCCCTTACATGTACTTGAAGCAAATCACGCTTACAGTAAGGAAAAAATGACCGTACAATTTCACATTAATTTTACACCTTCAGTGTAGTGATTTTGCAACAACTGTTATCAATACGTGCTTTACAAAAGTAAGGGAAAAGTCCTTGAAAATAAGTTGAATTTTCCTGTTTTTATGAAGGATAAATGCCTGAATCCAAGTAAGGGAAAATTGCTACGTAAATAATGTAGTATTCTCTACAATGCAAAGAAAATTATTTTGAAAAATGCAAGCGAAAATACCATCACACGTAACGTGGACTTCGGACAAATCACAATTCCTATGAGAAAAAATATATTGGTGATCTATGCCGAAATAACTTTAGTGTAGGTCCCACGAGAAAACCTCTTGTACAAGGCAAAACCGTTTAACATGGCAGCGCTATCTTCACAGCGTGGTTTCCAACCCTGTATATCGTAGTAAACACCCCCTTAAACATGGCTATGAAAAATTTTGTATCCATTATTTCGCATGACTAAAGGCTTTAACGAGTTTCATTTTCGCGCAGCACATAGTACTCGGCATGTTTTCTAATGCGCCGCGCATGGGAATACTTGCCGGGAAGTGGTTTCTCAGAATCAAAATTCGCTTTGACTCTCACCCATGCCCGTCTCTCATCCCCGTTCACCAAAGGCAAATTTATCTTCAAAGTGGATAGGCTATTTCTCTTTTTTTCTGCGCGCTGGGAGGGTTCACCATTTAACGCAGGCAGTCGGCCAGATAACTAATTGCAGTCATTTGGACGCGCCGAGTTGCGCGGTGGTAGTGGGTTTCCAATGGCGGAGGGGAACGTAGGGGTTCGGTGATTGCTAAGGGAGGGGAGGTTAGCAGTCACATTGAAATGTCCCCGGCCACGCCAGGGAGTTTTGCGAGAATCGCGGAGGGCCTGTCTGACCTCCTCACCCTGAACCACCCTCCCCCCGCCGAGCCACATTTCCGCTTCCACCTACACCGCGGTTCACTGACAGTACAAACCTCCTCGCGGGATTAATTTATCCCTGAACCAGGGAATCCTCTTGATTCCCTGCCCCCTCCCTCTAAATCCTTTTATCCCTCGTCCCGTTTATAACCGAGTTCTGGAGCGCGCTTCACATAGCTGGTTGTCTGTGGCTCGTCCTATCCTGGACCCGCAATACCGTGCGGTCCTAGCTATTATACTAGGAGAACTCTGGCTCGACTATCTCCACTCATGCGCACTACGCCTTTGTCCCCCCGTTCTCCTCGCTCCCCATTATGTAGTCAGTGTACACAGTTATTTAAAATTGCATGACTCATATTCAGTATTTTATTACGATACAGCTAATTGCACAATTTCAGGAGACAGTTTGCAGCAAATGAGAAATCGGGATTCAAAGTTTTATACGTGCACCTTGAATGCCCGGCATGCCTTTCAATACCATGTTTCTTGAAATAAATTTCGTGATATTTTTGCATCAGCTTAAACAACGGCATCATCTACGCATTGTCTCGATCACTGTATCGTCACTGGCATTGCGGGAACATAAAAACTCACCTTCACTTAACCCCACAGGAAAAAAGCATAAAGTGAAGTGAGGTCTGGCGATCTTGGGGGCTATTTTATAAGTGGCTGGTGCGCGTCTGTCGCACAACGTGTCTGTCGACGTGGGAGACGTTCGTTGAAAAGCCTCCGCACCTCCAAACGAAATAGTGTTGGGGCACCAGTCTGCTTCATAATTTATCGTTCCCATTTTGTCAGCTTTTTAAGATACGTAATACTGGATCCCGCGTCTTACACGTAAAAGGAATTGTGTGTTCACGTCAAGATCAGGTACTGAGCAGAAGACGATTGCACTACTTTAGCTGACTGTCTTTCATAATAATGAAGGACACATAGCAAATTCTCGTCAGGCAGCCATGATATTGCGTACTCGTAAGGGAAACGCGCAACACATCTGAAGGCGACGTACGTGCGGCAATTTAATGGGAAAGCAGAAAACACAAACGGGACCTCTAACATTCAAATTCCTTTCACAAACCTTTGTCTTCGACATAATACGAAGCTGAATTTGGTCACAATATTTTGAATAATCTTGAAGCATTACGTCCCAAATATTCCCCCTAATCAAGGAATTCAGAATGACAGGTATTCATTTTATCCCCCGGTATAGTATATTTTGCCACATTTGTAAGTAATGCTGTTTAAGCAAGTTAGTCCACCACTAAGAACAAAATAATTTTGTATACTCACAGTGAACGGAAAATTATTCCAGTTGTTAGTAATTAATTTCATAACACTGCGTTGGTGTTCCTGTCTCAATAACATGCCGAGAACTCCGCAGACGGAAATTCTCACGTTGGTAGCATAGCGGACACTGCGGTGGTACGAGGGTTTTCCTCGAGGCACTCTCATTTCCTCTCCCGACTTCGTTATCTTGATGCTATGCCCCGTACTCATTCAAGCCATTCTCTAAGGTCAGTGGGGAGCACAGGAATGTCTTTCGCGGAGGACAGAAATATTACACAATTCCAGTTGAAGCGTGTGTTGGCAAAAGTGTAGCAAAACAAGTATGACAGCTGCTTTCACCAATACGGATGCCAAGCGCATAAACAAACCTACATTAAATGTAAACATCATGCGTTTCATTTAAGTTACCAAGAAACATATGCTATGTGCTCAAAATTACTTACTTGAAACGAACGGTTATGTAAATATTCTCTGGCATAGCACAGTCTACAGAAAGGGCCGTATTGACCTCATGCTATTTTAGATACGAATTTTTAGTGGGAGTGTTGGGAAAATCAGATTATTTTGTACATTTTCAAGGCTTTATATTATATCTTTAGCTAGAAATTGGTCGGAGCTTCGTTCTCCTTCAGTCTACCAGTCACACGAATTAAGAGTGCCCATTTACAAAAAGCGCATCTATTTTAGACAGTAGCTATGATTTCATGAGCGTAAGTATTGAAACACCTAAATGAACTACCTTGCCGGACAATAAAAATAGCGCACACAAAAGGATGCATCGGATGGTACTGAAACCTTATAGAAGTAGTGATACAAATGAGTAATATGGATCTGTGGTACACAGTTTAGTCATATTCAATAGTGTGTAGCACACTTTAGCACCGCGATACACGTTGTAATAGTGTATGGCATTGAGTCCAGCAGACGCCGGATGTTAACCTGAAGCAGGTGGGCCGACAATGTTGGACGATGTGATCCAAATCCTGGATACTCTGGCACGGTGGTGGCTGGCGTTTCAACTGGTCCCACAAATGCCCGATTGGTAACTTGTCACGGGAACGGGCAGACAATGGTAGTGTTTGGACATGATGGAGACAGTCCTAGGTGACCCGTGCCATGTGCGGTCGGGCGTTATTCTGCTGGAATATTGCACCTAGAATACCGGCCAGAAATGAGAGCAGATGGAGGCGTAGGATCTAATCCACATACCGCTCGGCCGTCACTATTCCGTGTAACACGAGGAGAGTGGCTTTGCTATCATAGGCCATAATGCGTGCCGTGGGGTAAGTGCCGCTCGATAGCGAGGTTGAGACTGCGGCGTTCACCAGGAAAGGGAACGCACATAGTTGCAGAATTTCCTGGACGTATCCGCCACGCCGTCATGGTTCCTTCAATCACTACCAGTAAGGTACGGGAATCTTAGGAAATGGTACCCCACACCATGGCACCTCTCGTTGGGAGGTGTGCCTCTCTACAATGAAGCGTAGATCACGACGCTTTCCATGGCACCTGTAGACTCGAATTCGGCGGTCGGCTGTAACCAGGCAGAACCGTGATTCGTAGCTGAAGATCACTCGTCGCCTATCCGCAAGCTGTATTGGTGCCCAATCCTGGCAGAAGGTCACACATGCTCGGCGATGCTCAGGTCGTAATGGAAGACGTCGTGAGGGATGACACGAAGACAGATCCCGCTCCGCTAGCCGCCTGTATATGGTACTGGTGGACTCAGGAGTATCTAAAGTGGCTGTGACATGTCTGTGGATGGTGTGCAGCGACGACTGTGAAGTACTTACAGCTTGTAGCACAACGAAGCGATCCTCTCTGCTGGTGGTCCGCCAGGGTCGACCCGAGCCTTCTCGACTGGCGTATGTACCGTCCGGTTCCCACTGCGTCCAGCGCAGACTCACGGTGCGGGCAGAACGAAGTGGCGAGCAATGCGCCGAAACGTCCAATCTTCCTCTATGAGGACGACTGTACGGCCTCTTTCACACGCATCCAGTGGGCAAAGGTTTGTTGAATGCGCTGTCGGAGTATGATGCGTGTACACTTAACTTGGCTCTGTGGCTCACACTCCTACTAAGGCCTCGTTCGGTGTCTCGCAGTTATGAATGATGGAGGGAAATGTGTGCCCATGACTGCCATATCCGCGCAAGCAAACCGCATTGAATGCAAATGGGACACGTGCTGGGCTATGGCGATAATGTGTGGCAACCTTCGTTTTACTCGCGCGATTTGTTCATGGTTAAAAAAAAACTGTTGGTAATTAGTACTAAGTGTTATGTTAGGCCGATATTCTGTAACCAAAGTTATGCCAACAATGGCAATTGCCATTTCAGCTGAAATAGCATTATTATTTTCTATTACTGTTTAAAAGCAATGTTTTAAAACACAGGCCATGTCTTACTTAAAAACAACTTTTTCGGTCATATGGGTTGATTACTTGGAAAACATACTTTCTGCATTTGGTATGAAAATCTATGTTAAGCCAACATTGTGTAACCAACATTGTGCTAACAATGGCAATTTCAATACTCCTGATGAACATAACATTGCTTTTTATTGTTTAAAAGCTGTATTTTTTAACATACAAAACACGTCTTATTTAAAATTGACTTCGTTGGTGATGTATTGGTTACTTGTTGGAAAAAAGACTGTCGGCATTTCTTAATAAGTCTTTGTTTGTCCAACATGGTACACGCATCATAGATCCACTAATAGAAAACAATCTTTTTAAATCGACAAAAAATTTATTTTTATAGCATGTGAAAACCTACCAAATGCTGGTAATTTTTCTTTAAACGGTGTTTTGTTTTTCTGGTACTGAGACAATGTTGTTACCATAAAAGTTAGTGATGGGTGCAATTTTTCTGAAGGGTACTATTGAATTGTATTACATAGGATATTACTATAATTTTCTAAATTAATATACATAATTCATGTTATTTGCTTAAATGTTCAGGTTATTTTGCATACAGATTCCTTAAAAAATAAATTGCCTGCTGTTGGTTGTCTAACGGTTATTAGTTGGAAAATATACTGTTGGTGCTTTGAAGTTCAGTTTCAATGTCGTAAAACCTGATTTAAATTAATAAAAAATATATGAAACCGTATACTAAACTGCAATATACATATATGCATTTATTGCTTCACCTGTAGTATGAAGTCGCAGTAGCGTAGTGGAAAACACAATGGACTGGAAGTATAAAAAGCGCGTGTTCGAATCCGACATACTCCAACGGAATTTTTATTTTTCTGGTCGACCATGTCCTTTGACCTTGACCATGGCGACCTTGACCCGGTTACCTTGACCTAGTGACCATGACATTAAAACGGTCAGAGAATTTCAAAAATTTCCAATTTTTTTAAATATAAAAAAATTTTATAACAAATAAAATTCTTCCAACTGTGTTCTGAAATGAGGAAAGCGTATTTGAGGCTCCTCGGTGCGAGGGCATTAAAATCCTCAGAGCAGTAAAAGTGGATTAGAGGCTCCGAGTCAGATCTAACAGATCAGGAGGTTCCGCGGTCATGGACCCCCTCCCCAACACCATCCGCGCCCGTGTCCTTGACCCCGTGCCCAAGACCTTGAATACCCTTAAACACAAAGAAAATCTCAAATTTACAAAAAAAAAAAAATCTAGAAACTAAAAACTAACAATTTAGAAAAGTTGTGTAAATATAATTAAAAAAACATATATGCAGGGGTCCTGGGCCCGAAGGCAGGTGGAGCGATGAGTGACGAAGCTCCCGACACGATCAGCAGACGCTGACAACACACCACTAATATCTCCAATTTTTAATTGCTTATTACTCATATTTGCTTGAAACTCCGCAACTCCCATTACACCAAGGCGACGCCCTTCCCTCTCAGCAATAAATTTAAATTGTTATTCATTGGGTATTTTTTTCTGTTACCTCTCACCCCACCACAATATATTCAATTGACTATCTCTAGTCTAAGCCCATCCACCGAAATAACCCCTATAGTGAAACATGACCTTACACCGCACAAACGTATTACTCACATTCGCTCGACTTCCCACCCCCTCATCATCCTCCTACAATTTACACACTACAACCCAACTACCGAAACTATTACTAGGCTGCACTGGCGATTTCACACGATGCCATCACATTGCCTGCTCGCGATTGGTTGTTAGTCGCATGATATCTCATCCTAGACTGTTAAATAATGTAGAAAAAGGGTGCACCACATCACAGTTATTCGTCTTTGCGAGGGGTGACATCACACTCTCTTCCCTGGCGTTTTAAGCAGTCAGTCTGCAATAACCCATCAATACTCAGCAATTCGCAGTAATCCTCCTCAGCATATCCTCATAAATCCTCAGCAATTCCTTATTTATTCTCCTGATCAATCCTCACCAACAATCAGCACCACTTCTGACAGCAATCGTCATCTGCAATCCCCCTCCTCAGCAATCCTCAGTAATTCTCTTCTGCAATCCTCCGAAATCCTTCGCAATTCTTCGCAATCCTCACCAATCCTGACCATCATAGAGCAATCCCAACTCCTAGATCGATCATTCGATCAATCCTTTGGTTTGTCGTCTGTTTCCGCCCATATGTTAAGAAATTACATTTATTCACCAACAGTCTCCGAGTTCGTAAGGTTTAGTAAGCAGTACGCTATCCATGTATTGTTTATACATAAAGTCTTAAATTTATATTTTGTATGCAGATCTTAACTTTAATAGTCGAGTAATCATATCACCACTTTAAAGTTGTCAGGAAAAAAGGATACAGTACAAAAAAATTAAAATTTAATTATTTTATTTTTAAAATGTTATGCTTATTTTGCATATTACAATATAAGAAGAAAGCAGTTCATCATATCATGAGATATAATCCCTGACTTTCAGTTCACTTGATTTAAGATATCTCGTTAATGTGCGAGAAATCTCCACATTGTGGCAAAGCATTCAAATATCTGAGTCTATCAACAATTTCATTTGAGTTATCTGGAAATATGTAGCCAGTGTTCTCAGCATCTTCTGCCTTCTCCATGTCACTCGACGCAGCAAATGTAATGGAGGAGTGTGTCAGAACATCAAGAAAATCGCCATCGTCTTCAGCACTATCACTGTCTTCGTGTTCATTTTCATCTATACTGACTTCATAGTCATCTTCACCTCCTGTTTTGTATTCTATATTAAGTTTACTTTCGTTTGTAGTAGGCGTTGTATGGTCATCAGTATTTATAGCTGATGACCTATAATTTTTATGTTCATTGATTTTACACGAACGTTATGCTAGTGTATATTTTGCGCCAAACGACTCTACTGCACGATGCCGATCAAATAGATATTGGCGGCAACACTTTCTGGCTCTTAAGATATGAGTCCTTGCAGTTATTGATGCGGTTCTTCGATGTATAGCCTTGCATAAATTGCATGTGGCCATTGTCGTAATGTTTCCCCATGAAAAAATTACTTTTCGTACTAGTGGTTCTCTCTTGCCGCCAAGCATTTTGAGTGAAGGTAAATACTCTATCGTAGAATCGACACCGACAACTATCAGGCAGCGTTTATGTAGGTCGCAGCTCCATATTGGTTTGACCGTTATGGCCAAAGACAGGCTTTCATATTCACAATTCAACTTTGTTGTATGGCTGGAGATCACTTCCAAATCGATGTTAACTTCACGGCATCAGAACGATAACTGCCATTTTTCTTCATAAAAGTGATTCTTTTTATAGTAAAGATCCTAGCTTGTGCTTACAGAAGGTTTTCTGTCATTTTTAAGTATAAAAATAGGAGATCACTTTGAGAAAACCCACATTCTTGTTCAAATCAGGGGATTCAAAGTTATTTGGAAAACACAAATACTTAAGTTACAATATATTATTTTAATATGCTTGTAGGCATATGTATATATAAATATAGAAATATAAAATTACTTTTTTTATTTTATAGAGGAGGTACGTGTAATTAGGACCAGTGTGTAATTCAGGCCAGCTGAAATTCTCAGCGCCACCAACAGATAGCCGCATAGTGATAGTTTGGCCAGGTGTGCGTGACGAAAATCAGAGCTGCTTCAAAGTTATTTACATGTGGATGTAGCGACAAAAAATATTTGTAGGTGTGTGCCATTTTAATAGTTTGCATGTAATAATTTGTTTTTTAGATGTGTTAGGTAACGAAATAGTAGTGCCTCAAATAACTTCCGTTATTTTTTTTGTAAACATCATAAATGTAAATTTGTTTTTGTCTAATCACGAAAGCGTACTCAAATACAATAACCACGATATAAAATATGGCGTTCAATTTGTCTCGTGAAGTAATTTGGCCAAACAGCCATTTTGTAAGTTTGGCCAGTGGTCGTATTCATAAGAATGGATTGCACATACGAACAAAGTAACTAAAGTGTGTTTCCTTTTTTTTATTTAAGATGACAACAAGAGAAGCACACTAATCAAAGTGCATTTATAATAAATAAATGGAAGAAAGTTCACTTTATTGCAGCCTTAGGTGAAAAGGGAGAGGGAGCAGGAATTAATAAAGCCACGAAGTTGTTCAACATCCCAAAAAGTGCACTGAAACGAAGACTGAAACAAAATGCAGCAGTTCCAAAATCTATTCGCCGATCACATGATCTGCAAAAGAGATCGAAGAAGATCTTGTCAAATATATCTTACATTTGGAACAATGTTCTACCGGTATGTATGTTTTTGTTCATAGAATCTTGACTGCGAAAATTTCACTCATTTGCGAATAAATTGATTTCCCTGAAGGTGCTACTAAGGCCTTATTTTGTGTACTGCAGCTATGAATGATAGGAGGACATGTGTGCCACCTATTGGAAGATTCACTCAAGCAAACTGCGTGAAACGCAAGTAGAACACGTGTCTGACTATGATGATGCTCACGCGATTAGTTCATGGTGTTCCATTTTTTCTTTGAAAATAAGTATATTTTAAAGTGGCTACACATTATTTATTCCATTACAGATTAACCAGAAAAGTGTTATGAAACTAACTTTCGAGATAGCAAGGAAAAATAACCTCAACACTAGCTTCAATGAATAAAAAGAGGAAGCTGGCAAAGAATAGTTTGAAGGCTTCATAAGACGACATCCACAATGAACCTGAGACGACAAAACATTTATCTCTATCACAAGCTGCTGGGTTCAATAAAGTTGTTATCAACAATAGTTGACCAGGAGAAAATCACGGCATCCAGAATTTTAAATATTGATGAGAGACTTCAAATACTGTAGTTCAACGCCCAGAAATAATAATCGCACATAGGGGAAACATCAAGTTGGTTCCATAATGTCGTACAAAAAGGGACAAAATGTGACAGGGGTGTATGTCATGAATGCTGCTGCATTATTTATTCATTCAATTCTGATCTTTTTAAGAAAAAGAATGAAAGAATCTGTAGCATTTGGTGCTCCATCTGGGACAATTTTCACTTATCAGGACAAAGGTTGGATGACTGCAGAAAAGTTTACCGAATGAATGTCCCACTTCAATTGAGAATGTAAAACCCAGTATTACAGAAAATGTACTCCTCATTTTAGAAGGACACAGAAGTCACACCCAAAGCTTGCCAGCATTGATCTGGCTCGCTAAAATGGGGTTTTTATGCTGTCACTGCCAGCGCACTACACACACCGCATACAGCCACTTTACCTGGCTTTTTTCAAGTCAACCTTCGTTGACTCTGCGATTGCAACAAAGCTGAGAACGTTTCCTGGAAAACAACTTTCTGTTCCTAAATTGGAACTGCGTTTCCTAGGGCTGCCTCTATGGAAACAACAATTAATGACTTCAGGAAAGCTGGGCTGTGGCCGGTTGATCGCCATTATGTTTACAAGTGTTGACTTCGCTACCGGATCAGTCACTGATCATCCAATTCAAGAATCAGGCACCAAAGAGTTAGAGCAACCAATTGCGACTAGGCCTGTTACCCTATATGTTTTGATGCCTGTGGAAATGGAACTCGTGCCTAGCACTTGCAGGAACATCTATCATGATTCGAATAGGCCTATCATTCTTGGTTCACCTGCAATGAGTTACATATCTGTGGAAGAAATAGATCCACTACCTTCTTGCTAACTTTCACTTCAGGATAAAAAAAAACAAGACGTGATGTTTCAGGTATTTTACTGACAGCAACAACTCATAAGAAATCGCTTAACAAGAGTTCAGGTTCCTCATATAAAACATCCGTGTAAACGAAAAATAAACGTAGTTTCTTACTAAATTGCAGCTGAATTTGAAGAAGAAAAAGAAGGTACCTGTTTCCAGTATATCGGATACAATGTGTATGAATCAAATGTAGTGACACTTTTGACACAGACTGGATTCAGTTTAATTCTTACTAACTTTAGTCACACGAGGACTGCGTAGATTCAAATTATGATCTTTTTACTTTTGTGACGATTGTGTCAAATGTTAAAAAATTTTGCATTCGTTATTATTAGACAATGTTATGGACTATTGCTGTTATTAGAATTATTATTATTATAACTTTGTTATAATAATGTGTATTCATTGTATGTGTATGTGTATTCATTACTTAATGATGCTAACTAACTATTTCTATATAGTTATTCTTATCCAAATTAGAGCCCACTGGTCTTTAGCTGAAATTTATACAATTTTGAAAAATAGGGCCTATTTACCAATATTTGGTTTCGAATAAAAAATGATACAGCCTGTAGACAATGAGAAAAGGAAATAATACATTAATTTTTAATATAATATGTGTTTAAGGTTTAAATACTTCTTATTTTCTATTGAACCAAATTACACGACAATGGACCAAATTACACGACAAGTAATAAAACTAATCTAAACTAAATTACCTGTCTCCTGTTATAATAAATGTCATTTTAACTTTATGCATTATATAATCTTTTCATAGTCTATCTTCCCTTAAATTAAGAAGAGTTTGGCACTACTGATTTAAGTTTTACAGGCATTCTAAGTTAAGGGGTCCAAATTACACGGATTTCCCCTACATAAATATGTATATTCCTATCATATATATCTGTTCTGATGCGATTGCAGAGGAGGATTGGTGAGGAGGAGGAGGATTAGTGAAGTTTAGTGTGGATTGGTGAGGATTGCTGAGGATTGCTGAGGTTTGCTGACGATTGCGGAAGAGGAGGATTGGTGAGGACATGTGATAACTACTGAGGAGAATTACACACAGGTATTTCTGAGGATTGTGGAGGACGATTGCGGATGAAAATTGATGAGGAGGAACGGAGGAGTATTGGTTAGGAGTATTGCGGATAATTCCAGAGGATTGTTGAGGAGGATATGTAAAGATTGCTGAGGATTGTAAGCAGGATTACTGAGAATTGCTGAGGATTTGTGAGTAGAATTGCTGAGGATGGCTGAGGATTACATAGGAGTATTGTGGAGGATTTCTAAGGAATATTGCTGAGGATTGGCGAGAAGGGTTACTGAGGAAAGATGAGGATTGCTGAGGAGGATAGGTGAGGATTGGTGAGTCGGAGTGAAGAGGATTGCGAAGGATTGGGATTGGTCGAAGCATTGATGCCAGAAAAGAGCACGAAAGATAAGACTCTTCATCACCCTAGCTGCCCTTACAAATTCCAAGGCTCATGAGTTTTACCCAAACGGTTTGCGAATAGCTTCAACAACATAGGCATACCAGCTGGAGTCAACGATGTTACCGCCAAAGTTGAAATCGGGATTTTGGTCGTAAGCATGCTATTGAACAAATACTTCAGCTTTGTATTTACAATCCAATATCTCGCTGGTGCGAACTGGTATTAGACGTTTTAGTCAGAATTTTTACTTTTGTGAGGAAATGTATGTGTAATTAAATTACGAGCATGTTCTTTAATACCTTACAGAATTTTATGGAATATATAAACACTAATAAAAATAGTTACTAGACTAAATGCTGAAAACGCTAGTGAAGATAGTGTGACGTTACCCCTCGTAACAGACAAACAACTGTGATATGGTGCACTTTTAGCTACATTAATTATCTGCAGGGGATGAGATATCATGCGACAAACAATCAATTACGAGCAGGCAATGTGATGTCATCGTGAAGTTGCCAACGCAGCCTAGTGGTAGTGTCTGTGATTGAGCTGTAGTGTGTAAATAGTGGGAGGAGGATGAGGGGGCGGGGAGTCGAGCGAATGTGCGTAATAAGGTTGTGTGGTGTAAGGTCACATGATTCACTGTAGGAGGTACTTGGTTGGATGGAGGGTCGACTAGATAGTCAATTGAATATATTGTCGTGGGATGAGGAGTAACAGAAAAACATCCAATTAATAACAATCTAAATTATTGGCGAGAATGGCGGGTGTCGCCTTGGGGGAGTGGGAGTTGAGGGAAGTGAAGCGAATACGAGTAATCAGCATATAAAAATTGGAGGTGTTGGTGGTCGGATGTCATTCGTCTGCTGGTATTCGTTTCGAGAGCTTAGTTGTTGATTGCTCCACCTGCCACCGAGTCCAGACCTCCTGCATGTAAGTCTTTCAATGTTATTTACAAAACTTTTCAAAATTTAAAATTTTTAAGTTTTAGAAATATTTTTTAACATGAAATTTTTTTTTGTGAATTTTGCGATTTTGTTGATGTTCAAGGTTGTTCAAGTTTATGGGCACGGGATCAAGGACATAGGAGCGAATTGTTGGTTATGGAAGGGGCTTATTTTCGCTGATTCACCCGACTTGCTGGACCTGGATCGGAGCCCCGAATCCGCTTTTATTGCTCTGAGGATCTTTAGGCTCTCGCTTCGAGGAACCTCGAATCCGCTTTACTTATTTAAGGACTTGATCGAAATATTTTTAATTTTTTTTTTAATTTTTAAAATAATTTTTGTTGAAATTTTTTTTAATTATTTTGGAAATTTCTAAACTTTTGAACTTTTTTTTCAAGAATTTTCAAAGTCAAGGTTTCCGGGGTCAAGGTCTCCAACATCAAACATGGTGGACAAAATGGTCGCCGACCGACCGGAATGACAGGATGAACAGATCCATTGCTCCATCACCCTACACCCTTATTCCAAAGTCATATCCTTTGCACTCACATTACCTAACGAAAGCTTGTAAATATTTTAATAATGTATCGCACCGCTGATTTTTTCGTATTTTATAAAGTAAGTGTTCCAAATGCGTATCAAAGATAATATATATGATTTGTGCACATTTAAATACCAGACAATCTTCGTATGCTGAATACGTTTTCACTACTTCGTTAACATTAAGTACAGGCATAAGCTGAGACATGTGGGAAACCACGAGAAAAGCAAGGAATTCCAGTACTCAATTACTGGAATTATTCAGACCTCCATATAAATATGCCTTATTTTTAACCTTTAAATAGTTACTAGATTTGTTCACATACTTTGAATTTTATAACACAATTGTATTAGTTATACTGTTCGAAGTCCTAATGGTAGGTGTAGTACTGCTACTATGAACGCAGTAGTTTTCCTCAAAAAAATCAGTTTATTTTCTTGATAAGTAATGTATACCATTGCTTTAAAAATTAAATTGATAAGATTTTTTTAGAATTTGCATCAGTATTTAAAATCAAAGTTTAAGAAAAGTAATGCGTATCCTTAGCAGTAGTAAGTGCTCGATTGGCATCACATACGAATATTATGCCATTCCATAAAAAATATTTCGCTCGTCTTTATTGTTACCGTTTCTAAAATATTCAAACTTTTTTATTCCTTCCATATCGTCGTACGAGATTTGCATTGTCCTTTGTTTGCAGTGCTCCGTTTCCTACCCAGTTTTTCCAGGAAGATTCGAAAGCGGACGAATCTGTATAGAATTTCAGAAAAGAATTATAGGCCTGCGTGGAGCTTTGTAACGATGTCATTGTTCGAAAAATAATATTCTCTACGACTGTGGATCTATGATAGATTTGGTGTGAATAAATTTCAAGAAGTGTTACTAAACTCTCTTTTAATGTTTGAAATTACTTAATTTTTCGAATTGTGCAAAAAAATGCGATTTAATTTAGTTTTTATAATATCCTACGAAGGAAGTTGCATAAATTGAAAAGAATTTACTAAATATTGATTGTTTCACTTTTTTATATAGCCATACAATAAACACTTACTCAGTAACAAAATAATTTGTTCACATTACAGTTTGGTTATCGAATTTATTTCCTGCTGTACTGTGATAATATAATTGCGCAGTATGCTCAAGTTTTAATATATAACGCGATTTAATAAATTAAAAAAAGTTCCGGTGATCGGGGTAGGAACCAAATTCTAGACTTCTGTCCTACAAGTTAAGTTTTCTCACCGCTAAAGTAAATGGGCTAACGGCTTCAAGGAATACGGTATGATGAAATATTTGGGTAAATATAAGTTTGTTGTTTTTATAGGAAAATGTTGGACTGTTGGTGCTTGATAGTTTGCTATCAAAGGTAGTAACTTACGTAGAAAAAATTTATAAAAACATTTATTTATAATGTTGTTTGTGGTTCCTAGTAGTTTTTAGAGAAATCGTTGATGGACGGATTGATGGATGCACATGCTTAAACTCATTTGCAAAAATTTAAGATAACGGAAGTTTTTGCATCTCCATAAGCCTGGCGTATTATTAAAGACTAACATCTCTGTATATAACTGGCTTAGCACAAAGCCAAAATATAAAAAAAAACTTGGGGGTATGTGAGTTCAACATGAAACTTGCCCAGACCAAGATGCCGCCACATCCATTACGGTCTTCGTTAGTAATAATATATGGACTACTAACTTTCCGCCGTACTCGCCAACACGTAAACACGCTGGGATCTACTACAATGACTGAACCTGGACTCATCTGTAAACAGGACACAGCCCCACTGTTCCCTGATCAGTACTTCGAATTCTGTGCACCACAATCATTTTGTAGTTCAATGGGATGCAACTCACAGGTCTCCGAGCATACAGTATCACCCACTCCATGCAAGAGTTAGTTTACAATGTAACTTGACACGCTCGTTCCTGTAGCTGCGCACAGGATCCCAACGTAATACTCTGCTTTGTCTGACATAGCAAAACAACAAGTGTCTTCTCGTGGCATTCCACTCTTTGGACGTCCACTGCTGAAGAATTGACAGACACGTCCGTCCTGTCGAACCACTGACATACACTGGGAACGACACATGTGCACTCTAAAAAATTATTCTCACATTTACCACATCAGTGTCGTATAGAGAGAAGGCGCAAATGGAAGTTTTTAAATTTGTATAGTAGCAACGCTAAACATTCCTGTATTATCATCCTAATGCGTGGAATTATTTCCATACTATGCATTGGTTAGAAAACTCCAATAAAGTTTGGGAAGTGTGCAAGACATATATTTTTTACAGTGTGGTTTGTGCAGGGTTTGGTACACCATCGTCTGAGTTTGTCCTGCCTCCTCGCATAATATCGTTGACAAGAGTTCTTTAAGCCACTGCGGTAGAATAGATACCAATGCGTTCCAAGAACATGCACAATATTTATCGCTTCGCTCTGTTCCGCAAGTTGCAGCGTTATACACTATCAGCCTGTGATCTCGTGCTCAGAGCGCCGTATTACCACTTGTACAGACAGCTCGGGGACATAACGCAGTGTTATTTTAATGAGTGTGTGAATGGTGCAGTCTCCGTTTGTAATACAGATTTTATTCCTACGCTATTTTTTATGCATTTGTGTGTGTAATGATAACTTGAGTAATCCAGAAGTTTGCACCTCTCGCAGCGGGATCCGGGTTCGGTACGATTGCTGGCACCTATCCTTGGTATTTTTTAGTAGTGGGGTGTCGGTCTGGCTCACCTCCATACTTGTAAGTAGCAAAAGTGCATCACCTCAGAATATCATGATCTGCCTTGTCGCCGTGTTTGCAGCACTGTTTCCATCACAGAGCTGTTGCCTGCGGTACCTGCCTTAAGTCGGGGTGTCAAATATTTATATACAAACGTCCCTCGTGTACGTGAGTTAAGTTAAGAGTGTATACATCATATTAATACATGTCAAAGACAAATTTTAGGAGGTTAAACATCTCTCCCAGGAATTATATAGGCATACTAAAGTATAAAACTTTACCAAAAGGGTTTAGCAAAAAGGACAGATGTTAAATAAATTTGTACCATGTAAATTCAAGGGAGTCTAAAATGCATTTTTGTCCTCATTACACCAAATGAAGCACTCAAGCCAGCGATTCACAACAGATTTTGTGTGATCCACTGACTGGCGAAAGTATGTTTACGTATAATATTTACGTCCCTATTTTCCAAATAGTGCTAGGATATATTAAATGGAGAGTGGACGTGCCCTTAATCAAATATTTCCGAATACCCAATCCCTTTCCCCACCATTTCCCAGCAGCCTTTTCAAATTTTGGTTTACTGCTTGTCTCAGATCTCAGTCGGCTCTCAAGACCTTGCTGTTAAGAGCCTCCCAAATCTCTTCAATCAATCGGATCTCAGCCTGTAACTCACTCCCCTTCTAGCTTGAAACCGTTCCAGCGCCAATGGGGACGACGGATACACACAAACTTATATTTGATAATCGTGTGATGTTTCCGAGTTGTCGTGCAACCACCAATGTTCCGAGAGGCATGTATTCTACATTTATTAGCTTACTTTCGGAAGGAAACAAAGGTCTTTAAAACCACTTTACTGTCTGTTTTTCTGCCTGTCTGTGCATGTCCCCTCTAAAAGCTTTTGAACGAGTAAACTAAATTTCACCAAATTAGGTACTTATGTAGTACTTAGTAAGGATATCTTACTTTTATAGTTTTTAACGACACCGGGAACTTACTTCCAAAATGTAGGCAATTTTTTCAAATTTTTGATGCTGTTTCATATCTAGGGAACCATTCAACCTATTTAAACCAAATTTTGTACGTTGACAGGGCATCATGTAAGCATTGAATTTAGACATAGACATTGTTGTTGGTCAGTAATTTTGGAAGATATGACGAAAAAATGAAGCTTTTATGTGACATGTCGAAAACTACTCAATCGAATCTCGTTAAATGAGCAAATAAGCAATACTACGGTAGGACATACAAATGTAAACAATTTTAATTGATTAGGCTGTTAATTTCAAAATGGTGGCCATACAAAAATTTTAGATTAATTTGGTATATATACCATACCTTTTGGCGAATTTCGCCCAAATTTTTTATGCTGAAAATACCTATCACGAACATCATATATGCCAACATATAGCCATTTTTGTCTGCTATTTTGTAAGGTAGCGCTAAATTAAGTATTGAAATTGTTATATCATATTTTGGGAAACAATTGCCGAGTCATACCAAATTTGGCAAACAACTTTAGAAGTTATTAGTTTCTGTACTTACTCATCCTTGCAGCTGAGTAAGTGGTTTAAGAAACTTGCATTTGATTGCTACCGACACCTGAGGTACACGCCAGCTAATTGCGTCATTGAAGACAAAGAGCAAGGCAGAGTCATCCCGTGGCTTCTATTCCTCTGCAAGCTTCAGCCTACAACTTCAACTTTGTCAACAATTAATACTACCGTGTTTTCCAGCTTCGCGTAGTTACATGGGCAATAACACGTTAATTACTGTAACTCCTACTTTTTTTTTTGCAGCCCTACACCAGCACTATTGCGTCATTTGGATTTGTCGATTAGATCAGTACAGAAATTAAGCTGTTAGTGTTAAAGATCATGCGAACTCTTTGGTTAGGGAAGCAGGTAACTGTTAATAAAATCAATAACAAGGGCACAGTTCTTTGAATATGGAAGCAAGTGGTTAATAGCAAGTGGTTGCTTATAAACTATGTTGGCTGAGACAGTAGCAGCATTACGAAAACATCGGAGTGAAAGGCGTGGTATTCTGTACAGACAGAGCGTATTTTCTTCCCATACTTTGGCTTAGGTCGTGAGCAAGCTAGTAACTCAGTAATTCCGGTGGTGCAAAACTTTTTTGAGGTGTGTAAATGGTATTGGTTCTTTGGTTATTGAAACAAGTGGCTCTTAATAAAATCATTATTCATTTTGAAGTCAGGGGTATGCTAAAGGTTGGTTGTCAGATACACTCAAATGTTAGTTGTTATATTTTATTTCATATGCCAGTCCGCAATATTAATATGTCCAGGAGTTGATTGAGCACTTTACACTTTGCCTATTTGGGTTAGCATAACCAAAAATATAAAGTGATAATGTGTTGTAGGCATTAAAAAAAATTAGAAATAAGCATATTTGCCATTGATGACAGAGTAAGGGAAATATTACATTATCAAAACTGTTTTTTTAAATACTATACAAGACCTTCTGGTATTGTGTTACTAACATTTAATAAAGGTTGCTATCTAATATCCCTTTAAAATTACCTTTAGTGTTGTATACTGGCCATAAAACTATGGTGGGTGCTGTTATAAAATTAGTATAACTTATTTTAAAATGCATTGCATCCTAACCTTTGCTAATCATCAATATAAATTTGTATAAATAATATATTGGATACCATCGTAGTGCATGAAATTGTTAATGGTTAATGTGTATGTTAGATTTTGTATGGTATGTAAGTTTCATGTAGTTTGCTACCTCATTGTTGCTCCTTCGTGATGCCAAAAATGACTAGTATTATTTTTCATACAACGGCAATTTAATAACATAATTAAATTATTAATTTATGTGCAATGTCAGCCGTTTTATTTCACTCGAGTACGAGGTTAAATCTGGGCAATTCCTTTTCATTACTGTTAAGTCTCTCTGCTGTGCCATTTACGGACATCAGGTTAGGCCATGGAATTATTTGGTATTAAGAGTATTTATTGCCCTAAAAAAATTCTTACAAGTGTAAACTAGTGGTCCGGTTTATGCCCAGCTATGGCAGTATATCCACATATGGTTTCTACGACATTCAGGGCTGCGGCAGTATAATAGTCAGACTATACTCACTCAACTCCAACCAAGGCGAACTGGGCTCGATTCCCGGCGGGGTCACCCGGATTTTCACTTTTGGTAAACGTGGCGGACGTTGCTGTTAGCCAGCAGGTTTTCTAGGTTGAGTGAAGAAATTTTGGCGGCACTTAAAAGCGAGGTCTTGAGCGCCGATGAGGGTGAAATGAGGTGAATATGGAGCAGCGCCAGAATGAAAGGGCGGTGGAAACGGGAGATCCCCGAGAAAATCTGCCTGCCAGCGGCATCGTCCGGCACGATTCCCACTTGCGAAAATCCGGAGTGAAACGGCCGAGGATTGAACCCGGTTCACCTTTGTGGGAGGCGAGTAGTCTAAGCGCTCAGCCACCATGGCCCCAGGTTGTCTCGGGATACTCCCGTTTCTCCTGCCTCTTCATTCCACCTCTGCTCTATTTTCACCTAATTTCGCCCTCGTTGAAGCTCAAGACCTCGTTGTTAAACGCCTCCCGAAGCCTCTCAAATCTCTCAACATTCTCCGACAACCGGGCCGTCAACACAGTGGCTCTAAGGTAACTCCCTGAAGATTTCGGCCTCAGAGGCCTCTACGTTGGTAAATAAAAGAGCCGTGGCTCTCCCCTTTCACTTCGTGCAAAGACGGCTACTCTTCGTGGCACGGCTGAGGTCAGCTCGAAGTCACGGGTCACCTGGCCTGGCGCTTTTCCGCACTGCCGCGCTGAACCATCGCCGACGCCGCGTCCCGAGCGGACCGTCAACATTTGCGCGCATCGCGGAACTTGCGTGGCGGGACAGACGGGACGAGGCTCGGGCAAACACAACCCTCTAAGTGGATAGGGTGGAGGAAGGGGGAAGAATGTCAACACGGTCAAAGGCTTGGACCCCGGGATCGCTGCGATATTGCTGAGAATGGAGCCGGTGTTTGTTTTGCGAGCGCGCCCTGCGTTGCAAGCGTTATTTGATTTGCCGTGTGTGCGTGCGATAACTTCGTGCGCGTCCCTGTGTGCACGCCATCAATATTATTTACACTTAGCCTCCCCCCTACCCCCCGCCCCAAATTCAACCACGGTAAATAGTTGGAAGATCAAAATGGCGGAATACTCTCGTCCCGACCACTGCTGATGTTTGAAAGCAGATAATTTGCAATCATTCAGTGCTTAACTGTAAGGATGTCTGGCCATTTTGGTTAATGGTCAGGCACCTGAGTGAAACAAAGGTCACGGGTTGGATTCCCAACCGAGTGCAAGGTTTTTCAGTAGTGAAAAATTTTCCTTCCTGGTTCGAGGATTGGCTGTTGAGTTCCCTCTATGCCATGATAATGATAGAGGCAATGGCACACCATTGTAGAACAATCGTGCCCAAAATTCGCCTTTACTGTCTACACCAAGTCAGTCTTGAATGATGAAAGAGAACATGAAAAATTTAGTGGTCGTAGTGACTATTATTTTCTTTGAAATTTTGCTTGTATACTCTGACAACGCTGTATAGTAATATGACGTTATTTTAACTTTGATATACTCGTATTTGTTGAGATATTACAACAATACGTCACAAAAGAAAAATCCAGTTTGCCACTCCCCCGTCTGTCACACCGTCGATAATGAGAGTTAAGCTGTAAAATCGTTTTTTTCTGTGAGGTATGGACCAACAGTACGGTAAACGAGAATACAGTGATCAACAAAACTCGCGTTCCTGTAGAGGTGAGTACCGCAAATTCACCTCTAAAACGTCTTGTATAAGTGTACAAATGTACATATTCAAAGTGTTAAATATATATTACTCTTAAAAACACTTTGTCAAAAGACCGCGCCTTAGATTGTCCAAGATTTACTTTATTACATCGTTGTTCTTTGTAACTATAGTTTACCCGTTTTATTAATTATCTTCGATTTTAAGAGTATTACTGCGTAACGAGAAGAAAGAAATAAAATCTGAATTCTTTTTNGAAAATAAATATATTGGAAACGCTACTGCAGTAAAACATTATGTTAGCTGGCTACATTATGAAAGAAAAACCTTGCACACCCACACGCGTTGAAAAAACAAGACACCTGTCTTCACTATTGAGGATCTTCAGGTTTGCCAGCTGTATTCGCTCGCGGTGAAAAACCGAACTCAGCCCCGTACACACAAAATACGGAGCCTCTCCGTATTTCCAATAGATTTGTTTTCCGGAATGAACTGAAACGAGGTTACACTAAGTATAATAAACCGCTGTAGTCAGAAAATTGCCATCCCTGAGGCGGTGCGGTGGTTGGAATATTTATGCTACTTAAACATTGTCTTGAAATCATAAAGAAGTTGCACAAGACACCTGCAACAGTAATTGAAACAGCTAGTAACACTTCAAACATTCAAACATTCCTCGAGACTGAAAACGTTCCATGAGTCACTTTTAGAATATTTACACGTTAATACTGAACTTTGTTATGAAGGCATAGTAAACAGACGGCAAGAGAAGCTGCCTGTGACTTTTATGACTGTGTTGAAAATGCTCTCGGAAATGAAATATTCTTAATTACTTATATGTTAATTTAATACACCCTGAAAATCCCTCATTATGATAATTAATTTTTTTTCGTAACCTATTTTTACAATCCGGAAGTATAAAACCTAAGTCGCTAATTTTCGAAGAACTTTATAAAATGTTAAGGAGAGTATTTTAATGAAAAAATTTAAATACCCTTAATTTTACGAAGTTTTCTGGACACTTTTTCGTTTTTGTATTTCCGTTAACAGACTACAACTTAGTGAGTTTGTGTCTTATAAAATTGTTAACATCGACGTTACTTCAAAAAATTTTAAGGCGAAATTGTTTTAGTATGATACCATTAATTTGAGCCCCAGTTTTGGTATTACGTTAAGATACCGAGATGTGATCTAATAAGACATAGTCTGCCGTCTAGTGTTCTTAGATTGAGCAAGTAGAACTTGGTTGAATTAATTGTTTTACCAATACTGGATGTTCACGAAAAAATGATAATGAACACCAGAGTGGGGTAGACAAGTACAAATGGAGCATATTTAATCCAGGAACCAATAGTCTAACGTCCATAATTAACACCCAAATGGCAGTGGAAATGCGGAGGGGCGAGTAGGAATTCACAGTAACTAGGCTATAGGCAGTGCAATGAAATGACACTTCATTTACGCATTTGGGCTGAAGGCATGGAGACAGAGTGTCTGTTCGATGTCTCTGTTCGAGGTGTCTGTTCAAACTGTCCGCCACCGTCGGCCACACAGGGGGTGCAGCGCTGAAGCATGTTGCGACGCACATGTGCAAAGGTTTCCGGCGTAATGAGCTCATCCCTCGTGTCAAGTAATGTGGCATACACCATCGATTTTATTTTGCCCCACGACCACATTTCAGGTGTTGTAATACCAGGAGAGCGTCGTGGCCATGCTATGGGGCCTCTCCTACCTATCCACTGGTTCGGGAAGTGCATGTCGATGTGCCGGCGAACCCGAATGGCGAAAAGAGGCGGGGACCCGTCCTGATGAAACTACATTGCCTCACGAGCATCCAAAGGAACTTCCTCCAAGTATTCTGGTAACACGTCCTGCAGGGACTGACTGTATGTATCTACGTAGCATCCCAGAGACTGTGACCGTGCGTTACTGAGAGGCGTTACCAGGCGCGCAGACCTGTGCACAGGCTGGTTACAATGCCACGTATACAAGGTTGCATGCCCGCCCCTGCACATTGCCACTGCTACTGTGATTCTTAGACTATTGATTCCTTGATGAAATATGCTCCATTTGCACTTATCTACCCCACTCTGATTTGTTCGTGAACCCCCAGTATTTTTCCTACAATTATTTCCAGGATTGTCTTGGTGTGGGCCATGGCCAAGAACTTCGGTCACACAGTTTTGAACGGACACGGTTTTTGTAGTAACAAAAAATCAGTTGTTCAGTTGTGATTTTCACTCATTTAAAGGGAAATGCAATTCTCTGGGTACTTTTTCCGAGCACATTTCATTGAATCTCTAGTCGAAGCTTATTGAGTGAATATTGAGTAGTATTTCGCCTATAAGAAGTAATGGTTCAGCTTAAAAAAACCTAATTGGTCACAGTGCTTAAAATATATAAGTGCCACAGTTAATTTCGCACTCTCTGACTACGGCTAAGTACTGTTAAAAAAATGTATCAATCAACCCTATAATTTGTAACCAGTTCGAAAAATTTCGTTCAGTAGTAAAAGTAGCAGTCATTTACAACTATTTGTACACTATGAAAATTATCTGCACTTCTACGAAAAACATTTTTGGAAAAAAAGTTATCAAAAAAATTTGTAGAACTACAAAAAGTTTTCTTTTAAAAATTTTAATTTATAAGCCTTAATTTGTAATATTACAAATCAAATGCTCTTATTTCAACTACATTTTTTAGAAGTTGAAATAAATCAATTTAATTATGCTTTCGTAAATTACTGTAATTAAAAAGTAAGAAGTGAAGGGGGGAACCTTCGAACTGTTCACGAATAAAAATCTTTTCACGGGTCACAAACCAGCATCCTCTGTGCTACAACCGCAAGCGCTTTAACACACAAACCCTTTGTCTTGCAGCTCTTGTTTTCTTTTCGTGTAAAGATTTAAGTTCATTAACCTGGGCAAGAATCTAATAATATCATATCATGGTAAGGATTGGCGTTAGTTAATGATTGAGAGAATTACTGCCCTTTAGCATGACATAGGCTGTAGACGGAATGAATGTTCGCACAGTCAGAGAAATTCACATATCGTTATCACATGAGCTTAACTTTCCTAGGAAAAAAGTTAAAACAATTCTTCATACACGAAATAACGTTAAATGAAACATTCCCTCACCCCTCACCAATCACTTCCAACCACCAAAATTCAACGATTACTCTTCAGTAGCACGCCGCTCGTGAACAATCACTTGTTTAAAGAGAAATAATGACAACAGAATGCAATAATTTATCAATTTTACTTCCTGGTCTTTAGAAACATGTTTTCCGTTGTAGGTATTACATATACGGCCCATGTAACGTTACAAAGAAGACATTCTACAAAGGATGTTATAGTAATTTTACAAATGTTTGTAAATGTACAAAGGATTTGTCAGTAAAATTTAAACAAAAATTTTACAATGTATGCGGTGACCTGCCGTAGAATTGACAAACCCATGTTTTTACACACACACACACATACACACACATATATATATATATACACACACACACACACACATGTGTGTGTGGGTTCCTTTCCCAAATTTTTCTTTCGTCATATTAAGCACGAATATTAAACAAACGCCACATTTCCCGTTATATTTTACTGTGAAACAAAACAGAAAATCTACTCGATTTTCCTCTCAAGAGCAGGTGAGCATAAATGGAAATAAGGCTCGCACCAACTAAACTCGGCTGCCCAGGGCGACAGATGGACAGGCGTGTTTGTCCTGGCCAACATAAACAGTGCACTCACGCGGCTATTTGCAGAAAGGATAAAGGTGACAGAATTACTACGATTGTTGTGGGCTCCGAACCCCATGGAGACAGCGGTGCTGTAGTGGTCACACCACTCGCCTCCCACCACGGCGAAACGGACTTGATTGCCGGCAGAATATTGCTTGGTTTTCGTTACGTGGGAAACGTGGCGAACGTTACCGTTGGCCTGTAGGTTTACATGAGGGCACTCAGGCGATATACGATGCACGATATATCTTAAAAAAAAAATGTAGTTTGGAGTGAGTGAGTGAAGATATTTGGGCGGCTTTTTTCTGTGGAGATAATGAGCTCAGGCGATGAGAAAGATTTCGTTGTGATGTACTGGGATGTAAACATAATGAGAATAAGAAGGAAATACTGGGAGCACGCCGCTACAACAATGAAATAAACAAAAAGTTTGCATATAACTGTATATTTTATTTCTTCCGTTATCTCACTCCATGCTGCGCTTGTTACATCCATTTTTCTGTAAGTTTTTACTGTGTGGTTTCATAAACACGGACACTTTTCTACTAAATTAATAAACGGAATTACGAAATTCGAGTTTTCTTCTTCTGTTTGCCATGTTGATAGAGCAGAAGATAGTACGATGTTGATCGCCGAGCACAACCAGGTAGGTAGGTAGGTAGGTAGGTAGGTAGGGCTTAATGTCTCGTCGACAGCGAGGTCATTAGAGACGGAGCAAGTTGCTCAGATAAGCAGGAACAGGACAGAAATCGGCTATGGCCCATAGTAAGGAACTATCCCAGCATTTGCATGGAGTGATTTCGGGAAACCACGGAAAACAGAAATCAGGATGGCCAGGTCGGGATTTGAACCCAGGTCCTCCCGAATGCGAGCATGGAAGTTAACCGCTGCGCCACTGTGCTCGGTACCAGGCGACCAGCATGCAGCACGGCGAGCGATGTACCTATCACCCGCGATGCGTAGCGGAGTCGCTCAAGTATGAACCTGTTTTATCACGTTCCTCTACATTCAGTGCATCAGCACGTCCGGTATCGCTGTCGTATATCGCTTACGATACACCGCGTATCGCATATCACCAGAGGATGAACTCCGCCTTAAGTTCACCCCAAGTATCTAGCCATCACTCGGAATCACTTGTTTATCAGCTTAGTGCTCGTGGATGGAGTCGTGTCGGAGGTCGGAACACGAGCCATCACGAACCCATTCTCCTCGCTACATGAGCGAGAAAGCTACCGAGGATCAGTATCAATGTCGGAGATAATCCGAAAATGAAACGGGAGAGTTCCCTCCTCATGCTAGGCTCTGATGAAGTGCCCAAGTATGATTGTCCGAATGGTTCTCGGCACGGAGGCCTGTGATTGAATCCGGGAACTCGCAGATGAGACAGTTACTTTTGATATACGCGTCAGCAGTACATTCAGTCAGTGTAACTTAAGTAACTTATCTTGTGGTCACTGTTAGAGAGAACGTTTAGTACTAGAAAATTAAGGGGAAGAGATAGAAATCGTTATGGTGTTACCAGATTTTGGACGATAAAATGTATTCAGCACTCATTATTGAAATGAAGTACATACTTGTATTTGCTGACCTTGTTGAATGAGTGGGAATTTTATTTGTTACCTTCTCTACATGATTACAGAAGCGATAGTAGTACAAAAGTCAAATTATATTTATCCCTTAAATATAATTAAATGATGTCCTATGTTCTAACAATGTCACTTTTTTCAAAATTTAATCTGAATGACACGTAATAGTAAAAAATATACAAATACCATATGGCGTCTAATTCTTTTATTTAACTTTCTCGGCTACGATTTGGACTGGCACGTTTATTTATTAAATTTCTTTGGTGTTAATTATAGCAACTCTTTCATATATTTCAGCGTTACAATAGTAGACTGCCTGAAGCGTATTCGTGTTTAATAGTGGATTATTTATGTAGATGTGCTTTAAACATACCGTAGATTTACACAAAATGTGAAATCAACTATAGATCTTAGAAAGAATTGAATATATTAAATTTGATTTGTGCAGATGTTCCTCTACAAACGCAAGCGGGCAGTGTACTTTACGATCCTCGATATCGACATGACAATTATTCAATGTTTGATGTTTGAGTAAGGTTGGATATTTATGAGTCTATCAGGTGACAGGTCGTATTACTCTACTCAGAATTACGCGGATAATTCAGCTGAAGTTCCACTGATAAGTTTCACCGCTTCATCGTGTGTCGACTCACCAAATCTTAATATTTAGCTATCATTCAAAGTAAATAACGAAGGTCTTTATTTTTAAACATAATTTGTCGTCGTGGTCGCTTTCTAGCTTTGAGTCGCAGGTAGCGTTATAAAACCGTTTTGGCGTCGTTTTGAATATCTACAAGAGAGATACGATCTTATCGTATAGCTGATCGACAACTAAGCCTATTAAACCAACTATTTGCAAGTATTTAACTTTTGAAATCTCTCCGATTTACGGGTTACAGAGTCAGTTTGTTAGCGACATTCCACCTAAGTTATAAGCCAAAACGTTGCGATTTTTCTGTGACTACGTTCGATACGATTAACAGTATAGAATTGTCTTTAATAGATTTTGAGAAACAAGAGTATATTTTTTGAATGTCTGCAGGTTATCAAACAGCGCCCACGCTGAATCATACAAAAAATGTAAAATACCTTCGTGACTTGGAATTTTTTTTTCTTTCATATTTTCCACGTATCGCAGTTATGTTCATAGACTTAAACAATTTTGAAACTCAGCCATGACTTTATTAACACATTGTACTAAAACAAATGTAATGTTATCCACGAAAACATTATATACCAGTGTTTAGGATAGGGGATTCGAGCCCAGGACTACTTAGACCGCGAGTCAGCGTGTTAACAAACAACTTCTCGGAGCTTGGCTTTCGTAGAAGTCTGAACCAGCGGAAATGCTGCCTCCGGAAGTGATTAGATGCGCGGTCGCAATGGCGGATCCATGCAGCTGTGCTGAACAGTCACACAAAGGCACACAGGAGTCCTGACAGGCGACAAACAAGCTTCGCGCAGCCGCTACACGGCCCCTGTTTGCCGCTCCCCGACAGAGCACGCGAGCAGTTGGACCGTGTAAAACGCCCTGTTTCCTTTGCGCGGGAGACCGTGTTTACACGGACAAATTTCAGCCGCCGCTTCCTAGCCATTGAATAGGTGAGGAGACGGGGGAGATACCACCTGCTACTCGTCTAAACATGCCGGATGAGCACCTCCGCCACCCCCCCCCTTTTTTTTTTTT